>JAMAFV010000017.1:600000-1111163 GCA_023625935.1 Eurotiales sp. R13A2 | reverse complement strand
AATTTTTTAAATCTAGTATTTATTATAGTAGATAAACTTATTCTTTTTTTTATAAAATTAATATATTTTTATATCTATTATTATAATATTTTTTTATTCTTTATTTAGTTTATATAATATCTCTAAATATTATATTATATATCTATTATATATATAATATCTATATAATAACTTTATTCAATTTTCTCTCTATAAAAATTAATTTCTATAATATTTTTAAATATTATTTTAAATTAGCAAAGTGCAGTATTTCTTCAGTTAAAATATTCTTTAAATTATTCAGTGTGAACTACACTGATAATAATAG
The DNA here is from genome assembly GCA_023625935.1 of Eurotiales sp. R13A2. Lineage (NCBI taxonomy): Eukaryota > Fungi > Ascomycota > Eurotiomycetes > Eurotiales > Eurotiales sp. R13A2. Next base: position 1,110,856 of record JAMAFV010000017.1, on the reverse strand, counting down.
TTTTACTTAATTATTTTAATTTTAATTAAATAATATTATAAATATTATTTAATTATTTAAATTATTCTTTTAGTCTATCTAAATATCTACTAATAATATACTATTAATAATTTATAATTAATTTTATATACAAATATTAATATTTACTAATATTTTAATATAAATAACTTATCTCAGTCTAATATAATTTCTATAAATAATCTAGTCCAGATAAATATTTCTTATAGTATAAGTATCATATATTATTATATAGTTATATCTTTTTTAGCTAGTATAATAATAATATATTTTATTAATTAATTAATAATAATTATAGCTTTTATATATTTTATTCCAGTAATTAAATCCTTTAATTCTAATAGGTATTTCTCATGGCCCATGGACTAGTCCCATGGGAATTGTCAAGGCGTGGTATAGATAAAAAATGTGTAATATCAGACCAGGTGATTGTTATTATCTATGCTGCTTTGTATAAGGGGCACAGAAGAAAAGTGTGGAATGGTAACCTTTCCGGTGGAAGCTGTTACATAGAGACAGATCTCTATCCGAATCTTCAATAATCAAGAAAAAGTTTCATGTACAGTCTCGTAACCATCGTCATACTTTAGAATCTGTGTACGCTTCGTCAACGTGACGATTTTCCAAAAGCAGAAGGTGTAGATAATCTAGAACACCCTTCGTCTATCACGGCACGATTCATAATAGAATCTCAATTTCTAACCGAGGATAGACATAATGTGCTTGCGCCATACAGAGTAATTGATCGTGTCACATCATGGCTGAAAGGTATGATTGACCCTGTATTTTCATGCCGACCTATTTTTGCTTTCTCTCATCACAGCCCTAGAGTCAGTCTGTTCCAAAGAAGTATCAGTTCATTATTCTGGCTACTGCGTCAGCCCTTTTTTTGCAGTTCGGACATCAAATATAACTACCCTCTTGTCTATATAGAGCAAAATCCATTTCTTATAGACGACCTTGGACCTCGCCTAGGAACATATGGGGTGATAGGTTCTTGTTAAATGCGTTCTATTTCAACTTTCCTTTACCGAGTTCTGAGGACCTATTGGTGATCAATTGTCTCAAATTCTGCGAACTGCCGAAGTAGAAGTAGAAGTTGAAGTTTTGGACGAAAAACTGTATAAGGATAAGAGTTATGGTTGAGTAGAGAATGTTCTAACAGCTGGGGGATTTAAATCAAAAACAAGAACGTCTGCTAGAAAGATTTTCTGTTCTAGCAAGCCACCAAAAGTCAGCCATCGCAGAGAGGCTGTACGAAGCTATCCAGTTCTCCGAAGCTGGTTCTATCGCCAGAAATCGATCATCTATGGATACTAGACTATTATTATTATTATTCTTCTTCTTCTGCCCACACTTATGAACAAGGTGACAGTCGCTTTTGCAGAGGTAGCTGGTACTTATAGTGCTACAAATGTGTACGATAATTAAATTCCAAACTATAATGCTCCTTCCATAAGGGTCTCTGCCCTAGCCGTTCAATTCTTCTCTACAAGGCCCACGCACCGCGATATCTCGACCGCGTCCTTAAAGACTCCATCAGCCTGATTTCTGAAACGGCAGCAAACGGGGAAAAGAAAAACTTACCATGAGCCCCGTCGGCTCCAACCCTTCAAGAAGCGTAGTTTGATATACCAAGTACGGATTTCCCAACGAAATTCCCCCGTCAGACAGACAGCCCACAAACGGCTTACGCGCTCCCACCTTCGTCGCGGTATCAGCCCTCACATAATCCGAATACATCGGATTGCCTGGTCGCTTCATATCGTCCGCAATAACAATTGATCCAGGCGCAACGATTCCCAGCTCCTCGGCTAATTTCAGGTCATTCAAATACGAGATCTTCGAGTGATCCAGGAACAACATATCCCACTTCTTTGAGCTGGGCCCCTGGCTCGAGAAGTCCGCCGCAAGACGTTGTAGTGACGCCCGACACGCGCCCTCCTGAATCTCAACGACATCCCCGAGACCCGCAATCTCAACCAATGCACGTGAAACAGATGCGAACTTTGGGTTCATTTCAAGACTGACGTAGCGAGGGGCCGGAACGCCTGCGTTGCGTAAGGTGCTTCCGAACATGATGGCCGAGTAGCCGATATAGCCACCAATTTCGAGAATGGAGCTGGGACGCTCAATGGCAATGATTTTGGCGATGAGGGCACCTTTGTGCGGGCCTACGTTCATGAGGAAGTCCTTGGTGCGTGCAAACTCGTCGATGGCAGCGAGTACGGCCTCGGGCGAGTTGCGTATGGCGGAAAGTTGGGGATGGGTGGTTATGAAGTGGAGGAGCTGGTCTTCGCGGCCGTCATTGCACTAGTCGGATCAATTAATGCACAGTATTTGAATTTGGCTGGGAGACCCGTACAAAGACGTTTTCTTCAGGCTTGTAGAACCCCTGCGATATGGATGTATTTGTCTTTGTGGCTACTACGGCGGCCATTGTGAACGGTTACGTGGTTGATGGAAGGAAGCTTACACGATAGTTGATTACTAGAGAAAATTATTGACGCCTTACTGAATAGTCCACAGACAATGACACACGTCTCACTAATAAATAATCAACAACTACCTTTGTGGTGGGAGGGTAAATATGGAAACCACTTCCGCACCCGGATCATGACAGGCAATGGATGTAACGTGGCTGCATGCAACCCGCCACGATTCCTCAACCCATTCCAGCGCCGATCATTACGTCTCAGCTCTGCTTTCGGGTGCTCAGATTTAACAATCTCGATTGAGTCGTAAAACGAAATCGTCTGATCATGACGCGGACCAGACTAGCCGGATCAAAGGGTACCAATCTTCGGCGACAGTACTAATATGTCCTCAATTGCTCTCTAGCTGCTTGCCAAAAACATGATTGTACGTTCATCGATTCCCTAGATACCCCTGAAATCAATCTCGCCGCCATGGGTGATTCAGTCCGGACTGGCGTCTTGATTGTTGGGGCTGGTCCGTCCGGGTATGTTGCTTTAATAACTTCCTTCCTCCTTTGCGAAACTATATAGATGATCGAACGGGCTAATTTCTGATGAAAAGGTTGTTGGCAGCTGCCTGGATGGCGCAGATGAAAGTGAACACCATACTTGTGGAACGGGGGTCGCATCAGACGCGACGCGGTCGAGCAGACGGACTGGAGAGCCGAACGCTAGAAATCCTGGACAGTTTCGGCCTCGCAGATAAGGTCTGGACTCAAGCAAACCACACCGTGGAGATTGCATTATGGGTATGATCTTCATAGTTGTCTTCGATAGCAATTCCATTTACTCAACCTTTTTGGTGTCCAGGGCTCCACAGCCGATGGTAAGCTGCAAAGACAGAGCGTAAGCGCAAATTCAAAGCCCGGATGGTCCCGGTTCCATGAGTCCACGCTCAGCCAAGGCCAAATAGAAGAATATCTCATGGAATATGTGCGGGCTAGTAAGAACGTCGAAGTGAAGAGGGAAACAACCCCCACTTCGTTCGAGATCGATTATATGACAATCGACGAACAGGATGCGTTTCCGATCCGTGTTAAGCTGAAGAAAGTGCAATTCAACCAAAATAATCCGTTTGTGGGAGTAAGTACTCCAAGCAGCGAGTTCAGCGAGGCTCAATCGGATGATTCTGGATACGCAGACATGGAGACAGTGGTGGAAGCCAAGTACATTCTGGGCTGCGATGGAGCTCATAGCTGGCTCAGGAAGCAACTCGGATTGAAACTTGAGGGCGAAAGCTATGATGATTCTTGGGGTGTTCTGGATATTATCCCCTTGACGGATTTTCGTCAGTTCATTCGAATCATTTGTTGCCGTATTTGACATTGCTAATCCAAGCCGGTCATCCAGCTGATATCCGAAGACGATTCATTATCAAGTCAAAGAACGGAACTCTCATGATGATTCCACGGGAGAGAAAGCTTGTGCGCGTCTACGTCGAGCTTCTACCTGAAGCGGCGGATAGGTATCGCGCAGAAGGCAACTCCAACGTCCTCATGGAGCAGGTTGTAAACATCATGCAGCCATATATCATAAAGACAAGTCTCATTGAATGGTCAACCATATATACCGTCAGCTCACCCCTTTGCTCTTTTAATGCTGTTCCTGAACAACCAAGTTAAAAACAACTAGGTCGGCCAACGCATCTGCCGAAAAATTGGTCTATACAACCGCATATTCCTCGCCGGAGACGCCATCCACACGCATTCCCCGAAGGCAGGACAAGGAATGAACGTCAGCATGCAAGACACGTTTAATCTCGGCTGGAAAATTGCATCAGTCATCAAGGGAGTATTGCACCCACATGCTCTCGAGACGTACGAACAAGAACGGCTACCTGTCGCGGAACGACTGATTGCATTAGACCAGCGAATCTGCCGAGGAATGTGCAGCCAGCGGGCCGGGTATCCAGAGGCCCGACATGGCCACTTCGATGAGGACCACAAGCGGGCGCTCGAGGAGGAGAACTCCTCCATGTCAGGACTTGCTGTGACCTATCAGCCAAATTCTCTGGTCACATCAACGGTTTGGGATGTGCCTTTGCCCAAAGATGTGGCGTCCTGCCGCAGCAGACCATCTGTGGCCCGGAATCTCAAAGTTGGAGCGCGCATTCCTAGCGTGTTAATCCTTAACCAAAGCGACGCGCAAGCATGTCATCTGCAGCAGATCCTTCCCTGTACGGGAGAATGGAATCTGATAGTCTTTGGCGGTGACATTGCGGGCGCGGATCAGAAGCGCCGCGTTGAAGACCTCGCAGATGCGCTCAATTCACCGAGTTCAGCGTTCGCGAAGCTGAATGACCCGGTCTCCGTTGCGCGGCGTGGGTTTCCGGCTCTGAGCGTGTATCTCATTCACTGCGCGGATAGATTTAGCATCGAGCTGAAAGACCTGCCGCCGGTCTTCCGTCCTTGGACAAAAGACGGTGTGGACTATGGCAGGGTTTGGGCGGATGGCGAAGCTTACCACCATGCTGGCGGAGGTCAACTGTACTCGTCTTTTGGGATTGGTGACAAGGGATGTATGGCGCTGCTGCGACCTGATCAGCATCTGGCTTTTCTTTCCGATATAGATAATGTGGAGGGTTTAGAACAGTTTCTGCGGTCGGTTATGCCTGAAGCGACGCAGAAGCCAGTAACATAGTAGTAAGAGCTATGTATACGATTCATTTACCTCTGGTTTGGAGCGGTAATTAGATAAGGTTATATACACACAAATTAATTTTGTAGACCTACTGCCCTAACCCGAACAGTAATCGCAGCTTGGCTTGTTTTATTGTGACTCGTTAACTCAGGCATTTAATAATCAAACTGCCTTGCCGAATCTCTTTTGAAAAGACTCTCAAATACGTCTCGCGTACAAAAGAAATCTCCGCCAGTCATAACAGCCTCAAACATCCCACGACGAGTGAAATGCCCCGTGAGTGGCTCTAGATGAAAAGTACCAGTAACTCGGACATTCAGATCAATAATCAACCGTTCCCCGCTGTGTTGATCGGTGACAATATCCACTGCCGCTGACCATGATACCTTTTGCGATGCACGGACGCCGCGACTTTATCCATGAGGCGGGAAAATTTTTCAAACCCCTGCCTGCTGTCGGTACGAGAGCTTCTTCCGATCAAATGCAAGTGGTTATCAAATAATTGCCCACAGCAGGTAGTGAATATGAGTTGACCTGTCTTCGTGATAAAAAATGATAAACCCACCACAGGCCCGTTAACAGAGTCTTACAAAACTATCGAGCAGGGATGAAGGTGCCAGTTTCTTTGGTTGAGTTGTCGTAGCATAACTCTTAACTGGTTGTGAACATCGCTTTTATCCGCGTTCGGTCGGTTTCGCATCTCGCCGCAAAAGTGCTCATCTTTGAAATCGACTGGGGGAGTTTGACCATGAACGGGACCTGATGTTGCTCTAATGACCCAGTCATCCGGACAGCCTCTGGGGCAAGTAGACTAGGATCCTTGTAGTCGACAGAAACGTTGTCAATAATCTGGGACGGCGGCGTTGGTAATCCGGACATAACCAGCCCAGATTTTGACAGGATGTGCGAGCACATAAGCATCCGCACGCGGATCCCCTTCACATTTGCTGTTCAATTTCCTTCGTACAATAACGTCTAGAATAACCTGAGGCATCCTACCAGCGGAGAACGCTTATCGTTGTGGTGCCAAGTTGGCGGCCATCGTCGAGGACGACGCGGCATCTTATGCTCTTCTTCCGTTTTGTACCCGTAGGTAAATTTGGCCGATTTCCCTCCGTCTTTGTTCTTGAACTATAGAGGGTTATAAATCAAAACGATGTTTTGACCATCTCCCGAATCGGCTGCTTAGAGATCGTGGAGGGTATACTGAAGGGTGATAGGGGATAGGTAGTTCATTTTAGCCAACTGATATCGATGTATGAAATCTGGGACAATACTGAGCGAAGAGAGAAGAGAAAACGTTGGGATTAACGCGTCTACGGATTCACCAGCGGGGATACATTCACTTTCCGTTCTAAAGCCTCTCGATGCGACCGTTCCACTGTTTGCGATAGCCGCAGGGCAATTCTATCAAGAGAAGTTCGCTGGACTCCTGACTGAATTCGTACATTCCAAAAATTTTCAATTGCCCGTGTCGTTGCAGACCACCGGAGGGGATATACCCAAAGATGGAATCATAATCCAGCGTGGCTCTACCGGAATATTGTCCCTGTGCTTGCATAGTGACATAAGCGTTCATATACGGATATGTTAGCGGGCTACTTACGTTTGGGGAGAAGTTGTGGTTAACAGATTTATTAACATTACTAGCAACCTTCTCAATAATATAGAAGGGCCCACTCGGACCCTGGTGACAAAACAAAATTCTACTCTCTACAGTTTTCATGCCTATCAGCTACATTCATAACTGGCCACCTCTCAACATAGGAAATATGGTCGGTACCCGCCATTTGCATAAACATCAGCAAGTCTGCTGGTCCGCGGCGGTCGGCAAAAAGCAAATGACGTCAATACTTACCGCAGAAGACGAGCACAAAAGTCGGGATGAAGTGGCTTATCAAAAGGTCCACGCAGCAACACCGCAGCCAGGAATTGATCCCGACACGCAGGACATCTCACCATATCCAATGTTAAGTGATGAGGGCTTTGTGGTCGGGTTGCAGCAGTTTCACGAAGCTTTGATCAAAGCCATTACGAATATCGTAGATCGATGGTGGGAGGACAAAACGTCCGATTTCCCTTCCAGAATGCCTCTGGAACCTCAAGTGGAGGAGGTTTTGCAGGTTAGTCACTATCTCCTATCTCATGCCTAAGGAGAGGAGATGGGTTTAAAGACATTATACAATACTAAGATGCACATAAAGTGGATTGATGAGCAAAGCAAAAGCAAATCAATGCCTGCTTTCGCAGACTGTCTGGGAATGTGGAGACCAGACTTTCTTTTGACCAAGAATGAAAATGCAGTCGGAGGAGCTGGATTCCAGATCTGCGAAATAAACAGTCGCAATCCCTACAACGCCATCATTCACACCGCGTACAAACATGGCATCATGCAAGAACTGCTGGGACAAGACTCTATCATGAAGCCAGCGAGTGATTTCAACAGCCTGATAAATGGACTATTTGGCCAGTTCCATCTTGATTTGCCTATACATATTCTCAGGGGAAGAGACAAACTCAACAGGCAGGAGTTTTCTTTGCTTGCCGAACAAAAGACTGGATCACGGCCCAGAATGGTGAGAGTATCGGAATTGCAACTGATACCTGATTCGTCTTCCAAAACAGGCTTTTCTCTTTACTACATCGGCCTAGGGAAGGGAGGCGTAACAAAACCAGAGAGAGTTCACCAGGTAGCAATGGCGTTATTCCCCGATGAGTACGTCTCTCTACCACAGAATATGCTTCGTCATTTAGCGATGGTAGCGGTAAATGATTTCCGTACTACCATACTCGTGAATGACCAGCGATTCCTGGGCATCATTTTGCAGGAGCTAAGCGATCTTGCCGACAAACACAAAGTCCTCACTTCTGATCAGGTTAGGATCCTTCAGGAGGGAATCGTACCCACGATCCTACCAGGATCTCAGGACCTGGAAAAAGTTTTGCTCAGATGCCGTCAGGGGGGAGAGGCCATGAAGAAGGGTTTCATTTTTAAGGCAGCTCGTTCTAGCCGAGGCAAAGGACATCTACTTGGAGATGAACTCTCTACGGATGAATGGGAAGCAAACCTGCTTGGTATGCAAGATCCAAAGATTCGCACAGAATCAACCTGTTACGTACTACAGCCATATGTACTGCAGCCAAAGTTTGATATCGTTGCGGCTAAGGGTAGAACAGTGCGTGGCTGTCAGGCGGTTGGCACTTACTATACTGCCAATGGTCGATTTCTTGGGTTGGGGCCATGGCGCACAGGAAACGGAAAGATTTGCAATGTTTTCCGTGGTAAATGCGTGCTTGTAACGTCAGTCACAACTGCGGACGCTTAGATGGTGGTAAAGTACGGTAAAAATAGAGGGGCTGGGAAACAATGCAGTGCAATGCAAGGCATATGCGCCTTTCCGCCCGCGCCTGCGACATGCCAGAGTTTTTTCGCCTTTTTCATAGCCCTTTTAGCCATGTCTCGCGCCCCTCTGAGACAGATTGACCATGATTCTACTCGAGGAGGCCGAGGGTGGGGGGAGTTACCTCCTTATTTCAGATGTCAAACTATTGTTAATTATTACAACAGAATCAAACTTATTGATATAGCGCGCACACTTAAATTGTTTTCTTAGCAGTTAGGTCTACTGCATTATGTCGGATACTTGATTGCTCCGAACAAGAAACAATATACACTCTTGCCCGTAAGAGATTCAACATATTGTAAGACCCTAAATGATATAATGAAAAGTCTATCATATAGCCCTGCTAACATCATATTTATCAATTATTCACGGACCTCATTCCTGAGATCGGGATACAAGTGATGATCATTCCGCATGCCATTTTTGCTGTCTACGTGGGTCTGGCAGATGCTTACTACAGACCACGTATGTACTTCTGTCCATCCCCTTTCTTTCTCAAAGGTGAGCATCTTTGAGAGTCCATCAAGACTTTATTATTGAATATTAAATAACTTATATACTCACTCCGACTCAAAAGTCCCACTGTGTTTGCAATGGAAAGCTCTACTTTGTTTCTGCATCCACTACAAATATGCCTAAGCGCCTCAAAGAATTTAGGAACGCTAGTTTCTGCAGCAAAATCATCACAAGGAGATCGAAAATATGCGGAGGAAATCTATCGTTCTATCGTCTTCCAATATACAAGTGGACTGGCCCATCTTCCATATAAACCGCGTTATATGAGCCCGCATCCCATAGTGATCTCGGATCAGTTCTTAGCCGATTTAAAACAATTCCACCAGGCTCTTCTACTCGCTTTGAACAACATTGTGCGACGCTGGTTTTCAGACAAAGAAGCTACTTTCTCTATGCGGATGCCACTTGAATTGCATGAAGAACAGCTCCTGCAGGTATGCGACCTTCTTCTCAGGGAATATCATGTCTCAGCTCATTACCTGACAACCGTTTGGACAGTGGGTGTCTTTGCAAAGCGAAAAGAATGTGATGCATTTGTATGAAGGGCACCAGGGAAATTGGAGGCCGGATCTACTACTCCCTGCTGATGGGAAAGAATCCTTCAAAATGTGTGAAATCAATGCCAGGTACCCCTTCAACGGCATTGATTTGGCAGCTTTATTTCACAGAGCTCTGAGCAGTCCTGAGATCAAACCTGCCTTTCTTGACATATCGGCAGATCCCGATCGCATGTTTGACTCTATGTTTACAATGTTTGACCCATGCCTGCCGATTCATTTCCTTCAGTCTGGAAATTTCATTGGTACTCGGGAAAATGTCATGGCAGCTTTCATGGATTTTGCCGAGAAAAGGACTGGAATGAGGCCGTGTGTGGTAAGGCCAGACAACCTGCGTCTCGTTCCCGACTCTACTTCGGGAACTGGGTATGCTCTTTACTGGACCAGCGCTGACCCGGGATCCGCTTCATCTGTGGATCAGAACGAGGAAAAGCTGGAAAAGATTTACCAAATTGGACTTCAGCTGATGGTGAATGAATACGAGCTACTCGATCCCCAAATACAACACCATTTGGCGCTCTATGGGGTTAATGATTTCCGTAGTATGCTTCTCGTTCAAGATAAGCGCATTCTGGGCATACTTCTTCAAGAACTTGATGATCTGGTCACAGAATATCATGTCCTAACGGAAGAACAAGCTGACCTGCTCCGAAGAAAGGTTGTACCAACTATAATTCCTGGGTCCAAGGAATTACAGCAGCTTATCGACTCGTACCATCAAGGTAGGATTTCTAAAGGCAGCTTCATTCTAAAACCGGTGCGTGAAAGCCGTGGCTCTGGGATACTGTTTGGCGACGAGCTGGACAAATCTAAATGGGAAGCAATTCTCAATGATTTACGGAACCCGGAAATGGGACAGCACAGAACGCTGTATGTGATACAGCCAGTAATCACGCAAGCCGAAGAGGAGCTGTTCTTAGATGAGGAGATAGGTGCGCAAAGATGTCATCGAGTTGGTGCTTATCATGCTGTGAATGGAGACTTTGTCGGGTTGGGAGCGTGGAGGGCCGTTATCTCGAGCCAAAGAACTTGCAACATGGCGACCGGACAGGCTTGGAAATTTGGAAGCATGATTATGCGGGAAAATGAACTAAGTACATGTTAAACTCGGGGGTAATATTGATCAGCCTGTTTTCAAGTAGGTCAGACCTAAGCTGACTGGAGATTTACCGTCTGTCCGTTTCATTTACGTCAGCTCCATGGACCAAAAAAGCATGAGAATTGACTATTTGGAGCATGAGTTTGATTTCATATGATGGCGTAGTGGATTTGAGGGACATCCTCAGTAGCCAGTATAGCAAACAATGAGGATAAATACAACGCCTTTTTCTTGGTGGCTCAAGAAACTGAGCAAGGTCTAATTCCTCCAGCTTTGGAGGTTCCACAGGCCCCAGCCATATATCTACATCCACACCTGCATTTTTGAATGCTTGTGCCAGGGGAGACGGTGGTGTCCATTGACCGGTGGACTTGAACTCCTCTGTGTCGCTGTCCCAGGTCTGCTTGGGCGACTTAATGGATACCGTCCGTAAATGGGGTAGAAGCTCTTTTTTATGCGCCAGCAGCCCACGCAGAAAGTCGTCTTCGTCAAAACGGGTGAGTTCTGAGTCATCGTAAAAGACATCTAATCTCTCAAGACTGCGGGGCAGGCTGCTCCAGGCTTCGAGCGGGTCCTCCACGCCGCATAGAAAGACTTGGTAGATGCGGAGCGTGGTCAGGGTCGTGAAATCATGCAGATCGATGCGTGGTCCGTTGCCCAATCCTTCATGTATGGGCCATGGCCGACTGAGGGTCAATTCCCGTAAAGTGGCCTTATGCGGCTGAAGGGTTCGTACAAACGCCGCGCATGTCCAGCTTTTGGCTGGCTCATCGCCATAGTGGCCATCCCACTCTATTTGTTCGGCGTCGTAATGGAGAACTTCCAGCGCGGTTGGCCAGCTGAGCACAGTGGCTAGTGCCTCCTCATGCGCCCCACAGTCTATCAAATTCAGTACTGTGACCGGCGACGTGCCAACATGCGAATTGTCTTCAAATTCCAGAGGCTCCCAGTCATTGAACCCGTGAATGCTAAGCGCCTGGATGTTGGGGAACAAAAAAAATGATAAATGTCATTAATCGAGTGGTTGCAGGGAACAATTGCAGAGATAATATACTCTTCAAGCTTTGGATCGTTCTCGAGACTCCACTTCAGCTGTTTTGTGGATGGTTGCGGAACCATTTTTGCGAACGCAAATATTACGGTACAAAATCGGTTTTAACAGATTGTTTAAGCGAGCGGATACGAGGTATAGAGAGCGCAGATCTCTGATTCGTTGCGGTGGATTCTGTTCAACCAAGCATCTTTACACATCTCCCCGACTACAGAATGGCGATGATGTCTGTGTTGTATCTGCTGGCACGTGGTCGACGATAAGAAGAATAAGCTCATCCGGAAGGTCTAACAGTCGCGCCATGTGCAGCCTAAGAGGCAGGACTGCCTGGTAACGACCGTGAGGGGGACAAAGGCGAATCGTTGACGCTGACGAACTTTAGGGAAGTTTTCCTGCATTAAGATTAAGCGTGCTGGAGTTCGACACGTACCGACCCTAACGCCGATTTGGCCTACCACGTTTAGGGAATCGTCATCCCGGCGCCTTGCCCGATAAAGGTTAGTGTCAAATATATTAAATCATTAGAGTGAAGAAATTCAAATTTGCATATCAGGATAGAAGGGTATTTATCCTAGTACGAGATATCAATTCTATACCCTTGCATGGATTTGGTGGCTGGCAAGGTGATACGGGAGCCAGGATGAAAAAGTAGGTGCGAATGATGTGGAATCGCGGAGATTATATCGGGAAGCAAAAAACCCTTGGAGATTTGACTTTGCGTGAAATAAGAGATTCTCAGCTCGCCAAAGCATTGTAACAGGGATAAGGACACTGCACAGCCTATTTTCTGCATCGCTGGATATACGGCTATCTCACATGAACAGACGATCCTTTATTTCACCTAGATTTCTCGAAGAATGTCCGACTTAAATTCTATGTAGAGATAACACGTGCAGATCTGCCATGAGAATATCTGAACAGAACTGCTGAGGGATATATAATATTTTGGGACTTTCCTGCCACATGTCTTTTATGCTTTTACAGTACATTATCATACTTGAAGAGCAATATATGATGTTCTAGGAACTGGTGGAGAAAGGGACTTGACGGCAGCGATACATGTGCGAAAGCGCAATACCTCAGGGAGAAAATTACATGTGCCAGTGTTAATCCGGATCTAGCTCTATATAGACTAGTAAAATCTTAGCGTCGTTTCAGAAGAGAGACTAGAGAGTATTCGTTGTTACTCTGAAGGTGCAAACTAGTGTATAAAATACTGTCCTGGATCGAAATTTCTTTAGCTAGCTTCAGTTTGGATATCTTTTTAGACCAGCCCTGGCGTTTCAGAGCACCACACAACCACTTTTACTAGCTGATGATAGGCCACGGTCTAGATCCCAATTCACGTTCGTGTAAATCCCCTTCACAGTCTCTGCCTAGCTTCATGCAGCTGGCTCGTAAGTTGTAACATTTGGGCCGGTGCAACCTGTGCTAACCCTCCCGGTCTAGCAGGGTCATGATCACCACCAATCGATAATCATCAGCCTCCAATCCACCTGGATACTGAACCAACCATATATTCCAATCTGAGCACAGCAATGGCTTCAATTGATCCTCCTCTTCTCCGCGTCCTGCATTCACAATTCAGTATCGACCGGCAGAAGGTTTCGGTTCGCACCGGATCAGAATCCACTTTGTGGCTGGACTAGAGCTAATTCCGATGGGCGCTTCTCAGCGAAGGGCACAAATATGAGGCACCGATGACCCCTTTTCAGTGGCTTTCTCTTTCTTTCGGTATTTCTTGTATAAATAATATATTCAACCCTTGCCATGCTGGCGAAATATTCCCTGTCCTAAATCCTAAGACGTCTGCGTTGGTCGCAGGTACTCCAGACCTCAGAGTCTCAACGAGGACGAAGCTATTTCTTTCCATATAAGTACTCACCGCTACTTTAACGACTATCCCAATCCCACGGAATAATGGCTTCTCGGCATTCTTTCGATATTGTTGAGCTGTCAGTGGACGAGCGAACCATTTCCAATCGGAAATATCGGAAAATGTTACACCATGTAGCGCAGTCTGCGTTGTGGATTGGTTACATATACTTCTTTGTCCGTGTGTCAGTTCTTCTTTCTAGTACATCGCCAATTTGGCAAATGTGGGCAATGCTACTTGCAGAATTGACACTGGCTCGTAAGAACTCTTACATATATAAGCTCTCCATGATTTTGAAATGTCTAATCGGATTGGGCAGATTTGGCTCGCAATGAGCATCTTCTTTCTGTTTCTGCTAGTAAAGTGACGGTAGACGGACCACGTAAAAGGTTGCGCTTACATGGCACTAAAGGCCTGCCTCGTGTCGATGTCTTACTCCCATGCTGCGGAGAGCCTGAGAATGTCATCTTGGAAACCGTGCGAGCAGCATGCACTCTGGACTACCCCGTATCCCAATTCCGAGTGCTCCTTCTGGATGATGGGGGCTCTGCTTTACTTAAAAAGGCTGTATCAGAACTCAGCTCTCAATGGCCCCATCTCTCGTATCACTCTCGCGGCACACAGAATGGTCAGGTCTTCGCAAAATCAGGCAATCTGAATTATGCAATCGGCACTTTGCAAAAGGAAGACCCTCCTGAGTTCTGCGCAGTGCTAGATGCTGATTCTATCGCCAAACCCGAATTCCTTCGGGCAATTCTTCCGCATTTGCTTCAAAACCCGGAGTCGGCTCTGGTGTCTACACGTCAGTTCTTCGACAACCTGCCCAGTGGGGATCACCTGTCGCAGGCAAGATGTCACTTTTACACGTGCCAGAACGCGGCGCTAGATATCTTGGGCTGTGCTATAGATGCGGGATCTGGCGCGGTCTTTCGACGTGGACGTATTGTTCAGGTTGGGATGTATCCAACTTTCTCTTTCTCCGAGGACTGGCAACTATCTCTGGTTCTTCGGGGTTTCGGACACAGAACTATGCAAGTAGAGGAGCCTTTGCAATATGGACTTGTTCCGACATCTTTGACTGGGCATATAGCGCAAAGAAACCGATGGATTATCGGCCATGCCCAGCAAGTAGTTTCTATGCTGTCCTCCACCCCTCCAGACTACCCAAAGGCTCTTCGGAAAAGCATTGCTTGGAATGGTGCTGGAATTGTTGGAGGTGAGGTTGTCTGCTTCTGTGCGTTTTCAATTATTCCGGTGCTCCTCTTGTCTGGAAACTTGATCCCAACAACGTCACTTTTCTTTACTAGCCTTCAGCTGGTCCTAGCTACCATATATATGCTCTTGATTTGGACGTATGAGTATGTCCAGGCTGCGTATACAGGTTTCGAAAGTGCGCCATTTGCCCACTTGGAGAATAAGTGGCTAGCCAGCAGTAAGAAAAGAATATTGAGACAGAATGCTTACTTCAATTCAAGATTGCTAACTTCGTAATAATTCCATAGGAAATATCTACGCTATTCTGCGATTCTACCTGTTGTCTAGCAAGCCAAAGGGGTCTTTTGTGACCGGTAGCGCTGCGAATTCTTGGAATAGGAGCACAATGGTGTCTTCTTCTCTGAATATCTACACTGAAATGTGGCAGAACGGAATTTTCTGCAATGTTGTGACACTTATATTGACATTGGGCGCAGTTGTCTACTCCTCGGCTACAATCATGTCTGGCGAAGGACCATACTGGACGATAGAAGTATTCACCTCGTTTGCGTGGCCCCCACTGCTGAACATGTGCTATCACAGCATTGAGAACAACTGGGTGCCAATCTCGTATCTACTTAATCCTCCATTATACCCAAGTCGAAAGTCTCAGGCTCTTAAGAGTGATTCCAGCGAGAAAAATGCACGACAAAGTAAGTGGGCGGCAATTGACAAAGCCGGTCGTGATATGATCAATCTGGGAAGTAGGCTTGACCCCGTTGATGAAGCGGAACTATAAGTACAAATATTTCTTGTATGGAAGTTCGAAAAAATGTCTATAATACAAGAGATGCTGATCTGAGTCTCTGTAATTGTATTTCAAAGTGTCGTTAGTCTGTGAGTTTTCCGGTCCATTCAAAAACCATACACTATCTAGGCCTTGTCAAGCCCCATGGGACATTTTTGAAGTTGCTCCCAACTCCCATGTATAGGAAATCGTAGATTCTAATGTCCTATTAGGAATTCTTTGAATCATACAAAGTGTGGACCGTGGAGGGCCGACCTTAAGCAGTTCTATTCCTACTATCTAGAGTGCATACACGAGAATAAGAAGCATAAGGAGAGAAAGGAAAGAAAATACCTATCTAAGAAATATAAAATTTTTATTATAATCTTACTATGGCTTAGTTATATACTACTGGTTATATATTTCCTTATATCGGTGTTAAGTCTCTATATATATATATATTTACTGCCTTTATATACGTGTGTGGAAATAACTAGCTGTAGTTACAGCTGCTTCAGCTGAGTGTCATTCCACATAGATGTCAATTTTTGCATAGTTTCATGCAGTTGGTCTCGAAACACAGCTACAGAGAGCATCTTAAAAAGTGAGTTCGACCCGAGTAGGGTAAGGGCCATTTTCGGATTATTATTCTTCCTGGGTTGCCGGCTAGTGATAGGCCAGCGATGATGTGCTCTCGGATGCTTCGCGCAACATTGCGACTTACTAACCTTCTAATTCTTCAGGTTATTGAATCCATAGCAAGTCCCATTACGAAAAAGGTCGATTACTATTCATAGAGAATTGCAAGAGTTATGATGCAACATTGAGTCTGCATCCACAGGCATCCGACACTCAGGGTTGTTATCTCAGTATAGTCCCTCTGGGATATGACTCCATATGGAATCTAGGGACCGTTCTGCCAAACGCCGGCGGAGAGCTCAGCTTGCTTGTCAAGAATGCCGAGATAGCGTGTTCATTGATCCACCGAATAGGAATTTGGTTGACGTGTCGAGGAACTGCATCAATATTTCAGTAGACCGAAAAATTTTTTTTTAGGCAGATAAACATCACTTACGAGCTTGTACAATAGCGGTTTGAGATCAACTTTGCTCCCGTCTGTTGGGACAAGCTTAAGAAACTTCTGAAAATGGACCTCAAAGGCTGGTAGATTGGCCACATTACTTATTGTAAATGTTGGTCGAATCAAGGCGCGGGAATGCTCCCAAAATGGTCCATCCATTGTAAATACACCCTCCCCCATAAAGGGAAGCGTCGGAGCGCGGCGGATTTGTTGCACACCGTAGCCTGAAAAGTGCAATGCGTGGACAGCCTGATAGTTCTTGGGTTCATTAGTGTAAATCGATACCCTTCCCATTCTGAGTGCCTGGAAAGTCTGTCCATGCTTATCAAATCTTTCCTTGAAGTTATCTAAAAAAACGCCGAGCCTGGATTGCTTTGAGATTGTCAAAGAATAAATCTAGCCCAAATATAGGATTTTTATGAGGATATTTGGGAGCTTCTCTGCATCCAAGTTCTTCCATTCGCTGCCTGCGAGCATATCTTTATCGAAGGACAGTGAAGTGACAATAGGTAACCAACAGAATGGTTGCGCCTACCCCGAGGCCGGAAATTGAACCCATGATTTGTCTAAGTCTTGGCCTTTGTCCAAGCGATGAATTTGAGCGGCAAATGGACAGATAGATAAGGCTGTAGTGAGGACAGTTCAGCAAGGAAAAAGGTGACACAATACGCAATTTGCATCTCGTACGTGTGGTAAGCGGGTCAGCTGCATAGCCTTCGACATCGCGGTTGTGGATGAGTGCACTTTTACGATGCGATCCCTTAGCGTGTCTCCCATGCGATAACGTATAAACACCCACTAAGAGGCGATGCGCAGGCGGCGGCTGAGCGCACCTGCCAGCACTACTCAAGCGGGGAACACGAGTGGTTGTCAGCACTAGAGAGGCCCCTGCCATTTGGAAAAATATTGATCTTCGCCTCATATTGCAAGGTTGAAGAGAAACCTACTATTTCTAGTTGTGTGTTAGCTCTCTCCTACCTTTTCGCTGGGGAGAACGCTTCCCCCTCTTGCCGCTTAGTTCAGGACATTTTCGCTGCCTCCGGCCTCTCCCGGAATGTAAGGCAGAGGTAGGTTCCAGGTTACGGTGACCCTAATGACCCTGATCTTGTAACAATAGCTGCTGAAACTAAGCAACTTTCTTCGTATGTACTAGTTCCTGCTCAGCTTCATGGAGTTGATCTCGCAACAGAACAAAAAGAATGGAATGGATTCTGTTCTGGTGGAAGCTAGTACATAGCCTTTCTGTAATAACTAATGTCTTTCCTAATTACTTGCTGATGTACCCAATTAAGATTATCCCAATGTTCAGCACCGCTACTACGTTCAGAACCCCTAGGTTGACGGCATTTCTATATAATTTCGCACTGGGCCATCACATTCAAGCAGATAGTCTCGTACCAACTGCCGAAAAGTGTAGAAATATTTTCGTCCGGCGGCGCAAGCTATAAAATAGGCTAGGCCTGGCCCTAGCTCCCGTCAATAGTATACCTCTTTCCTATACATTGACGCAGAGCTTTGTCAAGGCTGGGAGACAGCATGGAGTCAGCTCGTGGCTCTATGGCTTGGGCAAACGATGGTGAAGTCCTAAATTTATAGAAAAGAACTAATCCTTCACATTATTGATGATTCTTGCAAAAGGATGATTTATTACTTTAGCTAATAAAAACACTGAATTATACCAAGAAGAGTCCCATAACCCTTCCCGAGGGAGCTGGTTGCTAAAAGAGCAAGTAAACAACACAGCTAGATTCTTGATGTGTTGGACCATCCAACTGCTCCCAGTGCACTCATAACACTTAACCTGATTAGAAAGTAGTCTTATTAGTTCTGGAACTTTAGGATAAAGGCTCTAGACATACACACATACCCTTTAGAAGTTATGCGTCAATTCAACAATGAGGTCAGGATTAGGGTTTAAGACAAATTGTCCAGGCGTAAGTGGAATCACAATCGGTGCTGTCAACGTCAACATCACGCGTTTCCTAAGTTCACATTCAGCAAGTCAGCCAGCCTAAATCAAGTATAATTGTACATACGGTGTTAACCGGGGCAGCGAGCGATGACACCGCCAGGAGGAAGACAGCAACGAGAAAGGTTTTCATGATGGATAAGTGGAATCCAAGCGTATTTCAGAGATTAGTGAATCAAAGACAAGGACGTTTGTGGTTCACCTGGAGATTCTTTCGGCATGAAGTGGCTCTTTATACCTCGTTACCTCGTTTAGAACGCTCATCGTCACATTGTCTCACCCTTGGTAGAGTACTGTCAAAAAAGCACTAGCCAGTTGTAACCCAAACTCCATCTAGGTTGAAGACAGGCCATAATCTACAATGTGACGAGAGACTGAGCTTATCAGCTGATTTTATATGGTAAACAGTAGGTGACATCGCGCAATATCGAAATCTTTAAAGACAATGACGCGGGGTACTGGCTTGCGAATATGATAAGGCTTAGCCTAAGTTTTAGTTCTATGTAATAGTCACAACAAGGTGTGAATTTTCTAGAATTACGTATTTACACTATCCCAAATCAATACCATGGATCATGACTACAGCTGTGAGTGGTGTGGAAAAAGCGGGCCACGCTTAAACACGTCGAGAAACACTTAGATTACCTCGTTTGATAGTCAAAACGAGGTTCTCCGCGCCTATCTCGCCGGTGCAAACCTTCCCATGCACTTTTGTGTATTAGCTCTGCCCAGAGTAAGTGCCTGACAGGGCACCAAAAAATCACTTTCTAAGGCCTGAGACCCACCACAACAAGAATACGACTTGGCTTGCGACAAAATTCTTGATAACAGGTTGATTCACTTCATTATCTATGTATACCAGCTGCAGTACCTGTTACTCCTAGCTGATTCACAGCTCTCTGCTGTCTGTTCGTTTCGGGTGAGAATTTTAGTGAAACTTGATCATGCTGTACTAAATACACCAGATAGCCATAATTTTTATTGGTTCATATAAAGAACTTGTGCCAAGGACAATAGTGTCGAATTTCGTATGTAGGTTTAATGTTGACGTCGGATCATCCTCGTTATCGAGTGGCACAATCACAATTACGGGGACGGTGGGAAGCCCTAATTCGACAAACTTCAAGAAATATGCATAGTCAAGTCTCAACGATTCGCTATCTTGCAAATCTTCAACTATCTATACCATTCTCTGCAAAGCTAGGTTATCGTACTGAGCCTACTCGGTTACATTTCGTTCGTCCGTGATTTGGAAGTTCTAAGATGCTGGGGAGCTGCGTGGTTACGAGCTAAGCTGCTGAGTGCGTTGCTTCCCCGCATTCCTAGATCATTATGTCCATATTGCAATAGATATTAGCCTCTGATAAAGAACTTAATTGCTGAAATTTTCCTTCCTCTGGTAGCTCTAACTATGCAGGTTACGAAATTATAAGTTATTTTAATTTTATGTTGTCGATAGGCGTAGAGGATCACTGGAAAGTAGCCACCGTTTTTCCCTCAACAGCTTCGTTGCTTGTTCCTCGTTTCTCGTTCCTCGCACACGTTTCGCGATTATGGGTATGCTGACCAGAACGGGTGCTACTCTGAATAGTCGAGTTAGTATATCCATGGCACCGTTTCACCATACTGATCACAATTACGACCGTAGTAAATGGTACAGCGCTTACGGCGCGATGTTACTGCATGAATCGCGCTCTTGCACGACACTCATTTCTCTCACTCTAACAATATCAGCATGAATTGGATTAGCTTTATCATCAGTGAATGTTAGGACGTTATGAGTGTCTAAAAACTTTTTGGGCGTGTTAGATTACGGACAACAGCAGAACAACATTTGGTTTACTAACCGACGGGCTTGTTTTCTGCCTTCTTTCAACTACTGCTTCGCTTATATCCTAATATGCGTTCAGAGAGGTACCAGCGGGTTTCACAAAAACCTGAGGAAGAAAGAGTGGAAGAAGAACCACACACGACTATTTCGGCTCTGAGATTGAGTTATCAAAAGCAGCAGCGACTGATTTTCACTCAGTGGGTGCTCCTAGCTGTACTGCTGGTGATAATCAGCAGCGTGTTTTGGAATCGTGAAATGATACAAGACTGTCCGTATCAGAGTATAGACGAGTCACTACCAGATCATGTTTATTGTTTGTTTTTCTTTCTTTCTTTTTATTGTAGTTGTGTCTCGCTACATAAGAATTTGCCTAATATCTATTACAGCACCAGCTGAAAAGGCAATTCGATACAAGAATATTGCCTTCACACCTAGCAATTTCCCAGACTTGACAAAGTACCAGGGGCCACCTACTCCAGAGAACTTAGCGGCCTGGGAGGACCTCTACAGCTGTAAGTATCTCACAGGACCCTGCCATACGATTGGCTTAAATGTTTGATATTAATGTAATAATCAGTCGGTATTAGTAGGATTCCTATGAGTGAAGCCGCTAAGTTGGCGAATAAAACCGTGCCTATCCCAGATTACCCTGGAGAGTATGTGATACAACTTGATGTATTCCATCAGCTTCATTGTTTGGTTAGTAATTTCTTCAACTGCGTGCTTGTGTATTATTAGAAAGCATACTGACAAAGTGATGTAATGGATAATATAGAATATGATTCGACTCAAGATCTGGGCAGGGGAAGGGCCAGAGTACCAAGATCTCGGTATCAACATGACAAGCGTAGATATGATCCACATAGACCATTGCATTGACTCCATGAGACAGAGTTTCATGTGTTCCGCAGATATCTCGCCCATTACTTGGAAGTGGGACGAAGGATTTCACCGTGCTATAGGTATGCTGAATGCACTGCATACATGCCGTGATTTTGAAGCTATTCGGGAGTGGGCGCTTGAGCATCAAGCAAAGTACTTTAATGCATCTATCTACATTCCAGATCCGCTAAATGACAACCTATGATATTTACCACAATTTTATTTGACACATTGTGTTCTACCAGCAGAAAAAATACCTTACCACTATGTCTCTCTTTTGTAGGTTCCAAGAGAAACTACCTGTTAATCGTGTATCTCAACTTAATTATGTTATATAAGTATAATCTTTCCGAAGAGTTTGAATGCAGGAGACTTGTTGTCACCGCCCTCAGCTTTGTAGGGGCAGGGATCTGTCATTTGGAATCTTATCACTTTGGACTTTAATTTAAATGGATACAGGCCTTAACCCCAGTTCTTCGACTGCTGAATAGCTGCCGCGAAGAGGACTTAGGCGAGCTGTACTATAACCGCAACTGAGCAACGACCAGACTGGGAAAAAGACAGAATTTTTGCACTTTGATCAGTGTATTGACCTGAGACTGGAACTAGTTATACAAGTTTTGAATATACTAACGATGTCATTTTCTTCGTCAATGCCTGTATATTGCCTTTGGGAGAGGAAGGGGGACATAGATTGATGGTTCCTGAGGCGCATATTTAACTATTGCGGTAATATTAAGCTAGATATGTCTCAATTTATATTGTTTCCTGTGGACTAGCGTGAGAGGGTAAAGCTCTAAAAATAGTATGCTTACCCTTACACACAGACGGAGTGCACCCTCGTGGTCGCCCGAGAAAAAAAGTGTTGGAATACATGAGTAGTCTTTATTACTGACATTTTGCACTTTAATCATTCCATTTTCGTGTTAAGGGAAATATATGACAGGAGGGGTATACAGATACGAGGCCGCACAACGCCTCACTCACCATTTCGGCGTACAGCCAGAGGGCGAACCATTGATTTGACCAATAGATAGAATTTAAGGACATAAATTACAATATGTGTTTTATGTATTTATCCGTTCCCAGGAACTACTCAGCATCTTTTGGCGTTACGGCCTCCATTAACTTAAGGATGATAAAAGTAGTTTTCCGACAGCATAAAGAAAGAAAATAGCTTCCGGGGAAAAAAAGCAGTATCTCAATGAATATACTCCTTAAGATAATTAATCTATATGCACCTGCCATGCCGTGGTTAAGATTCAATTACAGACCGTAGATTCCATGGATACATGTAAACAACAGCGCTGGAGAATATGTGTTAACTGTGACGCTACTCGTGTAAGTCTCCACCACTGGCCAGTCTTTTTTGCACTAATAGGATTGCCAGGGATGTGGAAGCTAATCTATTTATTATTGTGATAAGCACCCCTGGGGTCCGGCAATGCTTCTGTATTATTTTAGTATATTCCTATAGCCATGTAGAGACCCTTTAGTCAATAGTTATTTACTGAAACTGTCTATAGATAGTTTTAGATTATTTGCAATCTAGTTAAGGGTTATGTCTTGATAAAGCTGTAGATTGATGGCTTATTAATTATATCAACCTTGTACTTTCGGTATTTTAAGATTGTTACGTCTTCCAATAAACATGCTCCAGCTAGAATCTGCTCCATACACGTAGGTCACCATTGCCTGGCGAAAGTGATGGGCGACAATAACTCCCCAAGCAGCTGGATTGCGCATTCATTTCCAGAAGAATTGAGGCTTGTCCATTTCTAAGCTTCGTGAGCTATGATAGTTACAGAACAGCAGCGATTCCAGCCTCCCCCGGCAAGTTCTGCATAACTACCTGCAAGTTTGCTATACACATATACTGAGGAACATTGTTCCAAATTGAGAAGATAGGATGTTCTGAAATTGAGACAACAACTCTGGTAAAGGCTTACTTGTTTCTAAATTCGACAGAATACAAAGAAACCACACAAAAGACGTAATCCGTACTGGAAAGTCACTACGTGCGGTATCAGTATACTGGCCAGTGAGAGAACCATTTGCGGAAAAAGGAAAGCTTTTTATCGCTGGCCACCTGAATCGGCTTCCATGCATCCCCGACCTCCATCATCACGGGATTCTTTGCAGAGTTGGCTGGCCAGTACGGCAGGTCCTGCCCATTAGGGTTGCCGGTGCGGAGGAAATTAACCCAGTAGCTCGACAGCCGATCAGCGATCTGGTAGTCCTCAGCCCCCCAAGGCTTGTCTGTCGCGTAGAGGTTGTTGAAGGCGTAGTTGATCTCGCTCATGTGGTAAGCGCCCTCGTCCTGGCCCGGCGGCGCATGAGTCCAGTAGTAAGTAAAAGTCTGATAGGTCCCATTGCCCGAGGTATTAGCTGCTGCACCAGCAACATACTCGTTTGCCCACAGCCAGACCGAGGCACGTGTCTGATCCCGGTAGAAGCTGTTGCTGGCCGCGTCGGCGCTGGCATTGCTGCTTCCAGCCGGGTATAGCGCAAAATACTCATCAGCGAGTCCAACACTGCCAAACTCATAGGCGTTCTGCGCCCTGTAGCTTGCAACTGTCATCCCTGGATTGGGCGTCGCGCCATTCTCGTCACGATTGCCGCCCGTTAGAACTGGTGCAATGGTATGGTTGCCGCGCTCAAGCATCTCCTGGTACGTCGCAGGAAGCACATAACCATCCAACACAGGGCGAAACAGCGGAGGTTCCATGTACACAGAGTTATTAGCAAAGACAGTACCCTCATAGGTAACGTCGTTATCCGACGCGCTGCCCAGAAATAACTCCATGGGGGCGCTGCGCGCCTCGCTGATAGAGCTGAGGTTCAGGCTGGTGAGATAGGCGACCCCCTGTTCCTGGGCCTCATCCAGTTGACGGTACCCCTCGGCAACGCTCCCCATCAG
Organism: Eurotiales sp. R13A2; assembly: GCA_023625935.1. NCBI lineage: Eukaryota > Fungi > Ascomycota > Eurotiomycetes > Eurotiales > Eurotiales sp. R13A2. The sequence goes on along the minus strand of JAMAFV010000017.1, from coordinate 1,086,554 downwards.
CGGGTTGGATGGGTATGTAGCACCACTCTCGGCGATGACCTGCTCAAATAGGTCGTCGGCGAGCGCACTGTTAAGGTGGTCAAGCACTGACGCGGCGCCAGCGGACTGCCCACCTATAGTAATACGGTCTGGGTCGCCGCCAAAAGAAGCAATATTCTCGTTGGTCCAGTGCAGCGCCGCCTGCTGGTCGACCAGCCCATAGTTGCCAGAAGTGCCGCTTGACGAGTTCGCGCTGAGTTCCGGGTGCGCCAGGAAACCCAGCGCGCCTAGCCTATAGCTAACTGTCACAACAACCACCCCTTGCGCTGCCAGCCCAGCGCCGTCATACAATGCCTGGCTTGTAGCTCCAGAGCCAAATCGACCGCCGAAAAACCAGACGTAGACGGGCAGCTTGCTGTTCGTGTCTGTCGGACTGACGCCAATGCCGGTCACGGTGTTGTTCCGCACGTCATTCAGTGTCGCGTTATCTGGAACCCAGATGTTCAGGTACAGGCAGTCCTCGCTGTAATCTGTCACTCCAGGCTGCGGGCAGGCCGGCGCAAACTGTGTTGCGTCACGGATGCCCGTCCAGCCTGTGACGTGCTGCGGGTGCCGCCACCGGTACTCGCCCGTCGGCGCGGAGGCATAAGGAATTGCCTTGAAGTTGTACACAGAGTCGATGTACTGTGACCGGTTGCCCTGGATCGTGGCAGTATACGTGTCGATGTACACCGTTGGTGACTCCGCTGATGCTGCGACGGTGCTGGAGCTTGCCCCGTTTGTTGTCCTGGTGGCCAACACTGCGCTATGCACCGTGCCAGCGACTGCCAGCCCTATGAAAAGATATTTAAGTGTCATGATGCAGGATAGAGGCATATCGTCAATTCCTCTCTGGTCCCGACTCGAAAGGCTCCGGCCTTTTAAATCTGCGTACTGACTGATTGTGCTAATCAATGACAAGACTTCTTTTGCAAACCCCACATCTTGCTGTCGCCCAGTCATCTCGCCCTAGTTCCATGACTGCAACCTACTCCATAAGACATTTAAAATGATCTCCGTATAAATCTATAGCCGAAAAGACATTCCAGCCAATAGAAGGATTTTTGTAGGACCTCGGAGGATAAGTATATTCCAGGATCGACTTGCTGGAAGCTTACCCGAGAGCGAGCCCTGAGCGATGGCGCGTAACTGATCGCCCATTCGTTCCATGCTAATTCACACCGTCTGCGGGGAAAGGAAACATCCCGGGGTAGATGAATAACGCGGTCGACGGAGATCATGCACCTAGATGCTGGCGGATAATTCTTTAACCTGCTCTGGAAGTGGGCTTAATTAGCCTATGTTATAGCTTCCGCCGGAATAGAACCAGAACCCATCGCCGGAATAGAACCCATGAATAAAACAAAACTTTTCGTCCGGGGTCCCCCATACAAAGCGGTATAGGAGACCACAGTGACCTGATCCAATATTTTACACTTTTAATCTATCTGTGGATAATATTAAACAACTGGATCCTTCCGGTTATCCACGACCCAAAGTATAGGAGTTAAAATTATTATGGGTAACACTACAACATAGTCTTGGATGCGTGTTTGACGACTACTACTACTACTTTTGAAAAGTAAAATTCAAATCGGGTAGAGTTGTCCGCAAACATGAATGAATACGCCACTCATGAGATTGCCCACAACCTACTCAAGCGACACTGGTCTCCGTCTTCCTCCCGTTCGACTTCTCTAGCTCTTCTAGGCGGCTGGCCTCCTGCATATCCAACCCCAGCTTGTTAATTTTATGCTCGCGGCTCAGCACCTGTTTGCTGATAAGCAAGCTCATCGCAAGGGCTATGGCACATAGAGCCGTGTAGAAGATCCATTCATCCATGAGAGCCTCCGTATATACTCTAGCGACGACAGCACGCGCATCCGCTGGTAGGGCGCGAATATCATCGGTAACACTTGTAGCACCACCTCCAATTATTTGTACTGCTAGGCTGCTGGGCACGGCAGCGTCAATCTCACTTGCATGTGCGTCAATGCGGTTCTCAAAGATAACACCACCGAACACGATGGACATCGCTGTGGCGATATCACGCATGAAGAGTACGGTAGCAGCAGAACTGGCAACGTCAGCTGCTTTCGTCAAACTGAACACTGCAATGATAGGTGCCTGGAACAAGGGCCCAAGGCCTACGCCGGCGATGATCTGGAAGATAATAATGCGCGGCCACGACGCGTATGGCTGTAGATTGATGTATAGTCCACCACCGAGAATCATCATGATGAGGCCGAAGTAAATCGGGGGACGGTAGCGACCTGTCTTACTGATGTAGATACCTGTAAGGGTAGAAGTAACGCACAGAGTGACAGCAACTGGAAGGAGATAAACTCCAGATAAAACAGGAGTCGCGCCCAAAACGGCCTGAAAGTACAAGGGTAGGTAGTAGAAATTCGCGATGTAGACGGCGCCATGCATATACGCGATTCCGAACGCGGCAATGTTGGAAAGAGATTTGAATAGGCGCATCGGTGTGATTGGGTACTTGGCCACCTTCCACTCGACGAGTGCATATACTGCGAAAGTGAAAATGCCAAAAACAAGAAGACAAATAACGATGGCAGAGTTCCAGGGGTATGCGACCCCGCCGTATCCGAGGCCCAGCAGAAACATCACGGTGGCACACACGATAAGAATGGTTCCAAGCCAGTCCATAGCCTTCAGCCCCTCCCAGATAGGCGTTCTAGGTGTTTGAACCTTGAGGAATAGCAGGCAAAGCACACCTGCCACACCAGCAACCGGTACTATCTAATATTAGTATGTCGAACTGTATACATAACAACTTGAGGACTCACAGTTAATCCAGAAACACCATCTCCAGGTGGCATACTGACAGAATGCGCCGCCAATGATCGGCCCTAATCCACATGCCATTCCCCAGACTACGCCGAGCACCCCGAAGTACTTGCTTCGCTCGCTGTACAAGAGTTAGCATTTCTGCAGGGTATTTTGGGGAAAGCCAGGGATGGCCAGATCCTAACCGAGGGCTAAAGACATCTCCAATGATTGTAGCGGACAGTCCCAAGATGCCTCCACCACCAATTCCTTGGATGGCACGTGCCGCAATCAACATCTTCATAGTAACACTCAATGCGCCGATTAACGACCCGATCCAGAACACGATGATATTTACCATTAATATCGGCTAGCAGCGAGGTCAGCCACGTCGACTCCATGTTCGACTTGTTGTGTTCGCACTCACCTTGCGGCCGAAGATATCACTCATTTTGCCCCATGGTGGAACGGCAGCTAAGCGATGTTATTGTTATTGACAGCAATTGATGAAAGATAGTCATCTGGGCGCAGCTTACCAGCAGCTGGCAGCAGGTAGGCAGTCCCAATCCAAGTAAAATCTAGTTCGCTGGTATGAAAGGATCTCGAAATGGTTGGGGAAGCAGTCGAGATGATGGTCTGTTCGAAAGCCGCAATGAAAGTTGAAAGCTACAACAAAGTCAGTCAGTATCAAACTGTGTGCCTGATCACAAAGAGCTAAGTAGCATTTACCCCGAGAGCAGTGATGAGCAGAAGAGCCTGGGTCGAGGTCAATTGCTCGCCTGCATCGTCATCTCCTGCAGCCTCTGTATCTTCTGGTATAGTTGCTTCGTCCTTCTCGCTCCTGCCGAGATTCGCGTCTGTCGAGCCGTCGGTGTCTGCCATGGCGCTGCTATTTCGTTTCGGATGGTTTTCATTCTTGTCATAGTAATTACGACAAGACTGGGAACGAAAAGAGCTTAAGAAAAAGACACGATAGATGGAGTCCAAACAGTGCAGTTGATTTTTGATTTCTAATTTCTTCGGTACTTGGCTATTGGAATGAAGGCGATAACGCTCACATAATTCGCACTAGGCGATGACAACGGGTTTGGTGATCCACACATTATGACAGGAACAGATTCGGCGCTGACTCAGACATATACCTGGATCTTCAGACTGTGGTTTGAGGCGCAAGACAGCCATAGTCATCTCGCAGGTCCAAGGGCTTAGGGTCAGAGACAGAGAGAGAGAGAGAGAGCACGCACTGAAGCACCGAACAAGGCAGGCCCCACCGCCGAACATGCATCGCCGACCGCCGAAACACCAAGCCGCATCGCCGAAGTCTCCAGCCATTCATACGTTTCAACGCGATACAATATGACCAGTCTGGCCAGGATCCGGAATAGCAGTCCATCAGCCGCTGAGGCCCGCCGCAAGATCTATACAACTTGTGTAGCCATCCACAGAGCGCGCCATAGCCGGTATGTTCGTGACGGGTTTAACCCTTTATTGGTCCTTGTGTCTTTATGAAGAACGTCAATCCATCCGCAATGGCACATTGACATTTCCTTGTTACTATTACTTCTATAACTCACACGCACAAACCACCAAGCACCGTCTACTGCGGTTAAGCTTTGCGCATAGCCTTTATAGCTCTCGCTCTGACCAGTCCTGCCACTTTTCCGCCACGAATCTGCATGCTCAACGGACTGCGTCAGTGTATGGCCTTCACGGCAAACTCCAGACTGCCAGGTAGCTCACCGTTGTCCTCGGGAGGCGTGAAAGCAAAGTTCCACGTAAGAACGTCCTTGTAGCACTTCAGCACCCAGACCACTTGGGATGCGCTTGAAAACTTCCGTAGAACGCTTGCTACGGAATGGACCGTTGACCCGCACGATCCAGCTGAGGGGTAATAAAACATCCTCTCCTCATCTCGGTCGCCTATAACCACAACCAAAATATTTCCGAAGCCAATTGTGAACGCTGGCAATGAAGGAATTCGGTACGAAGTTCGCTGGCCTTCATACTTTAATATCCGACGGCCCGGGTCAGGGAATTGTGTTACATCGAGACAAACTGCCCAAATGGCCAGACTAGGAAGTTGTTGTTAGTTGTGTCCTAGATCAGTATGGAAATTTCCACGCGTCCTCTTGGAAGCCAACATCGACCTGGATCACATTGCAACCACCCGTGCATGGATGGAGGGTTACTATGCCCCGCATAGTGCGCTTGACTCGCAATTTAACGTCTACATGAGTTTGGATGTGCTCTATTCAATGGATATTTGCACAGAAACACATATCTGGCTGGCTATTCACCTTCATGTGCGGCGGGTACATGAGCGATGGAATCTTCGATGTGTTCATCCAGGCCATATCTGGATAGAAGTTTGAAACTCACAGGATGTTCAGCCATTTCAAGTCAGCCATGCGCCGTACCAGCAAGGCGCAAGTAATTCAGCATATGCTTAACTGTACGCCACAAACCCAGAAATATAACAATCAGATACAATGTTCCATCCTCATTACAGACGTCTGACATTCCTGCTACTTTGGTCCAGGAACCAACGGCGTGCAAGACTCTGGGGGAGCTGAACCACCTATCTGATCGTCACAAGGAGGAGTGAGTGGCCACAGACATTTGTGTTTGGCGGGCTGCCGGCATAATTGGCTCATTTGGGTGTTCGATGCAGCGCATTTTTATGCATACCTAGACTTGAATTTAGGACTGACAGCAATCCTCTATTCAACAATGGAGCAAAGCGAGCGTAATATAGAGAGCGCTGTAATACTTTGAGTGTCAAAATTAATAAAATGAAATTTAAAAATAAACAAAATATAATTAGAATCAAATTTGAGAATGTTTTTCCACTATTCCACATTAAGCATAAAGTCGTACTGTGAACGATACAGAAACACACTAATACATTTAAAGCTAACAGCGCTCGCCGTGGGCCTTTGTCTGACAAATGCACGCCTTTCCTTCTCTTCCCTCTCTCTATCGATGTACATGTTGACGCTGCTCTTTCCATGCAGGCGCAACTATCGCCATCACTGTCTCCGACGTGCTATGTCTGAGTAATTTCCCGTTGTGCGTGGAATTACGTTCTAGTCGCGCTCATTGCGTGACGACCCGACACAGGTATATACTCGACATACTTATACCATTCAACTATCATCTTTCTTTTCCTGATATACCACCATGGCAAAGCCCACCCAGCGCTACGCGTGCGACCGCTGCCATGGCCAAAAGCTCCGTTGCATTCATACTGAAGAGGGCCCGTGTGTGCGGTGTGCCAAAGCCAAAGCTACCTGCAGCTGGAGTCAGTCGTTGCGATCGTACAGGCAAGTCTCGGACGACTCTATTTCCCAAACGAGTCGCGCGAAAAGTCAGCTATTCACCCAATCGCGTCTTATGACCATGCCGGAGACTCCTTTAGACAGTGCGAACCCGGATCTTTCTACATACTATTTTTTTTATCTAACAGCTCTTGTTGGAGTAGCTGACAATCAGCGTTACACCATAGATCAACATGTGCCTGTCTCGGTCGCCACCCCCGTCGCTAACTATTCACCAGAAATGCTTATCAGTCAATTGCCCTCATCCAGTATGCCAACAGGCCTTGACTTGAATATGTTCCAACCGGAGTTTGCGACTGGCAGTGGGGTGGTCCGACCTGCAGCTTCTGCACACTATCTATCGCCGGCATCACAGGAATCTGACAACTACAATCACACCAATCAAGGTGGTGCAGCTGTTACAGGCATAGTGCCGTCGTCGCGTGATTGGTTTTGGACAGCAGATACTAATTCAAGTACTCAAAGCGCATTACAAATGTGCTGGCAACAACAGTTCAACCAAGAATGGGCGTTACTATCTTCACAGGCCCCAGTCACTACAGCGGACTTTCCCCCGAATCTAGCAAAGGACACGGTAGGAATTGCACCAAAGGCACCGTGCCTATTAGCTACAATGTGTCAGTTATCCCAACTCAGTGTCGAACTTTACGCACATGAAACAACAGTGCCAAAACCCCCGGTTTCTCTAACTGAGCCACTGAGTTGGAAGGACAAGGACTTCGCCATTGATCGTACCTTCCAGCTTTCGCAGCGACTCATTGAAAGCATCAACAAACAATATCCTCGCTATCTAGATACAGCGTCCATGGATGTATCAAAGCATTCCGCTATTAATGTCGCACATCACTCGGGTTCTTCAATCGACCAAGGATTCTGTCTTCTAATTCTTTCGTGCTATACGCGGCTAATTGAGGCATACGATCGGATATTTGCCAACATGCAGGCATGTTTGGACCGTTCTTCCGTGACAGCTCGAGAAGATTACGTCAACCTCCCATCTGTGCAAGTTGGATCCTTCACATTGCCAGAGTCTTCTGCCACTCAAATCGTGCTCATACTGCAGCTCTCCCGCCACTTATTGACACGAATGGGTGAGATTATCAAGGCTATAGGTATTGATAAAGAAACCAACAATAATGACGCCGCCACTATCGAGCGCGCTACGGGCCCAGGGGAGCTTCTACTCAGAAACGCGCTCACTACTGTTAAGCCCCAGGAGGACGGCCTGATGAAGAGAATCACCAAATTACGAAGTACTTTGATTGAACTAAACATTCTGTGAAAGGCAATAGTATAGGCTAGAAACATTAATATAATAAAATAATATACTGAATGTCGTTTATATATGAAAATCCTCAAGTGGCATTTACCTCACAGGCAAAAGCTTTAACGTAGGTACGGATGGTGTGTATGGAGATTGAAGCTTGCACACATAAGCCGCCCTAATCTATGAAAGGAAAGTATAGGCTGCTGCACCTCACACTTCAAGAACCGCCCTTTTCTTATCATGGTTTTTATAAATCTAAACAATCTGCGGAGATAAGGAGCGGAAAGTCATGATTCCCATTATTATAAAAATCATGGGCGTGTCCATCCAAACCGAAGAACCTCGGGAGCTTCCTAGATACCTTTTTAGTTACAACACTGACTCTCGCACATCAAGTCTAGTTTACCATGGCATTAAACGGCAAAGAATCGAATGTGGATGATGTCTCACGGCATGTCCAGGAGCTCGATCGTCAATTTGGCCTGTTGAGTGTGTCTGCCGTTGGTATTGTCACTGGATGTTCATGGGCACTGATGGGTGGAACTATTGTAGGCCGAATACCTAATATGCTTCTTTCAAGACTTGGCTTTCTGACACACCAAACTAGGTAACATCGGTGCTAAATGGTGGACCACCGGGAATCCTCTATGAGTTGTAACATCACCAACCCCTCGCTTTTGGTCTTTGAGTATAGGTTGATATGGATCAGCATCGCAATATCTGTAATGTATTGTTTTGTTTCCGCTTCGATCGCTGAGCTGGCGTCGGCCATGCCGTCGTCTGCAGGAGGTGTGTTGCCGGAATTACATTTCTATGCCTTCTTATATTTACTAACGTCCAAAGTCTACCTGTGGTCGGCGATCGTGTCAGGTACGCGCTATGGACCGATGGTAAGCTTCTATGCGGGCTGGTGGAATACACTCGCCTGGGTCTTTGCGACCGTGTCGACAGGCTCAGTAGTTGCCCAGCAGGCGGTGCAGGCAAGCTCTTCCTCTCTTCTTATTCTCTTATGGTATAAACTCATGGATAATTAACAGATGTATGCCCTTTCACATCCTGGGTATACCTTCGAGCGATGGCACGTGTTTATGACCTATATTGCGGTGACATGGATGTGCTGCTTCATAGTTGCGTTTGCAAACCGGGCCTTGCCATGGGTCAATCATTTTGGTCTCTTTTTGATTATTTCAGGGGTTCTCATCTCCATCCTGGTCTGTGCCATAATGCCGAGTCGTCATACTAGCAATGCATTTGTTTGGCAGGATTGGGAGAATGAGACAGGGTACTCTAGTGACGGACTGGTGTTTATCATGGGTATGCTGAATGGTGCCTACGCAATGGGTACGCCAGGTAGGTCAATGAATTAAACAGTTTCTGAAAACTTGGAGAGGATTGATTAAGAGCTAGACTGTGCATCCCATCTGGCTGAGGAGATTCCAAGGTATATCATGAATCTTCCTTGCATTGGCAATACTGATTGATTATACAAGGCCAAATCTCAACGTTCCGAAAGCCATTGCAGCACAGATCATTATCGGATTTATATCGTAGGGAATCGTTTACGAAATTCTAAAGCATACACAATTGACTAAGAAAGCAGGACATTTCTCTACCTCCTCGCACTCCTTTACTCCATCTCAAACATCAACGCCGTACTCGAAAGCTCGTTCAACTACCCCCTAGCTCAAATATATGTGCAAGCCACAGGGACCCGTGCTGGAGCTCTTGGCCTGCTTATTGTCATCTTCCTTCCATCTCTCTGTGCATGCATCGCTGCATATATCACTGCTGGTCGCGCGCTTTGGGCGCTAGGGCGGGATGGAGCTACTCCATTTAGCGAGATTGTCGGCAAGATTGATATAAGGCAGAAGAATCCAATGAATTCTACTCTTATCTGCGGCGTGGTCAGTACTGCATTTGGAGGGATATATAGTACGTTTCTTTCGTTTTCGCCGTCAGAAAAAAAAAAGCAATAGTATATATACTGACTCGAATTTAGTGGGCTCAGAAACTGCCTTCAATGCCTTCGTCGGCAGTTTCGTCATCCTTATGTCTCTCTCATACATCGCTGCTCTCATCCCACACCTCTTCCGTCGGCATCAGAGCGGTGTCCGTGGCCCATTCTGGATGAAGGGTTTGACTGGCTACATCGTTGGCGGAATCAGCTGTGCATATCTCCTTGTGTTCATAGTCATATTCTGTTTTCCCTACACCATGCCAACAAGCGCTACGTCCATGAACTATTCTAGTGCAATCACCGGTGGGATTACTATCTTGGTTACGGTGTGCTATGTTTGGAAGCGAAGGACGGATTATAGTGGGCCTCAGATGGTTGTTTTGACGCCGGCTGTGCCTTGTGATAGGCCGGAGAGTGTGACTAGGCCTGAGTGTGTGAAAGGTGACGCTTAGGATGGGTTTCGTTATGTTGAAGTGGCGAAGAGATAATTTTTTGTTGAGTTCTTTGGGCAATCATTATGGTTTCGGTTGAATGATGCGATACTCGGCGTTTGATCGTACAGGCTATTAGGCCCAGGGTTTCACTTCCCTTACCATGATAATTTTGGACGCTTTATTTCTAACCTAAAGCAGATCAAAAGTCGAATTCTTGAATCTTTTTAAACAAGTTAGCTCAAAATCTACAATTAAAAGCCTTCAGGCCGCTTTCTACTGACTTTATATTGAGTTAACCTCGCTGATTGAGTGTTGGCCTGCCTCTGACGCGTTGACTACATAATAATATTCACGATACTTTTCTTCTTCTTCTGGTTTGTTCATTCAGCTGCTAATTCTCTAATATCCCCTCTCTCGGCTAAGCCTTTGAATCTGAAATGTCTGCAGGGATAAATTTGGAAAATTGCCTTCTAAAATGTGTGGATCTTCGGTCATTCGCATTCCAAGTAAACCCTCTATATACTCGAATTATCCTTTTAAGTTGTATTTTGCATAAGTTATCATAAAGGGACTGTTCATGACAATATTGCTATCCGACTTCTCATCCTTGTAATGCCCAGCTCTTCAACGTATTCACTTTGAGTTTGCAGAAACAGGCAAATCATACTCCTCATCAGCCGGCGGATCCACCCAATGATCGGGAAAGAAGTACGTCTCAAAGCATGTCGTAGTAGCATCCTCCGTCTCAAAAAAGGCGAAATGGTTCTCTCCCTGCCAACTACCAGATTGCGCTAGCTCAAAACCTCGTTCCTTGAATCCAGCAAGCCGTTCCTCCCACGAAATGCCGCAGCAGTCATATGCCACATGATGTATACCCTCACCATGCTTGCTCAGAAACTCGCTAAATATGCTCGGTCCAGACACAGGCTGGATTATCTCATACACGACATTGGCGCCCTGCGCGAAGCAGACTTTGAGTGTGAACTGTGCGGGCGCGCCCCGGTAGGTTTGATTAGTGGTGTTTTCGGGTGTGAAGGTGTAGGTCTTCCAGGGCCCGATGCCGAGGCGTAGCAGGCCGTCGATGGTGCGTTTGTGGTCTCGCGTTACGATGCAAATTTCGATGGCGTTACCGAGGAAGCTGGATGTGCTCGAAGCGGATGTTTCCAAGGCCCTGCCGTGGGTTGCGCACATCGTTGATGTTGTCAATTGACAGCAATATGTGTGAAAGAAGTGCAATGGTATGCCTTTTTGGAGTGTTATTCCTTGTTTTCTTCTTTCTGTTCAAGATAAGATAGAAGTCGAAGAAGGGAGCAGGCGTGGCGTATTTAGGCCTTGAGCAACGAGCTTGCGGTATGATTAGTAAGTTGACGTGATAAATTGTAATAAAATAATAGTGAAGACAATAGGAAAGAACAGCCTATTAGTCATAATCTGATGTTGGATTGCTGATGTGACTTACTCTCAACCTCCACACTCAATAGGCTATAGTTTCCGGATCCGGTCTGGCACCTATCGTGATCCCTAAAAGGCCATCCAATGGCGGCCCTGACTGGAAGATACGATATCCAGTCAGTGAGAAATCACCGAACGGAAAAAGCATGAAAATTTATATCTTATAAGCCTTCCAGATCTAAATGTAAGTTGACAATGTTTGTTGGAAAAGAGTCCACTAAACATCGGAGCTTCTTACATTCACCCCATCTGGGAATATTTTAGAACCCTCAACAGCAATCTAGCCATGGGCAAGAAAAGAGTTCTCTGCAGCTACGGCGTAGACCTAGACGCTGTATCAGGCTGGCTCGGCTCATACGGTGGCGAAGACTCAGAAAACGACATCAGTCGAGGTAAACAGAACCATAAAAATAAACATACACCCAACCAACTCTCCGACTAATCCAACTTGCAGGAATATTTGCCGGAACAGTCGGCGTACAACGTCTCCTCCGCTTGTTCAACAACTATAACATCAAATCCACGTGGTTCATCCCCGGGCACTCCCTCGAGACTTTCCCGGAGCAATGCGCCGCCGTGCGCGACGCCGGGCACGAGATCGGTTTGCACGGCTACTCGCACGAAAACCCGGTTAACATGACGCTGCAGCAGGCGCGCGATGTCCTCGACAAGACGTACAAGATGTTAACCGACTTCTGTGGCGGGAAGCAACCACGGGGATACGTGGCACCCTGGTGGGAAGTAAACCAGGACATGGTGGAATTACTTTTGAGCTATGGGATTAAGTACGATCATAGTCTCAGTCATCACGACTGCGAAGCATACCGTGTTCGGACCGGCGATCGATGGACTAAGATTGATTACTCGCGGGCTGCTGAGGAATGGATGAAGCCGCTTGTCTGGGGTAAGGAGAGTGAGCTTGTTGAAATTCCGGCTTCGTGGTATTTGGATGATATGGTTCCGTTGATGTTTATCAAAAATTCGGCTAATAGCCATGGATGGGTGAATCCACGAGATGTGGAAGAATTGTGGAAGGTAATGTTATTTGTGTACCGAACGATGGAGAAGATATTTGGCTGACTGGTTATAGGATCAATTTGATTATTTCTATCGGGAGTATGACGAGTTTATATTTCCCATGACAATACACCCGGATGTATCAGGACGACCACATGTTCTCTTGATGCAGGAAAGGTTGTAATATAGAATGCTTGCGATCGAATGTAGTAGCTGACTGGTTGAATAGGATTATTGAATATATCAGTAAACATGAAGGTGTGGAATGGGTGACAATGGGCGAGATATATGATGACTTCATTGGGAAGAATCCGACGCAGCAGAAAAGAGTATAAGTTGGTGCGGTATAAGAAAGAAACATTCTTCGTGAATATGATATACTTAGTCCAGCTAATATAAAGACAGCTCCCATCCTTTCAGTTCTTAATATAATAAGTAAATGGTCAAGGAGATCAAGGTAGATGAACGTACTAATATAAGTGTCCCAATGGAGGTCGACTCCATAAGAGCGTTGCTGATCAAATTCCATCCAGTACTCTTGAAGGAATGTCCGGGCACGGCTGACATTTCCCATGCCGTAACGTTTTTCCAGAGTATTCATCAATTCTATTACTCTGTCACGATGGTGCTGGCTATACGATTCACAACCGGCGTCGAACAGTGGCTGCAGCATAGCTACGCCAGGACATGCCTGGTCACGCAGATCCAGCTCGGATAGGTGATGAATGATTGCGTGGACAGATGATTCAATGTTTGGGTCGTTAGGTGGTAAGCCTTGTATCCGCCTATAAAGATGTAGCAAGACGCCATGATGAAACGCTTGGTTAAGAGTAACAAACTCGCTTTGGACTTGGGGACTGATATAAGACTGAATGCAGGGATTAAAAGTGTGAGATTTTTGCTCCAATGAGGTTTTCACTCCTTTGATAGCGGATCGACACCGTTCCTGAACAACGAAAGACATTTTCTCTATCATTGGATGGGATGGGCCAACCACTTCCAACATTTCTTGCAGTGATTGAGACTCTAGCAGAAGCAAGCGGACTTCTTGGAAGATTGGGATTAATCTTCTACAGAAGCCGTGAAATTCATCGATACAGTCCAACTTACTGGAATCTACCGTCTGCCCGGCCAACTTGGAATCCGGGCCGAGAATAGACAGCACTTCCAAAGATTCACACCAGCGTCTCAAGAACCTTCGAAGATCGGATTCTTGAGACGTATCTGCTCCTTCTGAGGTCTGCTGTAGTATCGCTATGGCCCCTTGAAGATGAATTTGCCACGAGTTGATCTTTTCTCCACCGGCGAGAATATCGCATAAGCACAATATTAAAGCCATCGCGAGTGCCTTGTCATCCTCGGCTGGATTTTTCCCAATAGTCAGAAATCTAAACTGACGGAGACTTGCATGCCGTAGAGCAATTAGCTCTCGCTCATTGTCGTACAGACCCAATGACCTGCGATGGAGCGCTGCTGCCTCAAGGACAGCTGGCAGGAGGCTGTTGCTGTTAGCTGGGTCCAGAGCCAGCGGAAGATATATCATACAGAACCCATGATGGGTTGCAAGGTGTAAAGAGAATGACCGGGTGACAGCGTGGCAGAAATGATCCAACAAGAGACGATGGGAAGGCGGTAGTTGTGAGAGGTAGGAGGGATTCCGATAGATGCTATTGTTGCTGAGACCATTTGGCGGGCTTGCGTGTGGTGGATAAGAGACCTCGGAAGAGCTCGTGGTATTGGGACTGTCTGGCCCGGCCTCTTCAGTGCGGTGACTTGGCCGGTCAATGCCATAGACAAACGGCATATCATCATTCTCTTTGTTATTCATGCGTGATGTACCGGCATCCGACGATTCGGCGGCTGGAACAACGGCCACGCCAGCCGTCTTCATACACTTCCCGAAAGACGACTTGCTAAAAGGTCGGCCTCCCCAGGATACGCGGACACTATAGACGCATTGCTTCCCCGAATCGAGACATCCCAAACAGGTAGGTTTTCTCTCGTCGCACTTTCGATGGAGTCGGCGGCAATTCTGACAGCCCGTGCGAGACCGGCGGGGCTTATCCCCGTCTGCCGGTGGCATTGTTGTAACGGCACTTTACCAGTGGTGTCGGAAAGAAGAGATCGATGTTAGTGAAGGATTATATGATTCGTCTTATGCACGGATTAAAAGCTACAAGACGCTCTGTAAGAGCGGAAGAGTGGGATACTGATTAGCCATGCTCGCCTTAGCGTTGATTGGGTCCCGGACAGCCTATACTTTCCTATTTCGGACTGGACTGTGGAACCCATAGCTGACAACGTACGGTGCTAGTAGTCAACTAATCAGGTTCTCAGAATGTCGTGGTAAGCATTTCAACAGCAAGTACCGCAGGCCCATATTGAGGGACTCGAGAAGTCTCACTTTTCTCTCTTGATGATCTGCTGACTCTAGATAATTGTGACTGTTCCAGAGGACAGAATGGGGAAAGAATTGTTTATAGATATAACCAGAAGAATCGTTCCCTTATTGACTAGGAAATTGCTTGGGCTTATGGCACTCATTCTATAATAGCTTGTGCAAATTGAACTAAAGTAGATGATAGCTTTTTAGGAATGGCGACGGGAACCGTTGATGGATGAGAATTATTAATTCGATGGTAGAATACTTTTCTGTTCTGTGCGCGATAGATCAGCTCGACTGGGGAAGTTTTGAAGTTTAAATTTGATACTCAGCTTAGTCTGGTGAGATGGACTACTCGGTTGATGAGCCTTAAAATGGAGTTCATTAAGTGACGTTGAGTTAGAATCCAGCTTTTTAAAGTCTGGACTCCAATTTCGCGAGAGTTGGGACATGATTTCACAATTTCAGGGTTGGGTTTGAAAGTCTCAAGAAAATCAATCCTGATAGGTCGAATACGAGGGAGGCTGGTTTCTTTGGGGTGAACGTATAACGCATCAAGCTGTATCTTCTCTCGGCATAGACTTTTCATCCGAATTTCGATATACCTACCTTGCATAGTAGAGTGAGGAATATACAAATACTAGATAGGCAATTTTACTAGTTGCGAGTTAATGCATAAAGCATTTATAATATCACTTATGTATACAGCTTAGATAGGTATGGAACACCATTGAGCATATTTCTGGATTCTTGGATCCTCATTAGGCCCATCATCATCCTAAAATCCTTATATCGTCATGGCACGATGACACATTCAGATAAACTAAACCCAGTGATGCCGGCGTATTTAACACTCATACAAGCCTCGCAGCTCTAAGAAGAAAGCCTCTGGGAGCCTATACTTTCCTCTTACGGATTAGTGCAATTTAGTCTTATGCCTTCGGCCTACAACCTTCCACTCAAATACGTAGTCTCACTAGACGGATGCCATACATACTTCTTGTATCGTTCGACTGATAAGAAAATTGCCGTAACAGTAGCAATTGCATGAACCTTCACCTCTGAGATATTTTGTAACAGCCTATTGTTTCTTCCGGGGGAAAGTCGACAAATCGAGTCGCCATATAGATATCGATTAGGAGTTTCCAAAGTATAGGCACAATTTTCATCAATCCAAACTAGACGGTCACTCTTGCCGACCTGTATTTAAGATGAGTGTTTAGATTCATTCAAGCTGCCATCTCTTCTCTTGCCATCAGTTTGAGGACACCATGGAAGCGATCGAATCCAGAACACCGTTGTCAAGATTACAGCAATGCTTGCCAGCAAAAACCAGCGTTGCCATCCCTCTTGCAAGAGGACAGTTGATTGAAGTTATCAATACATACGGCAAGCAAGTGGTGGACACATGGGCTTTTGACTCGCAGGATCCAACCTCACACCTATCCATGGAACACACTCGTGTCTCTCTACTGAAAATATTCATTGGGATTGGCGATACCCTTGTCACCAACCGTCGCGCTCCGATTTTGACTTTAGTGGCAGATACAAGTCCCGGGGTACATGATTTGTTGATTGCTGCTTGCGACAGTCACCGCTATGCACAAGTAAGCAAGTTTTCTTTTATTCCAAGGTTTGTGACGAAGATCTGACAGGCGCTAGCTCGGAGTGAAAGGACATCACGACAATTGCGTCAATAATCTCCACGAGGCGCTCAAAGCTGTTGGAATTAGCATTCACTCAGTCCCATCGCCCTTGAATTTGTTCATGAATGTCCCCGTGGCCAGCAACGGTTCACTGTCCTTCGACGAGCCTGTATGCGAAGCGGGACAGTCCTGCACACTACGCGCAGAAATGGACTTGATTCTAGTCATGTCGGCTTGTCCACAGGATGTGACTTCTGTCAATGGTGGCGCATGCGCCGATGTACACTTTATTGTTACCTAGGCAAATAGAGTATATGTGAACGATGTACTTATAAGTCATCCTCTCGTTCCTGTTCCAATTAATGCGCAGGGATAAACTTCTGTGAGCCCCAATGTAGCATCTCATATGACTAAAACAGCACAATACAGACTGCACCCTGCACCAAACTTGTGAATACTGTTGCTGTCTTACAGTGTATGAAAGGCTTATTGTCTTGTGACGATAACGTCAGCACTATGATACCAGCAAGGAAATTAGAAAAACACAACGTCAATTACAAGATCATCGCTTTACTAAAGGATAAAAAATATACCAGGGAAATTCACTGGGAGTGAGCGTAGTATATGCTTGATATTCCGTTGAATGTACCCTAGGTAGTGAGAATCAATTACATTGACCGTCACATCAGTAACGGAAAACGAACCCTCATCCCTACCGAGTCGAAATTCTCCATTGATAATAAAGGGCGTACCCGGCAAATATAGATAGATTGAATCTGATTCGGGAAGTAGAAACCCTAGCTCTAAGCACGGGCGCGCTAGGGATGGAGATCAATAGCTCCCGAAAGGCAGAGAAATATTACCCCCTAAATCACCAACTAACTTCTTCAAATTTCAGAAAATCTCTCTGTCTCTACACATGCGTGACCTGAGTGTCCTCAGCCT
Source organism: Eurotiales sp. R13A2 (assembly GCA_023625935.1). Lineage (NCBI taxonomy): Eukaryota > Fungi > Ascomycota > Eurotiomycetes > Eurotiales > Eurotiales sp. R13A2. Next base: position 1,069,307 of record JAMAFV010000017.1, on the reverse strand, counting down.
GCTTTTCGGTGGCGGTCTGATCGGCTGCGCGGATCTTCTCGGATTGAATGTCGCCAGCCTCCATCTTTCGCACGTCGCGGTAGTGAACGCGAGTATTCCACGGCTTGATGTTGTTGGTGAAGATTTCGTCCACGTCCTCGAGCGTCTTGCCGGCTGTCTCCGGAAAACAGAAGAATACGTGAATAAACATAGCAGCACAGAACGTGCCGAACAGCATATACGTTTTCCACTGGATGTTTACAAAGGCAGGAGGCACAAAGTAGGACAAGGCAAAGTTGAATGCCCAGTTGGAAGCCGTGGTTACAGCAACGGCTTTCCCGCGGAGGCGCAGCGGGAAGAGCTCGGGCGGGTAGATCCACGATACGGGACCCCAAGTCGGCGCGAACGAAGCCACAAAAAGATACGTGCAAGCAATGATACCCTTGGCTGCACGGGGAGCGGCAGACATGTCCCAAGATTCCTCGGAGACGTGGTCAACACCACCGGGCGGAGCGCGCTTGCCATAGGACGCCATCAGAGCACCATTGGCGAACATGAAGATCATCATGAAGAGGGCCCCGATCAAAAGTGGCAGGCGACGACCCCATCGATCGATGAAAATCAAAGCAAAGATTGTCATGACCACGTTGATGACGTACTGAATCGAGGATGCCACCAAGTTAGCATTCCCGGATAGACCAGCCATTCCAAAGACGTATGTGATATACAGCATCATGACGTTCATGCCCGTCAGCTGCGACCAGATCTGCGTGAACATGCCGACATGGGTCCGGAATATCATATTCCGCTTGAACAGCTCGAAGAAGGTGGCATCAGAATGGATGCGCTCGAACTCGACCATCTCACGGATCTCGGTCATCTCAGCCTGGACGAAGCGATTGGAGCGGTCGCCTTTGGCGTGAACGAGGGCTAGCACTTCGAGGGCGTCCTCCCAGCGGTCTTTCTTGGCTAGCCAACGAGGACTTTCCGGCATGATGAACAGGCCGAAAAACAGCAAAACGGCAGGGACCATCTGCAGTCCCCAGGGCGTCCGCCAGGCGGCGTTGCCGGACATGAAGCTAGTTCCGTAGGAGACATAGAACATAATCATGATCTGCGGTCCCGCTTGATTAGAATTGCTCACGCGAGGAGAAAGAGAGAAATGGAGAAAACAAGGGATTCACGTACACCCCAGGTAATGGCCCACTGCTGAGCACCGACGACACGTCCCCGTCTACTCGGCTGGGCCAGCTCGGAGACATAGACGGGCACTTGAGCACTGCATATGCCAATAGATAAGCCATTGATGAAACGGCCGACCACGAGCTGGCCAATGCTAAATGATGAGCAGACGATGATGCTACCAATGCACCAGATGACAGCCCCGATCTGAATGGCGCGCTTCCGACCAAACAAATCCGTTAAAAATCCCGAGCAGAGGGCGCCGACGAACGAACCACCGGGCATGGACGCTGAGATTCCGCCTTGCGTGGATGAGGTTGGTCCACCACATTGACCGCTAGAGTCGACGCCAGTCTGATTGAAGAAACATTTGTACTGCTGGGTGCCCAGACTACATCAGGTTAGACTTTTCGGTGGCCGAAAAAACAGAGACGAAGACTTACATAGCCGACATGGACGCGATGTCAAAACCAAACAGGGCACCACCAAGGACCGCAATGGCCGTGATAAGGTAGATGTTGCCGATAACGTACCCCATGATGAGGTGGGCTTTTTTTCTGTTACTGACAACTGCGAGAGGAAAAGGAGGCTGCCAGGGGCAAGAGATTGGGAGAGACGGGCTACTTATTAAGAAGTATGCGCGAGTGGAACAGGGTTTGCCAGACACAGGCACTAATTATAAGTAGATGCCAAAGACAATCAGCGGGGAAGTTCAGCTCGTGAAACGCCAAGCGTAAAACCTGGATTTCATCGGTTGGAAGCGGGCAGCCAGTCCCATGCCGATGTTGTCCAGAGGCCTACCATTATTTGCTGACGGCGTCTGGGGATTTCAGAATGTCAGGTGCGCGAGCTGTTTTGCACCGGAAAGTGCGGGGTAGTCTATAGGAGCCGCTGTTGTCAGTCCGAGATTGGTTGGGTGCACTCGTACCCATTGCGTGGTATAGTTACATGTATAGTTACATGGCAACTCTCTGTGCACGAGGTTACGATGCTAAGACGCTTATTTAGCGTGTATGTGTCCCGTCCCGAGTAGTATTCTGTACGATTTACGTTTTCAGTCATCAGCCCGGGCAGATGCACACATGATTGGCTCTACGGCCGATATAAATCTTTCCGATATAAATTTCTCTTGGGTGACATGGCCCATATGCGGCTCGCTTGCGAAAAACAGCTCATTCTCCGCATTCTCCACAACGGCCCCATTGTTTGTTCCATCTTAGGCAGTAGTGTGACGATCTTTCCGAGTAGCCGTTAACCTCACTTGATTCCTGCAGGCTATTGTGCGCCACGTACGCACTAGCGCTGAGTCTCTACCCTGGGCAATTCCAAAGACTAATCCCCAGCATCAAAGGCTCTCCAAACGTGATGGCCTGATCGAGAAGTTGGTCATAACGCAGCGGCTCCGCTTCCACGACTGAGTTTGCCCATAGGTCAGGTTTTAGAAACCACGAGGTCAGGTCTCTTCGCCCCAACCCACATGTGCGACCCTTGCTCTCATATGATGGTCGCTAGCCCTGCTCGTGTGGACACCATCCTTGGCAGGATGTGACGCCTTTCAGCTCCTCCCGTAGTTACTACATAGTACACCCCCGTACGGCAAACCCAACTAGCGACTAAGTTAGATGTAACTCCTATTACTGTTAGTAAGCTACCTTCACGTAACTAACGTAGTCGGACATCGAGTTAAGACAATCTATAGCTAAAGAATAACGTCAGAAACTCAGAATTAACAATGTATATATTTGAGAGACAGAAGACTCCAACTTGGCTAGAATAATAATAATAAATTCAAATACTTCAATCTAGTCTTGCATAAAATTCTAAACTTCCTTTTTAATAATCTCTTAATTATAATTTATAACAGCAGGCGTAACGACAGGCTTTGGGGCTGGCACCGAGTTAATCAAGTAATATTTAATTATCTTATAAACATTTTAAAATCTACACCAATTCAAGCGTTAACTACACATAATCAAGAGATGCCACGGGCTAGACCCGGGGTATGAGCTAGCAAGAGCTACGTACATGCAAAGAAAATTCGATGAGGAGAGAAAGGGGTAGACAGGCTTTCGGGTTGATGAGAAGTTCAGTTACGGAGGTACGTTCCTCCAATTCGTGGTTCTGCTCTGAACTGCCGTGACATTAAATTAGGGATAATCCGTCACAGCCGAAGTGGCGGCGCGCTTGTGAACTACGTTAACTTAAGAGGAAACTCAAAATCTTTCCAAAAAGATCTAAAAGGAAGAATCCAAAAACAGATATCCGCTGCACAGCATTTACCAAACGAAAAACTCTTCTTAAGGGCGCTCCAACACATCTCTGATAGCTCGAGCAACATACCTTACATTGCTCTCATTTAATCCACTCAAGCTCAAGCGCCCATTACTCAACATGTAGATATGGTGCTTGTCCTGCAACTCCTGCACTTGTGCACTAGAAAGCCCGGTGAAGCTGAACATGCCGATCTGTTGCTCAATATGACTCCAGTCCCCTCGAGCACCAATCTTCTCCAGCTCCGACTTTAACAACGCCCTGACGCTCCTGATCCTAAGCGCCATAATGCGAACATCTTTTTGCCACTTTGAGCGCAAATCGGCATCGTCGAGAACAGTATGAACAATCCGTGCGCCGAACAGAGAAGGACAAGAGATTTCCGCGCGAACTAATTGCACCAAGTGCGCCTTGGCTCCCTCGGGTGAAATCGATGATGAAGTGACCAAATGGAGCGCTCCAATGCGCTCCCCGTAAAGTCCAAAATTCTTGGATAGCGATTGACAGACAAACATGCCTGCTGGCGTTGACTCCGAGGACATTTCTGTGAAAAACGCAGAATAGAACTCACGAATCGCCCACGCATCAGAATCGGCATCCCCCGATGCAAGTCCCTGGTACGCGCAGTCAAATACTACAAAGAGCTTCTTGCGTCCAACAACTTCAGCGATTCTTTTCCATTCTTCCTTGGTTGGATCAATACCGGTAGGGTTATGAGCGCAAGCATGCAGTATCACCACATCATTCTCCTCTGCTGAACTTTCCAGCTCAGAGAGCATTCCATCTAAATTGAGTCCCCGAGTAGAAGGATCATAATACGGATAGAGCTTTTGCGTTATATTGGGCGCGGCCGTTTTCCAGATTAAATGGTGATTATCCCATGTTGGATTAGAAATAAAGACATTCTTAGGGAGAAGGTTCCGGCCACAGAATATCGCGGCGAGATGATTTGCTCCTGTTCCTGCGACGGTTTGAAGGCTAGCGATGTTCTTTGATAAGGCGATTTCAGGACCGAAGAGGAGTTCGCGGGCTTTGGTGAGGAACTTGGAGTCTCCGGCTATGGGGAGGTATTCGTGATTAACTTGTTGGTTGTGAAGAGTTTCTTCGGCCTGAGATGGACTAAAGCATGAGATAGGCAAGCTACATTAACTTCAATATTGCAGTAGGCTTACCTCTCTAACGCTAGGTAGGACCCATGGCTGGCACTCGTTGTCACGGTAAACTCCTTGTCCCAGGTTGACTTTGTTAGGAAATGAGTCTTCGTTGTAGGCTACTGTCAACGCGAAAGACTCTGGTAGCGGTAGTACCGGTAGGTTCCCGAGGCTTTTGAGGGTCATTTTCCCAAAGATTGAAGGCGAATTGCGGGGAGGTCTAGGCAGGCAGTGAAGAGTATGATTTGTTGGAGAGTCTCTTGGGTGTTACTACTTGTTGAAGACTAGGGAGAATTAATAAAGCAAAAGAACCCAGTGAATCACAGTCAAGTTTTTGATTACTTGATAGACTTGATGTACTTGAATGGCTTGCGATATAGTCCCGGCATCTTACTTGAGTTGCCGACTAGTCACTCGGCACCCTCTCATAATCCTAGACAGTGTTTCACTATCTTTTTGTACACCTGAACACTATCCAGCAGCTCAAGTTTGCCAACTTGTTCATCCTTTCCATGGGCCAACAAAATAGATCCCGGCCCATAAAGATATTTCTTATGTTGACCCTTAAGGCGTGGCGCGTCTGTCCCAAAAGCCACAGCCATTGTCCCCAAACCAGGCACACCGTGATCTAAATACAATTCTGGATACATGAATTTCTTCTCCAGACGGATATGCTCATGCTTGGACACGGCTTCCTCTACCAATCTCTCAACTCGAGGCAAGTCACTGGCCACGCGAACCGCGCAAAGCGCCGTACATTCTGCAGCCAGCACATTGTAACCCACGCCCCCACTTATCTGTCCGCAGTGAAATGTAGATGGCCCAATAATTTCGGAAGAAGGAAATTGAACTTTTTCCAATTCTGTCAGAAGAGACGTCATCTCCGCAATGGCGCTACGTCCACGGTGCGGATAGCCAGAATGCGAAGGAATCCCTTCACCGACGAGCTCAAACACGAAATGACCCTTATGGCCGACCGCAAGTTTTCCTTCTGTCGGCTCGCCGAATATCACAGCATCCCAGGTCAAGCCCATCGAGTTAGCAGCAAGCATGCCTGGTCCACCTTTTTCCTCGCCAACGACAAAAAGTAGGGAAACATCATCCGGCTGAACGAGACTTTCGCTACGTAACTCTTCAAGTGCGATGATTTGAGCGGCAAGTGGGCCTTTATCATCGCATGCTCCGCGCCCATAGATAGTGTCTGCAGTCTCGTGGAGTGGGATATGTGGGGGGACAGTGTCCATATGCGATGTCAGACAGACTCTTGTCTTGGGCGATGATCCGATGTAGGCGTAGACGTTGCATCGAGTACTATCCGGGCTGATGGGAATGCGTTTTACGGTATAACCCAGTGATTGGAGGTGTTGCTCTAGGAATATACCAATGGCATTTTCTTCTTCACTCGTAGATGGTATTTCCATCAATTGTTTGAGCAGAGTGATGACTGGTTGAGTCTCCATTATGTCAGCATGGGAAAACAGGCCAGCAATAAGATAATTTAGCTGAAGGCAGAAAAATATCTGATGATCGAGTGAAATGAAGTTATATGAGAGTGGCAGACAATCTCGGCTTGACTCATTCTTCGGCTCATCGGCAACCACCCGATAAACTATCAAGGATGTTCTAATTATGTATGTTGATAGACTCGGGTCCAGGTTTCCACTGCCGGTTTGGAAGGGATGAATTCATTCCGGATTGATATTGCGGTATCTATCATATCATTAAAAAGGAATCATGAGTTCTATTACTATTTCACGTGTAAATTCAAACTATTGTGCCCCGAAAAGAAACTCGTCACCCAGTTCGCAAGTCAAGTCTATCAGAGATTGATCCTCGGGAACCAACCCGTCAGCCCGAATGAACCCCTTATCCGCAAGGAAACTATCTATGAGAGGGTGGTCTAACGGAACACCTTCACTGAATTCCAACGCCTGCCCATCTGCTTCATGACGAGGTATCTGCGCTTCCAATATGGTCTCACCTCCATTGGCCAGTACTAGCGAGCGCGAACGGGCCTCGTGGTTTTCTCTCATCTTGCCTACACTTGCTCTTGTCCTCTGCAGCCTTTCGTAGTAGTCACAGCTAGGGACATTGCCGTCTTCTTTCATAGCCTTCAAGATTGTGAACGCGCACGAAATGGCGTCGGACATGGCCACATTCGGATCCATGACTGCCGACATGATCAGAATGAGGGTGGAAGAGAAGAGATAATGGGCATCGAAGTATCCAAACGATGCCAGAGATCCATCCACAAAACATCGCGATAGCATTGAATTAGAGACTCGTGCAGCTTGAACACAGCTTTCTGCTAACGCGAGGGTTGTCGGTGAGAATGTCCGGGGTGGGCCGGCCCCTGCCGCGTCATCCGTAAGGGAAAAGCGGTTCTTGAATAGGTAGAGTAAGATCGGTCGAGTTGTTGAGATGACACACTTGTTATAATGCAGATGAAGACTTGTGACGTGGCGAGCCAAGTGCTCTTGCTGCAAGCTCAGCTTGGCGGGGAGCTCATCAACCCATTGCCTCAAACTCAAAAGGATCCGGTGTACTCTCTGCACAAAAGGCTCTTGGGACCGTTGAGGTAAACAATACAAGTCACTCACTATGAGATTCAATTAATCAGTTTTGCAGGAAATGGTATTCGGTGTCTAGTTGGGAGTTGGACGTACGAATTTGGCCTGTGATCCGGGCAAGTTTGATAGTCGCGATCAAGTGCGCGGGATTCGAAAACTCCTCTTGCTCCGATGCGCTTAGACCTTCGTCGGTCGGTAACTCCACGTCAATCAGAGAATCACTGATCAGCAAGGGATATCCGAGAATGGAGCTGCAAAGTCGATCCAGGGTATACAGTGTCCACCAGACGCGCTTTCGATGCTCGCGCTCCACAGGGTTGAGCATCGTATCGGTTGGTAAGCTTCTATGGAGACCCAAAGCCAAGGCCATTCTCATTGCAATCCCAATATACGTGTATGCGGATTTCGTACGCCCAAGAGCATTCGCATAGAAGCACTATGTGTCCATCGTCAGTCGAGGCTGAGCGGTGCTTCTTGTCCGTCGAGGCAAAGCAAAAATGAAAAAAAAGTAAAGAAAAGAAAAAAAAAAAATTCATTCCTTACAAAAAGAATCATAACCTCCACTTGCTCGACCGATGGGGTTTCATATAAATCTTGCAACAGGCCCGTGGCTTGAAGGAAGTAATCTGTGCCAGGCACACGGTGGCTCGTCGTTCTACGCTGGCGATTGGAGTACATCTCTCCCAGGGCAAGCAGTATAAAGAATTTGCATATCCACACGTAATCATGGAGCTCTTCTCCCGCACATATTCGATCCAGCTTTTCATAGAAAGACTTCTTCAGAATGAGATGATAGTCAGTTCCTATGAACCGCACTGCAACCTCCACCAGAAGTCGAGACTGGATCCTGTCCGGCACGACAAAATCTGGCTGTACAAGGCGATTGAAAATTTCGTGATGGAAATATGTCGGCGGAGGCCAGGCCGCGAGATCTGTATCTTTATCCACGCATTGTAGAAGAGTATCACCAAAGGCAACACAAGAGGTTTCGCCGATATAGACTGGTGGTGATGATGATCCAGCTGCTACAAACCCAGTGGGCGATTCCAGTAGTGGATTTGATACATCAGTGTCCGTGAACTTTGTTGGGAGTCCGCCCTGGTAATGTGTATCGCTGGGAGCCTCGTATGTGGTCTCGGAGGGAGAAGCTGCACTTGGTCGCTGTTGTCGCGCTCGCAAATCCCTTAATTCTCCTTCCAGCTTTTTGATGTACCTAATCGCATTGTACCGGTTACTAGGGAATCTTACAAGATGAACTGCCTCACTTACGTTTCTGACACCGAGACTTTCCGGTCTCGAGCTGGAAACTGACATTGGTCACCATTACCCGAGACACAGCATGCCCGACAAGGCTGGATGCCTGAGCACTTGATTTTCTGCGAATGACATCGCCGGCAGCTGTTGATAGAATATTAGTGTGTGCCACATACGATGCTAATGCTTACTCACGCTACGTATATACGCCTTGGGCGCTTAGTAGGTGGTGCCATGTGGAGGGAGATGAATTCTGAGATTATTGTAGAAGGAGAGAAACGGCGCCATAAGAAGCGTGGGGCTGGCACTGTTGGTTATCAGTGGAGAAGCGCCTGGGATGATAAGCATGTGGAGCCACAATCGGTATTGGCTCCGGTCCTGGACGCCCCTAAAACGAGCAGCGACTAATCTACAGCGAATACCGGAAATATACATCGTAGTCCCCTTTCTCCGGTCTCTTCTCCAGCACTTCTCCCGCCTCCTCGGCTCTCCGAATCCTTGCTGCACGCTTCTTGTTTACTGTCATCATTCCAATTGACAATGCGCCCACCATGGCCAATGCTAGTACCGCCAGTGCCAAACTAATAGATAGCCCTTTGATATATCTCGGTGCCGACTCGGTCGTGAAAATTTGACCAACAGCGACACCTGCAGTGTTTGCGAAGCAAAGGGTCATCCCAGTCATCGTGGCTCGCTTAAAGTGACGAGCCGCATTGTCTTGTAGCCACATGAGCGATAGTCCGGTTGTTGGATAGATACCAAGGGCAACAACTACATAAATGAGTAAGTTCAATGGGGCTGATAAAACTGACACTGAAAAAAATAAAAATAAAAAAAACTTACCGAAACATGCGAAAAATCTCACTTTCAAACTCTCTACCGAGATCAAGATTGCATATCCAATGATCAGGCATAGTAAGGGCCCAGCGAGGAATGGACCTCGCAGACCAACTCTGTCGGAGCAGTACGCAATCGCAAGAAACCAGAGAAGACCGACCATGTAGATAGGGACAGTCATTAAATTTGCGTGCACACCTGAGTATCCCAGACCAGATATGATTTTGGGAAGGAACGTGGTGAAACCATAGAGAGAGATGTCGACACTAAACTGGTATATCCAGAATGCCCACCATTTTGGATCAAGGAACGCGCTCAACGACTCAGCCCATGTAAATACCTCATCAAGTCCCCAGTAGGGATCGTTGTTGTAGCGAGCTTGCATCATGCTTTTCTCTTCATTCGTGAGAAACCATGCCGTAGTTGGGTGCTTGGGAAAGAGAAAGAAAAATAATGGCACAAGGACCAGGGTCATAGCTCCTTCAACAGCGAAAAGCCAGCGCCAACCCTCCCATCCATTAGGCCCGTGAACTTGTGTGAGGCCGTAGGCAAGAATCCCACCGAACGCGCTCGAAAAGGCACTGAATGCAAAGATAACCGCAGAGCGCTTTCCTCGTTCGCTCTTCTTGTAAACCAGGACGATATAAACGTCGATGCAAGGGATTAGGCCCGCTTCGAAGAATCCTGTTAACAGTCGACAAGCGTAGAGACCACGCCAAGACTGTATGAATGCTAAAAATCCTCGAATCAGTTATATAGGTCCAGCAATAGATTTCAAGTATGCAAACGAACCCATTCCGAGAGTCGTGATGCCCCAGCAAAAAGCACACGTGGAGAGAAGAGGCTTAGGTCCTACGATCTTCAGAAGGACTGCGACCGGTCCCTCAAATGGAACGTAAGTCGCGAACCTGCAAGCTCGATGTCAGCGACTTGATTCTGTCGCAAATCATTATAACCTGTCAGGTTCTTACAGCAAAGTTGTGGCCGTGCCAAACTGATTGCCCACCAAGCCCAAGTCTTCTGGCATTCCTGCTGTTTGAGCATTGCCTATATTGCTCCGATCGAGGTTGGCCATCATGTAGAATAACCCCAGCAAACCGATTGCGAAAAACTGTATCCATATTAGTTGATCATCACTATAGGCAAGAAAGAGTGCCTCACGTCAAATTTACGCATCATTCGTGACTCCTTGACTGGGTCAATGTAGATTTCAGTTGTGCCTTCACCTGGGGGCGGTCCACAGTCCTGTGCCACATGGCTCTCTGTTGATTTTGTCTCCATTTTCTGCTGGTTGTACAAGATTGTAATGATGTCGAATTCAATCTGTAACAGTGTCTGGCTAGCAAGTACATATACTCTACGCTGAGACGATTAGTATTGGGCTAAGATCATTGTTATCGAAACTATATAGCTCACTCGTGGTATCTCCAGCTGATAGCCATTGATAACCCTAAGTTCGTGCATCATCTAGTCGTGATCGGCTGGACCACACTGTAGCTTAGTCTTGCTATCTTCAGCTGATAACGTTGATAACCCTAGGTTCGGGCATCATCCGGTCATGATCGGCTGGATTGCTTTGTGCCGGTAACCCTAACCCCCAAAATCGGCTGGCGCCGAACTTAAGAGACCGGCATACCATCCGTCCGGCCTTCTACGTCGTGTCAATATTATGGGAAAATCAACGAGACATGGCCAGCGAAACGCTCTATCTCGAGCAATTGGGTCCGGTTTCTACATTTTTATGTCTGTTCACATTGTTGGCCGGGTCGTTATGGATCGCATATCGACTGGGACCACTGAATAATATTGCGGAGGCGGATTACGCAGGACGAGCAGATCGAGTGCTCAAGAGTACCCCATTGATTGACGGCCATAATGATCTGCCTTATCTACTTCGCATTGAGCTGCAAAACCAAATTAATGGCGGCAGGTTTTCCTTTCGTGAAGGTAAAAAAAATCTCATCTACCTTTCAAGTTCAAGAGATCCGATTGCTGAAGAGATACTACTATTTACAGGCTTAGCCAGTCATACGGATCTCAAGCGTATGCAGAAGGGTCACGTCGGGGGCCAATTCTGGTCTGTCTTCATGGAATGCCCCGATACAGAAAATATTGACGACCCAAGTCATGTTGTACGCGACACTCTCGAACAAATCGACGTAGCTCGTCGCTTCATCGAAATGACGCCAGAATTGAAATATTGCTCAACGGCCTCTGATGCCATGAAAGCATTTAAGGCAGGAAGAATAGGGTCTATGCTGGGTGCAGAGGGCCTGCACCAAACGGGTTCATCGATCGCAGTTATTCGCCAGCTCTGGGGTCTTGGAGTTCGGTACATCACCATCACTCATAATAGCGATAACGCGTACGCAACGGCAGCGGCAACTGTGACCGCAACCGGTAAAGATGCAGGCCTTTCATCGTTTGGGGCCTCTGCAATTCGCGAAATGAATCGTCTCGGTATGATGGTGGATTTATCGCATGCTTCACATCGCACAATGAGACAAGTGCTAGGGATTACTCGGTCTCCGGTAATATTCAGTCATAGCACTTGCTATTCTTTAGCCCGGAATTATCGAAATGTACCCGACGATGTGATAAAGTCTCTTAAGTCGAATGGGGGTGTTTTGATGGTCATGTTCGTCAAAAGATTTCTTAACGCGGATAATCCTGATGCAGCCAATATAGAGACGGTCGTCGATCATATTATGCATATTGTGGATCTGGCAGGATGGGATCACGTTGGGATCGGAGGTGATTTCGATGGCACTGTCACGCTAGCAAATGGCATTTACTCAGTGGCAGACTATCCAAAGTTGATCGAGGCTGTGATGCGACGAGGAGCGACTGATAATCAAGTGAAGAAACTGGTGGGGCTGAATATTTTGAGGTATGATTAACTCGGAATCATACAAAATTGAATGACTACTTGTATAGACTGACATTTATCAGAGTCTGGGAAGAAAATGAGCGTAATGCAAAACTACTCGTTGATGACCAACCGGTCGAAGAGGTTTGGGGAGGACGAAGATGGTCAAGATGGAACAATCCACTCCCAAACATGTTTCTATCTAACTCGAATCGTATACCTGCTCGAGACTACCAGTGAAAAGAGGGTGATGCAAACTGTACTTTTGAGAAAAACATTAGATACGTAAGCATTGAAGATATAGCTATTTCAGTCTAGTATGTTCGAGAAGAAGAAATGTGGAGATAAAGTGAATGGAATGCTATAAAGAATTAATGCTATACATCTACATCTAATCTCGCCTCATGCTAGACTTAATTTCCAGTTGCTGTCGAAATTCTCTCTGAAACACTCCCTTGAGTCCGAAGAACTGACGAGCCCGGTACAAACTTGTCTTTGATCTTGAAGATATCTAACAAGGCCTGCTCTTCTTTCACATTCGGATCCTTGCCATAGCCGCCACCTCCAGGCGTATAGACAATTATATGATCACCAGCGCTCATCTGTGTCGTGGCCTTACCACCCAAACTGATAGACCGACTAGTCCCATCAGGATACTTCCTCAGCCAGATATTGACACCCCTCTTCCCTTCCTCACCACCAGCCATACCGTAGGGCGGAATCACACGCCTTTCCGAAAGAATCGACACCTGCATTGGTAACCGGAACTCAATGTCCCGGATACACCCATCGCCACCGCAGTGTCGACCAGCCCCCCCGCTACCTTTCCGAATGGAAAATTGGTGGAGGATGACTGGATAGCGTCTTTCAAAGGTCTCAGGGTCTGAGATACGGGTGTTCGTGATGTGCGTGTGCACACCGCTCTCCCCATCCCAGTCCGCGCCGGCACCAGAGCCGCCGGCAATAGTTTCGTAGTAACCAAAGCCCTTGGTGACTACGCCGGTGGCGGGATCGGTGCCTCCATAGCCGAAAGTCAAGTTATTGCAGGTTCCCTGCGAAGCTGCGGCTGCACGGAATGCCTTAAAAATCAAATCCACAATTCGTTGCGATGTCTCGACATTTGAACCAACGGTTGCTGCTTTGAGGGACGGAGACAAAAGGGTATTAGCTGGGCAAATCAACTTGATGGGCTTGAGACAGCCCTGATTGAGTGGGATGTCGGATGAGATCATGGATCGAAGGCAGTACTGTAATCGTGTCAGACATCTTCAGCTAGGATGATCACTATAATAAAGAACTTCGTTCAACTTACCATAATTCCCGAGTACATGATAGCTGGCGGACAATTCAAGTTGCCAAAATGCTCAGGTCCAGTTCCGGTAAAGTCGAAAACTGCATCTCCACTCTCTTCAATGGTAATTTTCAGTGCCAAAGGTGTTCCATCATCCATATAATCAATTGCTTCCAAGGGATGTCCTTGGAACTTCTGAGCAATGAGCTTGAGAAGATCACGGGTGGACTGGCTGGCGTTGTCTTGGATTGCCTGCATGTAATATTCGACCACAGGCCAACTGTACTCTTTGATCAATGATTTGATCAGGTGGATACCTTTCTCATTTGAAGCAATCGCGGCTTTGAGATCAGCAATGTTATCGCGGAGAGTACGAGTGCCACTTGAGCCGGGATAAGACGCCGGTATATCGACTAGAACCTCGATCAAGCCCGGTTCGTCAAATACACCCTCCTTGACTATCTTGAAGGATTCCACCGCTGCTCCTTCTTGCCAGAGCTCTGTGGAGTGTGGGGGCATGGAACCTGGCTGGATGCCTCCAATATCTGCGTGATGACCTCGGTTGGCTACGAAGAAGAGAATCTTTGAGGGATTTTCGTCATCATCAAAGACAGGCGTGGTGACGGTCAGATCTGGTAAATGGGTGCCGCCTGCACTAGGGTGGTTGCTTAGAAGCACGTCACCGACCTTCAACTCGCCAGGTTTGTATCGACGCGCTTGATAGGCAATTGCGTAGCTCATTGAACCCAGGTGGCCAGGAATATGAGGTGCATTAGCGACTAGACTACCGTCTCCTGAGAACACAGCGCAAGAGTAATCTAGTCGTTCCTTAATATTCACTGAAATTGATGTTTTTTGCATTGTCTGTCCCATCTGCTCTGCCACGCTCATAAAACGATGACCAAAGACACTAAGCTGTACTGGATCGACTACATCAGTACTGATCTCAGGCTTTTCTGTTCCCGAAATCTCAATCGCGACGTGTTCTGGGAGGACGATAGCCTCGCTGTGTGGGTCAACGATGATTGTTTGAGTGCTGTCGATGACGATAGCAGGACCGCTGATACGGGTGCCAGGTAAAAGGCCCTTAAGCGAGAAAAGGCCAACCTCAACCCAGCCACACTGTTCAAAGTAGACGTTGGTTTTCTTTTCTGGTTCAATTGGAGTCGAAGGTGGCGAATCGGCAAGCTTCTGCAATTCCGCACATGGACTGGAAAGAGTCACATCCATACCCTTACCGATACTTCTTATCCGAACATCGTCAATCAAAATGTCTCGTGGCTGCGTGAAACCAAATTCCTGTCGGTGGCGCGCAGCAAATGCATTTCCAAAGTCTTCAAAGTTGTTCGTCTGGGGCTCAGCGATCATTAAGGCTGTATCGCTCCCCTGATAACGCATGTTCAAGAAAAGCTCGTGGCTAATCTGGGACTCTGAGAAGCCCTGAGAAACGAGGCCTGCGACACCAGCATTCTTTAGTCTGGCAAACCTCTCCTTGAGTCGGGGAATAATTTCCATGTTGAAAGATGCTGCTTCGGGCTCTTGGTTCTCGACGACCACATCGGCGAGAGCCATTCCGTAAGCGGATAAAATGCTCGAGTAGCGAGGGACAAGAGCTCGTCGAATTCCAAGATCTCTCGCAATTGCAACCGCGTGCTGTCCACCAGCTCCACCGAAACAGCAAAGGTTATGAGAAGCAGTCTCAAATCCACGACCCTCACTCAAAGTTCGGATAGGGCGAGTCATAGTTGCATTCGCAATCGAGAGAAACCCAACCGCCACTTCCTCTGGCGTGAGTTGTGAAGAACCATCTTTCTCTGCATTGATGACTGCTGTAAGTGATGTGAACTTCTCCTTGACAATGTTCAAGTCAAGGGGCATTGGGAAGTATTCAGGTATAACACGTCCGAGGAAGAAATTGGCGTCCGTCACAGTCAAAGGTCCACCTCGTCCGTAGCATGCCGGGCCGGGATGTGCTCCAGCGCTATGAGGGCCAACTTTGAAAAGTCCATTCTCCCAGAAGAGAATTGATCCACCTCCTGCAGCCACTGTGTTGATGTCAAGCTGTGGGGTCTGGATAGTCACCTGGGCAATAGTACTTTCAAAAATGTGCTCCAGGGTACCGGCAAATCTTGCAACGTCGGTGCTAGTACCACCCACTTAATATCTGTCAGTATGGAAAAGACTTTTCTGGCGCCTCTCACAACTTACTATCAAACGCCAATACGGGCGTTCCATCCTCCGCATCATAGCATGTTCGAGACATGCCGATAACGCCGCCAGCCGGTCCACTCAAGACACCTCGAAGACCAGAGAAATTCGCAATCGAGGTCAACCCGCCATCGGATTGGTTGATGAACACCTTTCTTCCATTCTCATCCTCTAGACCGCCCTTAAACCCCTTCCTAAATCCATCTAAGTACTTCTCGGTCATGGGCGAGAGATAAGCATCAGCCACGGCTGACTGGCTCCGCGGAACGATCTTCGCCATTGCTTGTAGCTCCGACGAAACTGTGACTCGGAATCCAAGGTCCCGGGCAATCTTTGCGACGGCGGTCTCGTGCTCTTTGAATGTGTATGAGTGCATAAGTGCAATGGCTACGGCGCGATAGCCTTGGTCCCAAAGTGAAAGCAGGTCATTACGGACTGCCTCCAGATCTGGGGAGCGTAACACTCGCACAGCTTCCCCCGTTAGCCCAATCTGCAGCTCCGGATCAGAATCCACGTCAATTGTCTTCGGCTCGGGATCCTCTGAAAACCCTTCAATGGTAATTCTCTCATCAATCTCGACCACGGTCTCGTATAATTGCGTCAATCGCTGTACCGAGAGATCGAAGATATTAGGTCGAGCCTGGTTTCCAATTTTTAGAAGATCCCGGAATCCTTTGGTAATGAGCAGGGCGACCCTTTCCCCTTTGCGTTCGAGCAACGCGTTCGTGGCAACCGTAGTACCCATGCGGATAGACTCGACAGGCCCTAGATCCAAGAGTGTACCTCGGGGAATAATGGAGCCACTGGCGATCTCTAGGACTCGTCGGATACATTCTGTAGGCGCATCATCGTATTCATCGGGTGATACGGAAAGAACTTTGAAGATGATATCGGTAGGATGGCCGTGGATTTGGGCCCATGCGTCTGTGAATGTGCCACCGCGATCGATCGCGATTCGAATGCCAGCCTGCGACATGTTGTAGTGTGGTCTGGCTCTAAATCAATGAAATGAATGTGGTTTGTGTATAAGATTCACGGAGCCTGGGAATTATGAGCTGTTTATAATAGTTCACATTCCACGAGGCAAAGAGTTCTCTGCAGGCATGATCTGCCCGGCAGCTGCTCATCTTCCGTAATTCTAGCTTGACGGACTGCATCTGCACCCATCATTACCAATCTGCTTTGCTTCTCCCTCCACTCGGCAAGTCAGCCACGCAGCCGGGGCGCCATAGATTGCATATCAGGAAGTGCAGCCGGGAGCTGATTGCGACCCCGCACGACCGCCGGGACGGCGATAAGTACCGACAGATAGCGTCGATAACTCTGCGGAGATCGGTCTTGTCAGGAATCAATTCACTGAGCGATGGGTCACTTCATAATGTAAGAGATGTAGTCAACATGTTAAACTTAATGGAAATTCATCCTCGCGCTGTTCCGGTTGATAGAAAGCCACGATGGCCGAAAAGCCCATCGTCCTCCTAATCGAGTCCAGCGTTCAGCACATCGACCATGCCCGACGGCAAGCCCTAGCAGAAAAAGTTAACTTCCTGATCTATGACTGTGCATCTGTTGACGATTTCATCAGTCGACTGCAGCCAGGTGGCGCATACTGCAATATCACCGCTATCATCCGAACAGGTTGGCTCAAAGCCGGGCCTTATGCCTCACACCTCGTTTTCACCAAGAAAACTATCCCGCACTATCCTCCAAGTCTGAAACTGGTCTGTTGTAGTGGACACGGATATGATGCAGCCGACATCGAAGCATTAACCGCGCGGGGAATCTGGTACTGCAATACACCCAATGCATGTACAGAGGCGGTTGCAAACACGGGTCTGTCTCTCGTGCTGGAGACATTCCGGTATCTGAGCTATGCGCAGTGGTGTGCTCGGTTTGATTGGCACAAGAGTCGAGAACTTGGGACCAAGGCTGTTGATCCAGCTGGTATGGTTCTGGGAATTATCGGTCTGGGCGATATTGGAATCGCGATTGCGCAAAAGTGCGAGGCTGCGCTAGGCATGAAGATTGCGTACCATGGTCCACGGAGAAAGCCCGATGCAGAGACGAAGCTCAGAGGAGGTGCCCAGTACTATCATGATCTGCTTGAGATGCTCGCTGTGATTGATTGCGTGGTTGTTGCTGCGCCTTATACTCGAAGCACACATCATCTACTGTCGCAACGCGAGTTTCAAGCTTCCAAGAAGTCCGGCCTTCGAGTAGTAAATATTGCTCGTGGTAACATCATTGATGAAGAGGCTCTGATATCTGCTCTAGAAGCAGGACAGGTCATTGGGATTGGGCTTGACGTTCATGCGAATGAGCCAAAAGTCCATGATAAGCTTAGGGAGAATTGGATGGTCACATTGTTACCACATATTGCGGTGTGCTCGGGCACGAGCTGGGCCAATTTTGAGTCAGGGAACTGGAGCAACCTGGAGGCTTTCCTGGAAAGGGGCAAGCCGGAAACTCCAGTAAATCAAGTGTAAATTGTTGACTAGAAGCCGGGTATGGCAATTAAATTTTGAATAATAACAAGTTTCAAGGTGCCTAGAGAAAGGACGCAAGGTACAGTCAATATGTCTTGAATTCAAAAATCAGACTAATTGTATTTCGCCTAATTCGCATACTCCAAACATTCCGTTTCTCTTAAACGTAAAGGTATCGTATTGCGTCGAACAACTGCATAACCAGAATACACAAACATCAAAAAAAGCGAATCAAACGAAGAAATTGCATGGGAAAGTCCATTAGGGTCTGCATGCACCTCCATCAACCATTTTGGGAGATAATAAAGAGTTGCTATAAGCCATTGTCTGTTCCTTTTCCGCATAGGATATTGACTTTAAAGTTATCCAAAAGCAGAACGTTTAAACCCATGCGGGGCTATTCTTACCAACCTCCTTGATAAATAGCGTACCAGTATATTATGCAAAAGTTGGCCAAGGACTGAACGAGAAGAAGATAGGTTTGGGATTGGTGTCGGAACTAGGGTAAAGATAAGCGTAACCGACTCCTTTAAGACCGGAACTTCCTGGGGGTAAATTCACCGATAAATGAGATGTGGGGTTTTTCGACCCCGAATTTGGGTTCCGTAGATTTGCTGAGTTTGATATAGTCTATTTATAATCTACCATTCTGGCTAAGAATTACTGGCCTGTCAGAGACAATCTTCATCCAAGTCCAGGTGCAACTAGAACGACAATCACCATGAGTTCCACGACTTCGTCACCCAGGTTGGTGACCGTCTCTGCCTGCCAGCTTGGCCCCGTCCATCTTGCAGACTCTCGTCAAGATGTGTTAAAGCGCATGCTGTCGCTTTTGGAGCAGGCGGCGCAGCAAGGAGCAAAACTTGCAGTCTTCCCAGAGCTTGCTTTCACTACGTTCTTTCCACGATATCTTCTTGAGGGAAAGGATTTGGACCAATATTTCGACGACGAAGATCCAAGTAAGGGTGGAATTGAACAATCTCCAAACGTCAAGCCTCTCTTTGACCGAGCGAGTGCACTGGGTATTGATGTGTGTGTGGGCTACGCGGAACGCAGCATCCAAAAAGATGGAACTCGTGTCGACTACAATTCCAGCGTTTATTACTCAGCTAATGCAAATCAAATTGTCGGGAAATACCGTAAAGTTCATCTTCCAGGCACCGTGGAGCCTCGCACGGAGCCTGGAGCCGTGCAGCAGTTAGAAAAGCGCTATTTTCGCCCGGGAGACCTTGGATTCCCGGCATTCAGGGCCCCCGGGCTTGTCGATGGCGCGCTGAAGAAGTCGAGTGGCCTCTATGACACTGCAAAATCAGCTGGCCAGGGCGATCCTATCATTGGAATGCTCATCTGCAATGACCGGCGTTGGGCCGAGGCTTGGCGCGTGTACGGCCTCCAGGGTATGGAGATTCTATGCTGTGGATATAACACCACTGCATTCCCGACTACTGCTACTGGGCATCAACTGGATTTAACTCCCGAAGCGGCGGAGGAGATGGTAATGTTGCATCATAAGCTTTCATGCCAGGGAAACAGTTATATGAATGCTTGTTTTAGCATCAATGTGGCAAAGACCGGCGCTGAAGATGGGAACCCGTTGGTGGGTGGAACTATCATTGTGCATCCGCTTGGGCACATTATAAAGGAAGCTCAAACAAAGGAAGATGAATTGGTTCTGGCAACAGTTAACTTGGCAGATTGTCACCGACCTAAGAGCACTGTTTTCGCGTTTGAGAACCATCGTCGACCTGAACACTACCATCCGATTGTGGATCGTACTGGGGTTATTGAGCCAGATTTGCTTTGATCTGGCGACAATTTAATTACGGAAATTCTTCACATGTACAATGTCCATTTGACTTTGGGGTGGTTGTCATTTGCAGTATATTTTTATGCGTTCAATACGTCGACTTGTATATTCGTAAGCCCCCTAGATGGATGATTTGACTACAGTGAGACCCATATACAGACATATTGCATGCTATTTCTTCCTATCGAGTACTGGAGTCGACTTTGTAGGCTCAGCAAAAATATAATTCTGGGAACGCCAGCGCAGTACCTAGATTTAGCCGCGTACGCCGGTCCTATAAGTACCTCACGCGGTATCACATTCTTCTTTTCTCATGCAAACCCTGGATGCTCAGATGCACAACACTAGCATTCCTTCTTGTCATATTTGAGTACACAATCCTCATAGAGGGTGCCGTGGACCCTTGGCTTTTGCTGACTTGGACATGGTGGTGATTAAATGTACTTTATATTATTCTCAAATATTATACAGTAGAAGAGTCATTCATTCCATAAATCACAAACAGGAAAGTCTTCGTGCAGCTATTATATTATCGAGCTGACTTGCGGCTTTGGCATATTCTCAACAGGAAACGGCATTCAGCGCGTCGGACACTAACAACGTGGGATGTGAATTCATTAGGACTAGCTTGGAAGAACTCATTGGGGACCATGTCATGTTTTGGCTGCAGTATCTCGATGGTAAAAACGAGGAGCATCGACCTGGGGCTTGTTGGCCAAATACAGAGCTCGTTGATGGCTTGTAGAGGCTCCTTTCTGCAGCTCTGTCTCCTTTCTTCCGGATCGGTAACGGCCTAGGGTTGCCGGTACTTCCTCATTTAGTGTCCGCCAAGAACAATTACGCTACCAACGCTTCCTCATCCTGTCTTTTTCCTTCATTCAGGAAATGTGAATATAAGATAGGACTAAAAGGAGTTATCTATTGACAGTACCCACAATATTTCATATCGGGTAACAACTAAACCACATACCATGATTAATGATAAGGAATGGTTTTTCGCTGCTTGAAAAAATACGAATATACCATGATGAGCTCGTATCAATCGAGAAATCTTATTGGGCCAAAGATTTGGCAGCTAGTGTGGAAACTGAAAGAGACGATCTGAAATACACTACACCAAAAATGGTTTCCAGTATAACATGATCCATATACATGACCTGGGAAGGATCCTAAAACTATAAGGAGGGAGGGATGGAATGTTTTAACCCCCAAGACGTAGCGAAACGTATTTTGGATGGCTCTATGGATGAAAACTTTTCGAGTATAATAATATGTCATGTAGATCAAATACTTTCGCTACCATATAATTTCAAATACTACCACCAGATGAGACCTTCAAAGAAAAGAAGAATGAAGCAGTCTTCATTGGCATAGACAAGGAGAGTGGTGGCTAGAAAGTGAGCCGTAAAAAGATTCATAGTCGAGCTCGTTCGGGAATCAAGTCGACAGCTTCTTGGGCCAGACCCCTGTTGCTGTCAGAGGCATGCTTGTATATTCTCTTCCATATCCACCAGGAAACTTACCAGGATGCTTGAAACCCAGTACCACCGGCCCCGTAATTATGGATGAGAAGCTTGCCATCAATGTACTCACGTTCGACCCTCGGACCCCCCTTTCGGCTGGCTGTATGAAGTTAGCAATGGGAAATTTCGGGCAATATTTCAACATCATAGGATACGTACGGCGGAGTCCGACGCCATGCTTGATGATCTTGAGGTTTTCAGGCTTCCCAAGCTGGGGAACTAGGGCGCAGCATTTTCGCTTAATGACATCTGCAAATTCCAAATCGACTTCTCCATTCCAGTTGTTCTTTTCCCGGCACCCACCCAAGATCACACCGCCCATTCCATCTTTGCCCCGTGGAAAGATATGGGTTGCATCTGCATCTCGATGTGGAGCTTGGAAGTACATGGTGGGGATTGGTTCTTTTGGACCTTCAACGAGCATAATTTGACCCTAAGCCGGCTGTCAGAACTGTCATAGTAAGTCAGGAGGAGAGGCATACCCTCGCAGGATATAGCATATTGTCCTCAACGCCACCCAGTGTTAGGGATCCTAAGCCAGTACAATTGAACACCGCGGATGCCTCAGGGTACATATTGAAGACCTCACGAATGTCTGTGAATATCTTTCGGCGGATTTCAATTCCACGAGAGTGAGCTTCCATCTGTAACCTACAATCATCAGTCGCGAGCTTGATTGCCGGGGCTGAAACCCAGTCTTACCAAGGAAGATATCGCTGAACATCAATAACAAACGAAGCCATCTCAAAGCCAAAAGCTGCGCCGTCAGGAAGTTCATCTTTTCCAATCGGCTTCAACCCCCCAACAAGATCTTCAAACCAGAGTTTGCCTGTAGAAGGCGTAATAATCCCGACCTCTTCGGTCGGTCGGTCATAATGAAAGCGAATATTCATGGCCTTGACAGCGGAGTCTGGTCTCACCATAGAAAGCTGCTTAAATTTCTTGTAAGTGATAGAGTCCCATTTCTCTTGTCGACCATTGTCTGCTGAGGCAGGAAACCAATTTGCACCTCCCCAGTTAGACGCGTAGTCTGCGAATGAATCGCCCGGTAGATACTTGGCTGCGATTGTAACATTTGCACTCGGATGGCGGTCTTTCAGTTCTAGCGCTGTAGTAAGCCCTACGACGCCAGCACCAACAACAACGAAGAAGGCTTTTTCATTCATCTCGCTACTAGAACTATTCCTCACTGACGAGAGAGTGTCTTCTCTTACACATTTTTAAACTGGATTGTGATAACACTATAGATGGCGTCGGTTTTTCGACAGCGACAGCAATTTTTGACTAACGCTCAGTTCCCAAAAGTCAAAAGTTGAAGTTACCTGTCTATTGCACATATCGGAATTTGTTGATCTTGCCGGTTCGTCTCGGCTCCACTCACCGCGGCCCAAACAATGAACGGCAGACTTGGAGTAGAAATCCAGTTTCACCTCACGACACAAATACTTTCAAAATGCGAGGTTTACGGTAAATATCATGATGAACCTAAGAACACAATTGCTCGCATAATGTTTCTGATATTGAAGTTATTACGAAGTAATGGCGAACTCTTTTCTTCATAATGAACTAGAGACTAATAACACTAAACACTGGTCAGTGAGAGTTGAAAGAAGGACAAGGTCTATATATATGCCCCTGGGTAACGGCATAGATGAACAGAGCTCACAACCCAGTAATTAGATTAGTCTCGATGTCAGTCTTGAATGGGAACGCATTCATAGCCATACATGTTCGAGCCTTTACCGGTGATCATATAGTGAGATATCCAGTCGCAAAACCGACCCAGTGCTAGGGGACAAATGTAGATAGATATCTTGAAGGTGGCAATCTACGTCGTATTATCTAAGATGTCTTCCGTCGTAAACAACTCATGGTTAAACTAGCTTAACTTACCAGTATTGGCCGATTAATAAGCCAGTGATCCAACGATCCTGAATAGCAATATTATGTGATTTTAAATGAAAAACTGCGTTTACATTTCCAGTATCTTTTTTTTTCGTTTGTTTTTGCTACATCTTTTCTAATTCGTATCGAAAATAATCCTTGCAACATGAATGACCGGTGTCCGTTTCGGCGCGGAGCGCTGAAATAACCACGGCGACTAGACGGATCGTATAGTTTATTACTCCGCATAGAAGCTGCTGATCCGTTACTTTCTCGTAAAACTTATTCCGGCTGGGGGAGCTATTGTACACTAAGTAGTAAAGAGACTATACTCAGGGCATCAAGAAGTTGCGATATTCGATTTCGTAATGGCCCCATAGTTGTAGATATAAAGCGGAGGAAGAATGAGCAGTATCTAATCTGATCTTCTCATACCATTAATTTCGTGTCCATTTCCGGTCTCTTCCCACGATGAAGCCTATAAGAGATTTTATCCAGGTTCTCTGCATCTTCTCACTGCTATCAACTACCGATGCTGCTCTTTACAATAAGATCATCCAAGTTCCCGGAGGTAAGGTGACTGGTGCCGCTGCCTTCAATGAGAGCTCGGCTCCCACTTACATCTCCAACTGGGAGAACATTTCCGTATGGAAAGGAATTCCTTATGCTGCGAATCCCGCCTTTGAGAACCGCTGGAAGCCTCCCAAACCAGTGGTCGCCTGGAATGACACTCTTCAAGCTACAACTTTTGGACTGACGTGCCCCAGCGACAGTACTGGTGACGATATTGGCGAGGACTGCTTGACCATCAACATATGGAGTCCTGCAATCTCCGCCAATGCCAGGCTCCCAGTCATGATGTGGTCCTACGCTGGGGGCGAGGGCTCCAGCGCGACTATCTACGATGGCGCTGGCATGGCTGGTAAGGAGATTGTCTTTGTCAGTTATAACTATCGCGTCGGCGGCCTCGGGTGGCTTGCTCTGCCTGAGTTGGCTGAAGAGTCCCCTCATCATGCAATTAGCAATTATGGATTGTTAGATTCAATTTCGGCGCTAAAGTGGGTGCACGAGAATATCGCTGCGTTTGGAGGTGATCCGGACGCAATTGTGGTAGCTGGTCACTCCTTTGGTGCCGGGGTGTCCTACCACCTCATGAACAGCTATGAAACAAATGGCTTGATCAAAGGGGTTGTTGCAATGTCTGGTATCAAGGATCCATATGATCCTAATATATGGGGCTATGGTAGTGATTACCGCAATTTAAGCTGGGCCATGAACTTTAGCGAAATCTATGCCAGCTCTCTCAATGCTACTAATGTGGCAGAGCTGAGAACCTTAGATCTCGAAACGATCTTATCAGGAACAGGTGTAAGTACTTTAATTGGTTTTGACCCTGTGCTCAACTACCACTCTATTCCAAACACGTATCTGGAGAGCGTGGAGAAGGGAGCTCCTAATAATGTTCCCGTCATGGTTGGCAATGCTTACGACGAGGATGGGATATCTCTTTCTACCACCTACACGGTGGAAGAATATGACGCCGTGGTTAATTCCACCTATGGGCCCTACGCCGAGGATCTCCTTGCTCTCTTCCCGGCTAGCAACTCTACAGAGGCCGCCACTGCTTACTTCAACATGCTCCGTGCCGGCTACTGCACGTCGACCTGGTCCTGGGCTGAACGCTTCAGCAAGTCTTCAGACCAAGACATCTTCTACTATCTTTGGAATCATGTACCTCCCGGGGAACTCGGTGCTACCCATGGCTCTGAGGTCGTGTACGCTCTCGGCAATCTGTACGCTCAGAGCGTTAACTACACCGATGTAGACTATGCGATCGCCGATCTCATGTCTGCCTATTGGGCGAATTTCGTCAAGACCCAAAACCCCAATGAGGGAAAGTCATTCACCAATGCAACTGGTATCCTGCCTACCTGGAATGCTAATGTTCCTCAGGAGAACTCCAATTTTTGGGTAGGCTCTGGGTGGAAACAGGTCCCTGTTGCCAGTGTTGAGGTGAAAGATCTCATGCTTGCTTACTTTAAATGGGCTACTCCAAATCCGTTCTGAATAGAAATTACGTCAGTTCACTACTGTTAGTGATATATTTATATAAAAGGAATTTTCTTCCGGAGACATATAAGCAAGACCATATTGATTTAAAACCTGGCAGAGGTGCGAATAGCCTCTCCAGTAATAACAAGCCTAGCTACAGTATCGGTAAGATTGGGATTCTTAAATTGGGGTTTCAAAGTGGACAAAATGTTCAATAGAATTCCCAGCCCAAGTGGATAGTAGAGACGCGTGTAAAATGTACACGGGTGGGGGAGGGGTTGAGGACGGTCTCCGCCATGTCCTTGAGTTTCCGGTCTTGAGATCCAGATTCAAGATTGCATATCTATGCTAGTCTGCATTGGTAATGATGACAAGGCCGGACAAGAATACGAGCCGTTTATAGCTGTGAATGCGCTTTTTTTTTATGTTGAAAAAGCCACAAGACCTAATAAAGCCATAAAATGAGTCGTCTAGTAAAGTCTACGGACGCCAAGGCTTCGCAAGACTGTTATGTAGATGCAATGTATGGTCTACATATAGTCTCCATATAATCTATAATGAAAGTTGCTGGGATATAAATTCTAGTGCTCCACCGGAAGTTAACAGGCAAATGCATTATCCGGAAATATGACGCTATCGGCGGGAAGGTTACGAATCCTCCTGGCGATCATCAATATTGATCTACAGGATGCATACAGAGCTCCCTTCTTATGATGTATGGCAACCGTCGCCAGGGCTACTAAGGGATGATGTACTCTGGAGTAGGCCACGTTGACTAGAAAACGTTTGACAGTGGCGCGGATGCCAGGGGGTACATATTGGAAATGGGATCATCGTGAAGATGAATGAATCTAAATACTTGGAGAATCTTTGAAGCGGATATCTTCAAACTCGACTACACCCAAATAAGTTCTGCTCATCAATTTGAGAAGCATGTCATTCATTAAGACTCTGGCCAGCTGGGCCACACTTCTCTCAGTCGCCTACGCCGGATTGCCAGTTATCGACACCGCACAGGGCCAAGTGATAGGCAGTAATTCTGAATATCGCCCAAACGTCACTGTATATAAGGGTATACCTTTTGCTGCTCCGCCAACTGGCCGGTTGCGCTTCAAGCCACCGGTATCACCGGCAAACCATAGTGGAATTTTGAACGCAACCAAATTCGGTCCACAGTGTATGCAGACAAAGCAGTCTTCTCCGGGCATTTTCTACACCGGTAGCTCTCAGATGAGCGAAGACTGCCTGTATCTCAATATATGGACTCCAACCTACGATAGTTATGATGACATCAGGTCTAAGAACCTTCCCGTCTACTATTGGATATATGGCGGTAGATATGAGATGGGCTCTGGCGATGTCAAGACCTACGATGGATCTGGACTTGCTAGCAAGGATGTCATCGTAGTCACTGTCAACTACAGAGTTGGCGCCTTTGGCTATTTCGCACACCCTGAACTCTCTGCCGAATCTTCTCACAATAGCTCGGGTAACTATGGTACTCTCGACCAAATTGCAGGCCTTCAAGTAAATAATTCTTCATTCCAATTTTTGCCATTTGTGATTCTGATTTTAATTCACCTTAGTGGGTCCACGATAATATTGCCAACTTCGGAGGCAACCCGAATCAAATTGTCGTCGGTGGACAATCAGCAGGCTCGGCTAGTTCTCTGATCATGTCATACAGCCCTCTCTCACGAGACTTGATTGCTGGAGCTATCTCGGAGAGCGGGGCACTGTCTCCTCATGATCCTAACACTGCCAGTCTTGCTGTCAGCTACCGTAACAAGACCGAGGCTGAAGATTTCGGCGTCAAGCTCTTCAGTCAGCTCAACATCACTACCACAGCTCAGCTACGGAACCTGTCTGCTGACGTTCTCAATGATCTTGATAGTGAGAACGAAGACTTACTGGCTGGTACTCAGTTTGTGAACCTTGACATGGAACCTCCCGAGTGGCGTCCGGTTATTGATGGCTGGGTACTCAAAGAGAAATACGGCCAGCTGCTGCGGAATAACGACCACGCCGATGTCCCTATCATGACCGGCTTTAACAAGGACGAGGGTATCGAGGACATTAACGCAACTTATTTCAAAACCCTCTATGGACAAGTATTCCAGAACTTCTCCGCCGAGTTCTTCAAGCTGTATCCTTCTGGAAATGACACCCAGGCGACAAACAGCTCCAACACCTGGAAGCGCGACATGTCCCGAGTCACCTCCTGGAAATATGCGGCAGACTGGGTAGCCGGTGGTGCAGGTACCAACGTGTACACGTACTTTTTCACTCGTGCTCCCCAGGAGGATTACTCGGATGGTGCTTACCACGGTGCGGAGCTGTGGTACACATTCAACAATATCCCCTACGCTGATTATACTCCCAACCTCACCTGGCCGGCTGAGGACTACGCTATTGAGGATCGCATGTCTGATTACTGGGTCAATTTCATTAAGTCTGGTGACCCGAATGGACCTGGACTACCTAGATGGGAACCTTCGACGCAGGAAGCGAGGCAAATCATGTATCTCGGCAACTCATGGGGCTCTGAGAGTATCGCCCCCGATGCTGTGGTCGAATTTTTGATGAGCTGGTTTAGCACGCTTTACGAGTGGTAGTTTGATTATTATCAGCAAGATTTCATATGTCTAGAAATGTTTACACACTACTAAATTTTGTCTTTCAGAGGAAAACCTATGAACGAAATATGTATTGTTGAAGTAGCTACTCAAGCTGGGGGAACTGATCGCTTTTCACGGACTACGACCCTTCCTATAAGCAATATAGACTTTTATCTAGCTGCACTGGGGATCTTTACCTCGCATAATTGATGGCAAGAGGACTGATAATTCTCTCCCATCAAATCTAACTCCTTGACGTGACGGCTTTTACCCAGTCAATTGATGGATTTTATTTAATTTAGCACGAGTCAAGCTAGACTGACGTTACCAGAAGCTACCTCCTTCTTTATTATGACAACTTGTACTTTCAACTTTTCAACTTATCAATTGGCAAATGGGAATACGCTAGGTATCCTGGCTCGGGCTTCCATGCTTAAGGCGCCGCTAGATCAGGATGGAGATTGTTGCCTTGACCCTTAAGCGAAGTAAATATGGCCTATTCTCTTGCCCCATGGCCCATTTCCACATATTCCCCAACAAATCTAGCAGTTCATGTATATGTCTCCCTCCGTCCGACTCAGACTAGGAGAGACCTGTGGTGCCATTTGGAGAGGCCCATGCTCAACCTTAAGCGAGTCAAGACTCCTCTCCCCTACATTTTAGTGCCGGCGAAGAAGCAATCTTAGGAGTCAATGTATCTGTAGTTGCTACCCCCCTCTTGTGATAGTTGCTTATACCTTCTTAGTTGGGACTAGGACCCCAGGAAACCAACCCACCGGCCGCCGGCCTTGCCGGGAGCCCGCGGGGAATCCGGAATACGGGGGTTGAGATGCATTTTGTGGGGTACAGATATCTGCTGTCCGGAGGAGAATGCATGTACGCAGGCCAAGATCGCTAGGAATGAGCTCACCTCGCAGCGGGTGGTTATGTCTTTTTCCACTCAAGCACCTCAACTGCACTTGCGGAAATGACCTCAATCCTTCGGTGTCGCTAGTCAAAGAAGCCCAATCTACATATCAAAATGAGTGATTTGTGCCCAGCACCAACCTGTCTGGTGGACAACGGGAATTCGACATATAAATAGAATGGACGTCCCAATTTTTTTTGTCTACATTAAATCTCCGTTCAATTCTCTGTCTGTGTTCCCTATTGTGTCTTTGACTCTTTTCTCCATGCAGCTGATGCATGGTATCATCGCCATGGGTACTGCTGTGGCAGTAGTCCAAGCGGCAAGTATCAACGACATATGCCAGACCTCATACCTCCAAAAGGTGCTGGAGAGTGTACCAACGCCTCCAGGGATCACACTATTGCCGGAGTTGGTTACGGCCAACGTGGTCATCAACGAGACGTTTGACTCGTACTTCTTTCCTGAAGCGGTAGTGAGTTTCTGCAACACGACGGTGGCGTACTCACACGCAGGGCGCGACGACCAGGTACTGCTTCAGATCCTGCTGCCATCACCGGGAAACTTCCAGGGCAGGTGGCTGTCAACAGGTGGTGGCGGGTATTCCATCTACTCTGGGATGTGGACGCTGCCTGGCGGCATAGTGTATGGGGCAGCCAGCGGATCAACGGATGGTGGATTCGGCAGCTTTGACACCAACGCCGATGCAGTAATGCTGGTAGGCAATGGGAGCGTAGACTATGAGACGCTGAACATGTTCGCCTACAAGGCGCAGTGGGAGATGTCGCAGATCGGCAAGCCGTTCACGCGGCTTGTCTACAACATGTCGACTACTGACCGACTGTACAGCTACTACGCCTCGTGCTCCGAAGGTGGTCGCGAAGGCTGGAGCCAGTTGCAGCGTTTCGGTGATGAGTTCGATGGGGCTGCTGTTGGCGCTCCAGCCTTCCGCTGGTCCTTCCAGCAGACCCAGCACCTCTTCTCCAACATCGTCGAGAAGACTATGGACTACTACCCTCCGCCCTGTGAGCTAGACATGATTGTTAATCTGACCATTGCCGCCTGCGATCCACTCGATGGGCGCACGGATGGGGTTATCGCGCGCTCTGATCTGTGTATGCTAGAATGGGACGTGTCCAGCACGGTGGGAACGCCATATTACTGCGCCGCCGAGGGCAGTACAACGCCGGCGCAGAATGGCACTGTGTCTGCGGAGGGGGTCGAGCTCGTCCGCCAGATCATCGGCGGCCTTAAGGATTCGTCAGGCCGCCAGGTCTACCTATCGTATCGACCGGGAGCAGCATTTGACGACGCGCAGACAGAGTGGAACGCAACGTCGGGAGCGTGGCAGCTATCGATAGACCAGCTGGGCGGCGAGTACATCGCACTGTTGGTGTACAAGAACTCGACGACGCTTAACAGCCTAGAAGATGTGACATATGACACATTGCGTGACTGGATGATTTCAGGCCTTCACGAGTACGGAAGCACGCTGCAGACAACCTGGCCAGACTTGACGCCGCTACGCAAGGCGGGAGGTAAAGTCATCCACTACCACGGCGAGGCTGACTACAGTGTGCCCACGGCTTCCTCGGTGCGCTACTGGGAGTCGGTGCGTAGCATCATGTATCCGCACCTGGATTACAACGCGAGCGTTGATGCACTCAACGAGTGGTACCGCCTCTTCCTCGTGCCCGGCGCCGGCCACTGTGCGCCAAACGACGCCATGCCTAACGGGCCCTGGCCTGACACCAGCCTGGGCTCGGTCATTGACTGGGTCGAGAAGGACGTCTTTCCGACCACCCTCGAGGCAACTGTGCTGCAGGGCGACTACGAGGGCCAGATCCAACAGCTGTGCGCCTGGCCTCTGCGCCCGCTGTGGGTCGACGACGAGATGCAGTGTGTCTATGACCAGGCCTCCATCGACACCTGGCTCTATGACCTGGATGCAGTTCCGGTGCCGGTTTACTGATCATTGTAAGGGTTAGGCTATGATAGTGGAATTCGTATTAGTTGATAGAATCTTCCAAGTCAAGAAATTTACTGTAAGCTTAATACCGGCAGAAAATCAATATTTGTTGTAGAGATGTCCATGGGAAAGAGTGACTGGTGTTCTCCGTAGAGTTCTGGGAACTTCAGCCAATATAGATTTAACCCAAATCCTGTTTTCGTGCATACATGTATTTCTATGTACTTTGTGAGTTCGCCTGCGACTTTTATCTTGAACCTTCTTTTCCTCGTGCTCTGCTTTCATTTGAGGAATTGAAACACTGTATGTGCTGGTATTACATAGTTGTATATATCTATGTATATATATATATAGGAGAGTGGGACTGTATTAAAAGCGAATAGAAGTATTATATATATGTAGTCACGATTTTTCTTCTAGTTATATATTTTTCTACTATCTTGCCAACTGTTCTGACATATTACTAGGATATAATCACATAATAATCATCAGCCTATATATCCTTTTCTTCTACTTTCATCTCGGTGCGTGGTGGTAACTGGCTTCAGCAATCACTGCTCCTAACAAAACGCCTCACCTCTCTTAGCCGTGCTAGTTTCTGCCTAGCTTCATGCGGTAGGACAACAAATCTTGATACCGAAGTCTTGTCATAGTTAGTGTAGTTTAGCGCAGCCATGGCGGTAGTTTCATAACACCCGACAATTCCCGGAGACAACCGGCGGCGGTCATGTTTTGGCCCGTACAGGACAATACGGTACAATACCGTCCAAGCTGAATCCTCGGCTGTTTTCATGCCACCAGCCCCGCTCACTCTGACGTGCGACCCCAACAGCCTTCGTCGAAATAGACTCTTGGAGGCGTCCCTGGATTGCAATCTCACGTCAGCTTAGCACTACCTTAGGCTTCCGTCTTGAGCCGCATTGTGGCTCTGTTGCAGCCAGTATGGAGAACGACAACAATGTCCACGTGTGCCGAGTAGCAGTCGTTGGGTCCGGCATGGCTGGATTAGTAACCGCGTACCTGCTGCGTCGGGACCCTGAACATCGATACAATGTTGAGGTTTTTGAACTTGTAAACCTCCATGAAGTGACTGGTTAGCCGATGTGGATCAAGTTGCTAACGATGTGCCCTAGGGGGAGCGGTTGTCTCTTGACTCCAGCTCGCTGTCTGTCCCAAACCTGGAGACTGGGAACGTCGACCGTATTGATCTTCCAATGCGTGCGTTCGCAGGTGGATTCTACAGCAACCTGATGGCCATGTACGATTTCCTGGAAGTCAAGTACCAGCCACAGAAATTCCTATTTGGGTTTTCAAGTATTGCGTCAAAGCACAAATGCACGTCGCAAAAGCCCCAAGAGCGTCTGGATTTTATACACTCTTCCAACAACCACATACTATTCCCAATACGGCCTCAGACCGTGACCCTAATAAGCCACCTGTTTGAAATCGGGTACCTAATTGTGTGGTACGCCTGGTTCACGCTGTGTTGTTTCCTTGTGCCACCCTTTCCCGCCACGCAATCCGGACCCTGCGAGTCCCTAAGGTCATATATCGGGAGAATTCACCTCCCGAAGTACTTTGTCTCAAGCTATCTCCTACCACTGTTCTCTAGCGTGGCGACATGCCCTCACGAGGAACTTCTGGAATTTCCAGCACAGGACTTGATTGATTACAAGAGAAAGACCAACGGGGATCAGCATTATACCGTCTGCGGCGGTGTCAACGCGGTCGAGAGAAAGCTGTCGCAAGGCTTACAGATACGAAAGTCGGCTCAAGTGATTTCAGTGGAACCCCAAGCGGCGCAAGGAATCAGAGTCCGCTGGAAAAGTTCGCTGGATGATCCCGGATCTGATACGTCAGAAGCTTTGTTCGACAGGGTCGTCCTGGCCGTGCCACCGAATGTTGTGCAGGCCATCTTTAAACCATTGCAATATGAAATGTCACAAATCCCGACGATTTCCGTTCAGAGTGTCGTTCATTCCGACGAAGCAACAATTGGACGGCTGACCGGCAGCGATCTCCTGCACTCATCAAGCACCAAAACTTTGACAAAGAGCTCCGATGCGCAGATCATCTACATGAGGACTTTTGCGCAGGCTAATCCCCAAACAGAATCGATCCATGTTCAGCCGTCAGGCTTACTCGTCACTACTTGCCCAGTGTCTGTCATTGACCCTGCCAAAACAACACAATGTGCGACTTTTACCCGTGTACTACGTACACCACAGAGCCGGCAGATAATCAAAGACATCTTCAATCGCAGATCCTCAGGACCCCAAGTGCAGCAGGAGAAGAGAAAAACTCAATGGAGAAACGGGGACGAAGGAGTCTGGCTAGTAGGGGGTTGGTGCTGGGATGGAATGGTCTTGCTGGAAGGATGCATCGTCTCGTCGATGGCGGTTGCAGATGCTTTTGGCATCGAGATACCCTGGAAATAAACCCTCTTAAATTGCGGATACGTCGATGACTTTAAGCATTACAATGTCCGGTTCAGAGCATATGGAGTAACGCAACACGATACGATCTAGATCTTTATATTATACTACAATGACATGAGACTCTGGGGGCCCCGAACCTATACTACTACGTATTCATCTTGTCACAGGCCCACAGCTGCCGCTGCGACGAGACGAATACATTATTTTACGATAGTACTTAATCGCGTAAGTTAGTTAGCTTTGCTTTGGGTAAGTAAGCGAACTCAGACTATCAGGGCCGTCTCCCTGGAGAAAAACGCTCAGCCTGTTTACAGCGTGCCTATTCGGTTGCGCAGAAGGATGCTGATATCCACTTCTCACGTAAGATAGACCCACGCCAGATATTAACAGTCGTAACGCGTGGCTAGCGCACTTCGTAGATTCGGCCCGTAAAAGTGCCCTGGGCGGTGTGAGTGTCGGCTTCCGATGTCACTTCCTCCTCAAGCCGCCTTAGTCTGACTTAGTTTTGTCTTGTTGACATCCTCGTCATCGGCTCAGCCCACAATAAGTCTTTAAGTAGATGTGCAGTCTACACGACCAATATGGCCGATCTCATGGCTGCCTCCCGCCCGCATACAGCGCTCGAGGCATACATTGATATCCCATTCAACATATGGCTTAGCGTCATCCTCATCTTCGTCTATGGGTGTGCTATTCGAAACCGTGGACTTCTTTTGCTCATAGTCCTTGGGGTCAGCACAACTATCATCACATTCGACAAAACGTCTACTGTTGGGGAGATGACGAAAACCATGTGTGTCCTTCCGCTCGGACTAGGCTCTGTCCTTGCATTCCTTGTTGCAAGTCGACCCTTTCAGACTAGATTTCTATCAGCCTTTACGACCTACGTTAATTTCGCGGTGTATGGCAACATTGGCATGATGGTTGGGACTCCCACGGGCGGCACGCTTCGGGGAATGTGTAGCAAGGTCGCCTGCGCTGCACTGTTCATTTGGATCGTCCAACAAGGGCGCAGAGTTGGATGGAAGACTATTGTTCTTCATGACGATCTGTTCGTTTTCACTGCCGTCAGCAAATCCTGGATATTTGCACACGCGATCTACAGATTCGTGCTTTTAACATTGCCGTGCTTTGGGTCTGGACGCCGGCATCGCCTTCTAGAGTTGTACTCTCTCACTTTAACATTCGCCCTGTCGTCAGCGTCAGGCCTTCCGTTCGAATATTGCTTTGGAATGGCCGATACATTGGTTGTTCCGGCAGTTGCAGGATGGTCGGCGATTGCATCAACTTTCAATCTAATACCGCGTGATGCGAAAGGAAACGACCTGCTCCAAGATCGCATCGGGACTCATGCAGACGCATGTTTGAGCGCCATCTCTCTGGGTGTTGCTATCTTTGCCTGTTTCAAGATAGCTAGCGCGACACGTCGAGGGTCGTGCGAGATGTACAGGTAACTTGTTTTGCATGGTGGACCTAGAGTTAACCCTAACCCTGAAGTCGTTGCCTCCAGGCCTACTTGTAGATATTCGCAACCCATCCCACATAGACATCTACCACAGACACACTCGAAATTCAATCTGCTCGGTTTACAATGATATGATGGACATATTTATTGCACCGCTAACTCCCCCTGATTCGCTCTCTACATGAAGGCAGCGGAAGAATGTATTAGAAAAGCTGCAACCAGGTGATCCCAAGTACAATGTCTCCTTTGCGGCGCCTGGTCTTGCATTGCGGGTAAGCACCGCTTTTGAGTGAAGCAAGCTACTTGCCTTCTATCCTGTGCGTAGTATCCAAGCATCTCTGATGGAATGTCTTCAAAGGATATCAATATCTGATGTATCCTGGGTGTAGGACCGTATGGTACGGAGGGCCTTTGGAAGAGCGCATGCTCACTGACCTGCGTTGAAAATACGACGTGCGGCAACCATTGCTTTGGGGTGACCGTACAGCTAATTATGATATAAATGTTGACGAACTATTTATACCTTGAACATCATCAAAATATCTCTGCCCATCACTGACTCTCTTTTCCTTTCTTAACACTTTTCCACTCCATTGAGGATGCACCGATCATCGCCAAACAAGTAATTGCCAGCGCCACGACAAACACACTCCGCAGCGCCCCATTATACACATATATCACCTGCACAAAGTCCTCCGCAGGCACAACTTGCCTGAAATCCGTGGCCCCGGCGTTCAGTATATCTTGTGCATCGAGAAAAGAAAAATGCGATAGCTTCGAGATCAGCGAGTTCTGCAAGACATTCTCACCTACCTCGAGAAATACCGTCCCACCCAGCGATTGCATGAATATGAGCAGCGCCACTCCGATTGGGATATCCTTGCGCGTGAGAACAGTCTGTGCGGCCAGGATAGGCTGTGTCTGACTCATACCGAGACCTAGCCCGTATAAAATCTGGTAACCGATCCAATTTCCAGTCTCAGTAGAAGGCGTCAACGTGGTGAGCAAACCCGCACCAACGGACATAATGACAGTCCCCGCCAATAAAAAGGGACAGTAGTATCCGATTCTTGCCGTGAGGATGCCCGCCACGACGGAGGCGGAAATCATCGAGAGCACAAGGGGGATGCTGCGTATCCCAGACTCCAGCGCGCTGACTCCTTGAATCGCTTGGAACCAAATGGGCAGGTAATACACAAATAGCTGCATGGATGAGCCTGTGCAGAGACAAAACCATAACCCCGGGGGCATCGAGCGCTGCGTGATGATCCGGCGGGGGATGGATCCGTCTTCGCCACGGTAAACCTGGATTAGAATGTAGGACATGAGAAGGACACCAGACACAACGAATAATGCTATGATGCGTCCGTTGCTCCATGCATATGCGGATCCTCCCCACTCGAGCGCGAGAAGAAGACAAACAACGCCGGGGAGGAAACAAAGATTTCCGAACGGATCGAGAGCGGCGATTCGCGCAGAAGGTGATGTGATCGCCTCGGGAGGCTGTGTCGTTTTCAAGATAAAAATGATGACAATGAGAGCAATTCCTCCGATTGGCAAGTTAATGTAGAAGCACCACCGCCATGACACTTTATCTGTGAATACGCCCCCGAGCAGCGGCGCCACCACAGAGGCGATGCCGAACATGGCGCCCAAAAAGCCCGTATAAAGGGGGCGTTTATGCAGCGGGATACTGTCAACAGTGATAATCATCGAGCCAGAAAAGATTCCCGAAGCACCCAAGCCAGCAAGAGCCCGTCCGATAATAAATACTATGGAATTTGGCGCTGCGCCGCACACCGCCGAGCCGACCTCAAACATGAATACAATGGCTGCCAGCACCCATTTGGCCGGAAAGAAAGAGTATAACCGACCGTATAGCATCAAAAAAGTGCAGTAGGTCAGGAGGTAGGAGCTGCCGTACCAGCTCACATCGTCGAGGGAATTGAATTCGTCGGTAATATGAGGAATGGCGGTCGCAAGAATTGTGCGGTCCTATATTTTGGCGTGAGAAACGAAGGCAACGGAGCTTCCTGGGAAGTGTTTACCAGAGCGACGAGGAAGACAGCCAAGTCAAGAGCAACGATGATCGAGATCAGTACAAGACCGCTCGGGTATACATGTCCGTTAACAGGAGCATTCTGTGTCTGTTCTGCTTTTTCCGCATTTGCCAGTTCATTACGAGGGTTTGCATCCTCTAGGCTCGCTTTTCTCACGGTGTCAGACTCCATGAGTGTTGAAATCAATCCAGCACTTATTAGTTCGAGCACCAGCATATTATTTGCATATTATTTATATATGGGCTCACGTCAGCAATATTTCCCCGGTTTCTCCCCGGGCCGCTCACGATGGCGTGGGGGTGCCAACTGCTGGATTTGTAATCGGTGTTCTAGACTTTGCTCGAAACGACAAAGACCAGCTATCTTGACTGCTCAATTATTGACTCATGGAGTGCTTTCAGTTTTAGATTTCTCTCGTGGTGGCATAAAGCAGAGAACCCACCTATATCAAGCTTCGAGGACTGCGACCCCGAAATATTGCACAACGAAAAGTACATCTGGTGCCCAGAAGGGCAAATCAAATTCCGACTGTATGAGGATCAAAGTCAGAAAGGGCCCTTCTCAAATCAATTGTTTGATATTTCATATTCACACTCCTCAATCCCCATAATTCGTGTAAATGTAAATGCGTTCCAGTGGCACTATCTTACGATCTACTCATTTAGTGTAAAAATTCAAGGCCGTCTGACACGTTACAAGCACGCAAAAAGTAGGAAAAGAGCGCACTCAATTACGATGCAGGATGAAAAATGGGATTAATCAGGATGACGATCGGTATACATAGACCCATAACTTGCTCTCGTGTACACCTATGTCTACTACCTGGTCCAAGTCTATTGGTCACGGAGGTTCCGCAAAATCACCCGTCTACACAACCCAAAGTATAACCAGCCCCACGTTTAAACACTCGAAAACTGTGATTTTGGCAGATTAGATCGTTGCCAGGGCCTCACAGGACTAGTCTTTTGGACCGGCCTCGTATGGTGCTAAAATAAGTACAATGCAACACCAGCACTGGGGCTAGCCAATGAAGACAAGAAACAATTGAGATGAAATCGAAGTGGATATAGGAAAAAAAAGAGCAAGGTAGGGGACAGGGAACTTGATGCTTGTTGGAATGGCCGTTTTCGCCTGTTAATATATACATAGCTCCCCTGAACACCATCGCCAACCGCATAATGAAATATGCCACCAGGCTTATGGAGGCAATTTGAACCCAAAAAACCTTAAATTTTTCAATCCCCTCTCCCTGTTTCTTGAATTTTACCTCTTGCCCCCCCCCCCCCCCCCCGATTTGTTACACAATCATGAACAAATTGCGCCTATATCAATTTATATGGCCACACGAACGCCCGCGCCGCATTCGACCAAAAGACAAGCTGATGGCTGTCTTATGCGTGGCATGCCACCACAGGCACCGAATCACTAAAAGCTGCCCTAGAAGACATTAGATATGCTACATATATGGCTTTGAACCAGCCCGGAACCCTGGAGACTGCATAGTCTGGTGCAACCTTATGGACCGTAAGAAAAAATGTCGTGGCCTCCCTCTTACCAAAAAAATTTCGACGAAGTGCTCGGCCATGTCCAAGCCGTTTCCGACATACCAAGTATATCCTTCGCTGAAGAATTAATCGAAGCATATCCCGAAGCAAAGATCATCGTCAATCACAGACAAAACATAAATGCATGGATGGATAGTATTGCGTCTGTGGTGCAGAGAAATGAATCTTTCATTGGAATGTTCAAGAGGTGATTAATTATTTTCTCCCCACAGTTGTTCTAGTTGAACCAAAACCTGAATCGCATCGAATTTGCCGCTCTGTGGAAGATAAACATTGTTGAAAGTCGTTGGCAACATACAAAGAACATTATGTACATCTAACTCGAGTGGCGCCATTGGAGAGAACTTTGATATAGTCGGTGAACGATGGCTGGGGACCGCTTTGTGACTTCCTCGAAAAGTCAGTGCCCAACCAGCCGTTTCGTCACAGAAATGCTCGGGACGAGCAGGAAAGGGTCTTGGCAGAAACATTGATGCCATACGCGAATATGGCTATCTTAAGGTTGTTTCTGACGAGTACAGCATTGGTAGCTTCTGGTTCTTGGTTGCGGATCAAAATACATGGATAACTTTCTTGTTTCTTACTTGAAAGGGGTCATGATTACTTTCTAAAATCTGATGTTTTGAAATATCATTCTGGCAGTACTGGCTAGGAGTCCTAGCTTAATGCATTGACAATCGTTACTCGCACAATTGAGTGCTGTCTCTATAATCCTAACTATGTTGTCTGTCATCATCGATCAGTTGATTGACACCGAGAAACAGGATCAAGTCACCTACTATTCTAGCTACTTACAAATATTACCCAGGTCTATCAAGCATTATTGACACTATATACAGCATTATCTAACAAAAAGCTGATAATCGATTTCATGTCTAAACTCCTGACCTTTCGTATACTGATTGATCCTTGTTTGATATACTCTCCAGAATTACGTGAGATTCCATTACATTGCACCCGCGTACAGAGCGTCCATCTGTATCTTACCAAGACGTTTCTCTTTACAACTCATACCTGCGTGTCGAATTCCGTTGCCGCCCTTGTCTCCCCACCAAAAGTGTCCATCCCTCAAGGTCCAGTCGTCAACAACATCTGCGATAGTCTGAATGTGGCCGAACGTCGCGGGCTGGGGTCCCTTGGGATTCACGAGCGTAAGGAACGTGAGACTTGAAGCAAAGGCAATTGCACAAATGACATAGACGAACAAACGAGAATAGCTCATAGTAAACCACACAGTGCCATCAACAAGATAAACTGAAGACTGTGAGGATTGACCGAGCAGCCAATGCAAAATGGATTTGAACAAGAAGAGCATGATGGACTTCCAGCTCAGCAAGGCAGCTAGGAAGGGCGGAGTCGCGAGAACCTTACTACCACCACTAGATTGGCCTTGAGCTTTGAGGACGTCGAGAGCTCTCCATACATCTTCATCTCGGGACAGATTCACTATGAGTTCTGCACAATGAAGCCCAAGGGTTTGTAACCCTTGTATCGCACAAATAAATAAAAGACCTAGGATAAGAGCAACAATGAAAGACATGTTGTTGTCAGCATATGACATACTGAACAAAACCGCATTGTAATAGGTTATGTATGCTGTTCCCTCGATGTCAGTATTTATAGACGGATTCCAGGCCATTGAATAATGCCATGTCGAGTTGGCCGAGGGGCCGACAACATCAATCGCCTGTTTCATGGTGGTTCGTGTGACAAACACTACTGTCAGGAACCACGCAAATGACAGCCCAGCCAGGATCCAAATGAATATAATAGCATGTCTTGCAGCTGTACTGGCTTGCCATTGACTAGGTTGTCGTGCGCGAGGAAGTACTGGTATTGCTTCTGACTCCTCTTGGATCTGCACCGGGACCATACAACGGCCTTCTCGGTGTTGTACAATGTTCCGATCCAACATGAGGATGGTAGTGTTGAGCGGATTTGAGCTCCAGGAAGGAATGTCATGGAGATTATCACAATAGCACCAA
This sequence comes from Eurotiales sp. R13A2, assembly GCA_023625935.1. NCBI lineage: Eukaryota > Fungi > Ascomycota > Eurotiomycetes > Eurotiales > Eurotiales sp. R13A2. The sequence continues at coordinate 1,028,936 of JAMAFV010000017.1, read as the reverse complement.
ATCGCCAGCAGGCCTTGACCCAACAGAGCTAAGCCAAGTGCCAACAAGGCGATCAAATTGACACATGTCCCGGAAGTTGTACCGGAGTCTAGATCGACTGTCGGTATGAAAAGCATGGAGGTGGATCCATAGCAAAGAATTAGAAGTGTCGCTGAGATTGAGTTCATATACCAGCTATTGGCCCGAGAAAACCTTGAACTGGTGATTAAGCGGATGTTGGTGTTGAATATCAGTCGATTCTCTTTGAGAAGCGCCCAGCGAAGAGATATTGAATGAATGTAAGCTAAACCCTCTAGGCATTGTGTGAGGGCAATATTGACGACGAGGGAGAACGCTTCGCTAGGTAGGCCAATCGGTAGGTATATCACAAGTTTGGTGAATGAAGTTCTGTCAGCAGCTCTGGGACTGACCCAGAAGCCAATGCTGCAGATAATACAAGCCAGACTGCATAGTATACCAGCGACTATTGTGAAAAGACACTGAAGCTTGGTGCCAGATTCCAGATTGATGGGAGGCAGTGCATCTCGGTGTTCGTCTCCGATTAGGACTTCGGTTGACTGTAAAGGCGGCTTGCTGTAATCGGTGTCGTCAAAGTCATCGAGTGATGCTGGGGCAACCGGAGCGTACGCGATACTGGTTTTTGCGGTTCGTGTCAAGGATGGCGATGGAGAATGTGCTTTAGAGTCGGCTTGATTATCAAGCTAATGAAAGTCAGTAATCTCCAGATAGCAAGAAGTACTGGCGCTCACTTCTCTTTCTAGGACTGACCTAGAAGCCACAACATCCTCAAGAGCAATCTCGGGTGTTTCTTCTTGAATAATAGCATATCTGCTCTGCATCGTACCGCTCTATCTTTGTTCTTTGAACGACAATATATTGAGCAAGTATTCGTCCTTGTTGCTATGCAGGAAGCGCGCAACATTCGGAACAGCGTTGTCGCTTTCATGACAATGAACAGCTCTCGCACCGCAATTATAGGCATATAATGCGCTGGCAAGGGTACCTCAGCCTCGCAGCCCTACATTAGGAGACACTTCATACTCAAGTTAAAAGCCAAGCATTTTGGCTCGGGTGGATTCTCTCAGTTCCCAGCATGAGCCATCTCCACTGGCCAACGTCCGCTGCGGGCCGTCCAAAGGAGCCCCCAACGCACGAGCACTAACAACGTTGTCCCGTGTCGTCGAATTTGATTTGTCTACTGACACAACCAGGATATAGTAGACTTGGAGCCAAGCTTTTTTCAAGATTAGCCAGGCCGTAAGTTGAAGGATCAGCTCGAAAATCGCCTCTTTTGAGTTTGAATGAACATGGATTCTTGTACGAGGCTCGGCAAATTTATCAATACGAGAAAATTGTGCGCCACCGCGTTTCACAGCGTTCTATAGCTGGCTTTTACTATGGTCACTTCAATACCGACGATAGACTCGCTGGCACGGTTATGAACGACCTCTTGTGTAATTAAGTCTGTCGCTACCGCACCTATACTGGTCTTCTATGCAACGAGGAGCAGCACAATCGCTGTCACAGCTTGGTTTTCATCCCTGCAGCATAGGTGTCTCCTTAAATAAGGCTTCAGGAGAAAGATTCGGTCCGTAAGTGGATGGCTTGATGCACGCCACCGCAGTCCAGAACGCTCCTGTAAGGTGAATGTGACCGTCCACACAATTACTACAGCCCCCACCCCAAAACACTAACGTAGGCGCTGACCCAATTGCATTCGTAACTTACTGGTGCTAAATTTGTTGACAATGCCGACCTACAGCATTAATTTGCGACCCTTCTCAAGTCAAACCGCGTCAAGACTTGTCAAGTCGTGGCTGTTACATCTGACATGCGCTCAATGCCTTTGTATTAAAATGCCGGACTTGTTAACCTGGGCCTTAAAATGGATAGAAAATGGCCAAGGAATAATAATTATCATATAGCCATATAGCCATACCCAGTATGCTCGTTTGTACATTTCTAAATAAAGTCTAAAATATCAGGATTTTGTCCCGCGATTCTCCACACAGCTTTGAGTTCTAGAATGTGAGGATAGACTTTAAATGGTTGAGAATTACATTTTTGAATATCTGGCATAACACTTTCAGACACCTCTTTCAATTCATTACCATAGGGATTATTGCCGCCCTCTTCACAGGCAGATTGTGCGTCAAATACCAACAATTGCGCGGTGTTTGGAAGTAATATAAATTCATATGATAGGCACAATTATATCTATGCCTTGTTTAGAGTAATTCGGGGCAAACAACCGAGATCCTTGGGGCTATGTAGCACTAGGTCGATTCATCATCTACTCGGACTACTTTTTGGCAGACAGGAGGACCATTAGAAAGGCACCTAACTACGATAGTCCTAGCTTGCGGCCTAACAGCCTCGCCAGAGTCGTGAGCTGTCCCTTTGGCGACACGGAAGCTTTATTTCATGCTTGAGCTAATAGGCACCAGCAGCCGTAGCAGCCAAGGCGGGGACGAGCATTTTAGCTTTACCGGAATGCCAACCCTCTTTTCTTTGTGGGGAACGAATGGTTTTCTCTTCATGATTTTATCTAAATTTTCTAGAAAAATAGTAAACAATTTCGTTGCAGACCAGCCCAGAGCGGTCTTCCCTTACGTCACATTCTATATGCCAATGGGAGTTTTTACAATTTGATCTGAGATTGTTGATATAGCGCAACTCTCTGCCCTCCACTTGCCGCGGCGTGCTTCAGATCTGAGGAGATCCGGGTTGGCCAGACGCAAAACCAGGACATGCTAATTCTTAACAGAACATAATCTTTAAACACGAAGCCGGCTTAATTTTGACTCTCAATGGGAGCAGACGCCTCCAGTTGTGGCACAACCACGCCGTCCTGATACACATAGCCATTCTCCTCCAGATAAGCCCTAAAACGGACGTCTTCTGTCTCCAACTCGCGTGACATGTCAGGAATGAAATACCACGAAATCAAACCGCCTACAACACAAAACGCTGAGCCGATCAAGAATACTGCCTGTTGTCCCTTCTCTGTAGAGTCGAATGAGTTTTGGATAGGCGTAAACACCTGAGTACCAATGGAAGCACCGGCTTTACCAACGGCGGCCGCCCAGCCCAAGAAATGTCCACGGAGAGGCGTAGGGAATGATTCGGCAGCGCAGAGGAATGTGGACACGCCGGGTCCCATTTCGCCCAATGCGTTGAAAATGCCGTACATGACCACAAAGAGAGGGAACACCGTCTGGATAGGTTTTATAGCGCCGCCTAGGATAAATCCCCAGATGGCCCAAAGCATAAATCCAAGCGTCATAGTCTGCTTCCGGCCGATACGGTCCATGAGCAGACCGCCGACAATACAACCAGGGAGGTAGAAACAATTGACAACCGTCTACTAGATGTTAGTTCGTCTAGATTTTGTATTAAGCTTGTCAGGAACGGTGGAATGGAAACGTACCCCATATCCAATATTCTGAACATTCGTGTTGTTAGGGTTCAACTGCCCGATAATGGTCGAAGAAAAGATACCAAATGGGTAGGTGACAAAGTCGTAGCAGAACCATGCCAGGCCTGTGCTTCGTCAGCTATGTTATTATGAGGTCGTATTTTATAACATAGATTGAACGTACAAGTACCGACCATTGGCCTCCAGTAGCGCTTTAAAACCAGCCAATATGGGTATTGAGACCGAATGCCGTGTTTGTGGTACTGGGTTGAGTCGACCATGCGAAGTCGGAAGAAACAGATGACCACGGGGAGCTAGAAGGTCATGGTTAGACGCCGCTGTGAGGAGAGGCAAGGTTCATAATGCATACGACAAATCCCAGTCCGAAAGAGACCCTCCAAACACCGGCTGAGGCTTCTTGATGATAGCAGGCAAGTACGATTAGGGCAACAATGCCAGCTGCTACGAATCCCTACGGAAACAAGACTCTTAGCGGATTGTGAATGTTGATAGCCGTATCCGTGGGAAGGCTGGAACGCACAAGATCAACTGCAAAATCGGTTGTCAGGGCCACGAGGAAGCCTCGTTTCTTTCTCAGCTGGGAGGTTTCGTCGCTGGCCTCGGTGGCACTAGTTGCACAGACAGGATATTCGCCGCCAGCACCAAAGCCAGCGATGCCCCTAGCGACGATCATCATCCAAAACATGCTGCATGACTATTTGTCAAAATTGTTTCATTCGCAATGGTTGCAAGTATACTCTGTAAACAAGTACACTTACAAAAAGGGGCTTACCTACCCAAGGTTTGAATTCCCATGCGCGGCCGTTGCGAGCACCACTCCCAGCACTAGGAATGCTGTGGCGGCCACAATGCCTGTCCGGCGGCCCATGCGGTCAATCAACACGCCAAAGAACAGCATACCGAAAATCTCGCCAATCAAATATGAGTTGGATAGCCGAGATTTGATGGTGGATGACATGGCATCGCCATATCTGAGGAAGGCGGTTGTTAGCATCAAGCACCATTTTTGTAAAGAGACAAGGCGCTCACAGTGTTGTGAAAAACGGCTCCATGTAGCCAACTGCCAGACACACTTGTTAGTCACGCCTGCTACCGAGACAGTCGGCCAGTCAACGCACTGATCTCAGCGTTGTAGCCATCGCTAAACAGCGCCAGTCCGGCCACCACGACGTTCAACACACCACTCTTGCGAGTCACTTGCGCCTTTTCCATATCGGTGGAGTTGGTGTAGGAAGAGACGATCTGCTTTGTGTGGTCTTTCCCATCATCGCAGTCCATGACCGGCTCCGTCAGAGTCGTTGTTGCATTCGCCATGACGGTGGTTGTTGTTGTTGTTGTTGCACGGACTTGACTTTCCCGCGAGGCAGCGAGCAGGAGACGAAGACCGGCTTCTTATACAGATAACATTCCATGCCTGGCCCGCAGCCCTGCATGCGCGGCACCGCGCATCGTCCCTCTTTCGGCCAGTGCAGATGCAGCGTAATCAAACACTATGCACGTGCAAGCTGCCCGACGATCTCCGACGGCGCGAACACGTGTAGAACTGGCTGGAGCTGCAGGAAGAGGCAGCTCGTAAAGTTTCTTGCTGCACATCTTGAGGATGGAGATGGAGAGGAGGAAGCAGAGACAGAGGGAAAGGCAGGAGGAGAACGGCGAGGCAAGAGAGGAACCACGTTGGTGCGCTCCTGCCGGTCACTGGCCTGCTTCCTTCCCCCTGACACCGAATCCCCACCTGCGGCGTCTCGCACTTCGTGCCGGCGCCCCTCCTTCCCCCCAGGCAGCCCCGCTTCTTCCTCGCAGCCGCACCTAATCTATGCTTCTCTCTCTCACTATCCCAACTGCCTGCGTCCCGCCACGCTGCAACTGCTGCCACCACCGCGATTTATATACACGTGGGCCCGCTTTGCCACGGAAAACTGTGCGCTTGGATCGCCTCTGGCTGGACCAAACGGTGTTTTTCGGCATCTTTTGTAACCAGAACTCGCATGCATCGCCGCCAACATCGACATGCATATGGACATGGATCGCAATCGCTCGCAGAGACGCGGGTATAAGTAAACAGCACAATCCATGTCATGGCGCGAGCATGCAACTTTACCCAATTGCCGTCTCTGTTCAGATCTACCGCCATGGACCAGGACTCGCCGTACCCCCTTTCTGCCTCACAGCGGCAGTTCTTCCAGGACCGCGGCTATCTTTTGATTCCGGGCTTCCTCTCGCAATCAGAGTCACGCGAACTCCAACTCTGGGCGCAGGAGGTGCACGACCTGCCTCGCACAGACAATGTGCCGTGGATGCCTTATGAGGTACACTTCCAGCACCTTGGCCTTCGCATATGCCCTCACAGGCGCACAATCGCAGACTACGCTGACGCCAAATATAGGAAGTCAATGCACAAGGCAAGGCAGTTCTCTGTCGTACCGAAAACTTTGCCAACACTCATGCCGGCTTCAATCGATTTCTACGAGGAATACGGACCACGAGCATCCTGGAGCAATTGACCGGAGAAGAAATGATTCTCTTCAAGGAGAAGATCAACTACAAACTGGCCGGAAGTGGTGAGCAGTCGATCAGCGCGCCTGCAATATTGATCGAGCCATGCATTCCACTGACGATTTCGCACAGGTGGCTTTGCCCCTCACATCGATGCCAATGCTTACACGCATGTGAAGGACATCAGGCATCTCACCATTCTGGCTGCCGTAGATGAGATGACGAGCGAGAATGGCGGGCTGGAAGTGGTCGAAGGCAGCCATCGCGAAGATATTCCTCTCGGGAGCGACCGCTGCATTGAATCTTCCTGGGTTGACTCCCATACGTGGGTTCCCTGCGATCTGCAACCTGGTATTTCTTCCTGCTGGCGTGTGTGCCGATGCCTACACATTACTAACCGTCTGACTCTGGGCAGGTGATATCTTGGTCTTCGGTTCGTATCTAGCGCATCGTAGCGGTTCTAACCACAGCTCCAAGAACCGCAAAGCCATCTACGCAACCTACAACTGTGCATCTGAAGGCGAACTCCATGACAAGTACTATGAGGATCGAAGAAAGCTGTGGCCTGCCACGCATTTGCGCAAGGACGGGGAGACGTACGCCGAAGGACGGGAGCGATATGCCTTTGGCTCTCCGATGCTGACGATCGATCAAAAGGCAGGTCTTGCCACATAGATAGCCTAGCTCGGTTTAGTCTGTATAGTATTATATCGCGATAACTTAAAAAATTGCGGAAACGAGAGGGCACATGCCACCCTGTCGTTTTGAAGCATTAGAAAAATAAATTTCAAGAGAAAATACCAGTGAAAAGTATATGCATCTGTGAAAATTAGAAGACAACAAACCTTTATGTGTATGAGCAAATCAAACCAAGATGAAGGACACGGTAGAACGATGCGCGGGCAACGCACGGTGGACCCGCCATCGTGGTTCCTGCCGTCTATAAAGAGCTGGTGCTCGCCGCTTCAATTCTGCTTCCCTCGCTCAACTCACCTTCCCACAATAAAGCCCTTGCAGGCATTCTCACAACCTGTCGGGCCAGAATGGACTCTCCTATCAGAAGAGCGAAATCTCTCGTCGCGGCTTTGGAGAAACATGGCCAGGGCGACTACATTGGAGAATCCATCAGTCAACTAGAGCATTCTCTCCAGGCAGCGCACCAGGCACAATTAGCAGGCAAGTTTTGTCTTCCTCTACACAGGCCATCCAAGCGAAGAACGCACAGTAACAATCATTCAGGTAGCCGCAGCGAATTAGTTCTGGCAGCCTTGTTTCACGACATTGGCCAGATTATTCCTCTGGAAGCCACACAAGAAGCCCGGATGACGCTGTCTCGAGACAGTGACGAGAATGTCGGACGCATTGGGCACGAGGCTATTGGCGCGCAATATCTACGTGGACTCGGCTTCAGTGAGACGGTTTGTCGTCTGGTCAACAGTCATGTTGCAGCTAAGAGGTATAGATTTCTTCAAAGCGGACTTGACTAGATCTAATTTGCCTTCATAATAGATACCTCACAGCTGTTAACAAGTCGTATTATGATGCTCTATCTACCGCTTCACAGCGATCACTGGCCTTTCAAGGGGGTCCGTTCAAAGGCCAAGAGCTTGCAGAGTTTGAGCAGGATCCACTGCGTGATGAGATGGTTTCGATGAGACTGTGGGATGATGCTGCAAAGGTTGTCGGTATTGAGGATACAACACCGCGGGCTAATACATATATGGAGTTGATAGTGGAGCATTTGAGCAGTCAACAGACTTGATCATGGGTGTTACCTGAGTCAAGGATCATTCATATGTTCACAGAGAACAACTTCTGAAAATGACTACGATGTTCTTCCGGGCTTGTAAGATGAAGTTTCGCGTGTACCACACGGAGAACTTATACATTTGGCAATTTACGACTGGAAAGGTCAACGTTGGAATCTTGGCATGCGATGGTTCTACGTTATTAGCCACAAGTATAGATTCTACGCTTAACGCAATCTCAATACTGCACAATCAACAAATTCATTGATAAAGTTGACCCATTGACATAGATAAATGATGTTTTCATGTGATTAAACATGGTCATTAGCAATAGCAGGACAAATAGAATGTCGGTTGTTGCTAATGCTGAGTCACTATTCATCCTCTTGCACGTGTTTCGACATCCGCCTTCTCAATCATCTGTCACGCCATGTCCATAAATACCGGTGCATTCAGTCTTTTGAAACCTTCTGGATTTAATCCTTCTATAAAACAACTCGTCCATCTGCGCATATGTCATTCCCGTCAAGTCAGGGATGTATAAGTAGATGATGACACAGCTAGCTATCCCCAATCCAAAGAACATGTAGCCTGTATTGGGACCAATCGCATCCAGTTCATAAGGTAGAATTGTCTGCCATATACCACCCAGAAGACCGTTAAGCATTAGGGAGAACGCGTTTGTTTTGGCGCGGAGCCGGGCAGAACCTGCCTCTCCAGCGTAGGCTGAGCTTACTACACCGACCCCGGCAGCGGAGGTGAAGTTGAAGATAGCACAGCAAACCACCAGAATCATGCCACCAGCTACGTTGATATTTCCATTCTGTATGGAATTTACCATTCCAATAACCACTATATACTGCAAGTTAGTATTTATTCATTGCAAAGATTGAAAGATAATCTGTCATACGCATGGATAGTGTCTCGACGACGACACCTGTAAACACCATTGGAAAACGACCAAAGGTCTCAACGGTGAAAAATGACGTGATGGCACCGAGGAGGCCGCACATTGTAACCATGCTGCTACCAAGGAGAGCATTGTTGACACCAGCAACCGTGAAGAAATCTGCAAGAATATCAGCGGTGATAATTTGAGATGCTAAGATACAAGATGCTACGCACACGTTGAGTACGATGACTGCAGCATATTTCCGGCCATTTGTAGGGCAACGCCAGGGAAGCAAGCAATAAAGGTTCTTCTTAAGTCAATTCCCCTAAACAAGTCGACGTATGTCGCGTCGCTATATTCGAGTGCATCCTCCCTCTCCTTTCCGACAGTGTAGATCACCTCATCGGTAAGCTCTGATATCTCTTCATCGGTCTTGCCGGGATTGATGAATTTGAGAGACTTCTTTGCTTTGTCCATCTTGCCGTGTAGTACCAGCCAGTATGGAGACTCGCGAAGGAGGATGAATTGAAGAAGGATAGTGATCGTCGGGATAGCGACACCTACGTACAGTGGTACCTTCCAACCGCGGTTGTCCAACGGGTTAGGATACGCTTGGTTTCCAGCGTAGCATAGGAGAGTTCCAATAAATCCGCCGAGATTGACTGTGCTGTCAGTAGTGCTTGGAAGTAGAGGTAGTTTAAAGGCAATACTGACAGTAGAGACTCCATCCTCCTCCGATGAGAACGCCTCTGATTTCCCTTGGGGAGATTTCAGCCACGTAGGCTGGGACAACAGCTTGTGTGACTCCAGCAGCGAGCCCCATTATAATTTTAGCTCCAAGGAAGTCCCATCGATTCCTTGAGGTAAGTTCAACAATGGCCCCGAGATAGATAAGGACAGGAGCAAGATACATGGTCGGCAAGCGGCCGCACTTGTCGGCGAGCCATCCGCCAAAAACCATGCCGATTGGTTGGCTAGAAGAGACTGTTACAAAAGAGCGTGAAATACCAGACGACGAATTGAAGAGGCAGATTGACGTAACTGGAAGACTACATGTCACTTGTACCTACCAGATGTTGAAAATGCCTGCCCAAAGACTGAGAATCCAGGGCGTCATTGTGTAAGTCCCGTCGACAGGAGCAGTACCACTCATGACCCTCACAAAAGCCTGGTTTCCAACGAGGGCTCCCACTAGAATGACTTCGCAGCCTAATACGCAACCAGCAGTCTAATTAATGTTGGTCAGTCAATATGCGTCTGGAAACGTCAGCAAATTTCAAACGTAGCAAAACAGGCTCACCTGCATGCTGGCAGCAATTGCAACAGCCTTCTTATTCTCCCTCAATGACTGCAAAATGGGCTTTTTGGCCTGTAGAGTATGAGTTTGCGCCCTAAGATATGCATTATGGTCGAGTAAAGTGCCATCTAGACCGTCCGCGGTGGGATAAGAGCCTGTCTCGGCGTGTTTGTAGGAAGGCTTGTCCTCCGCGCCAGACGCGAGTGGTTCAGGCTCAGGCGTTGAGCGATTCGGTTCAATCATATTCTGATATTACTTTCAAGACTGATGAATTGATGAAAAAACCACAGAAACCGGGTGACAACGCGAATTAAGTACACAATGGGAATACTCCATGGCCATGGGCTTTGCCACTGTCTATCGAGTATCCATGATATCGTCCTGGCAATTTAGGCGACCAGCAGACAGTCCAAGCGAACAAAACTTGGAATCACGACTCATTCAGCCAAGTTATACGGGGTTTTTTCTCCGCTTATTAGCCTATGAAGCTTACTCTGCTCCAATGCGGAGAATCTGGGGATTACGCCGTTCAATAATGGAGCTGACCGTAGGGGCGATCAATGGCAACCAGATACTCCTGGTGCTATAGGTCTGAGACAGAAATTCAGGCTCATCTGATCTACATTCATTTAGGCAATATAAGCGAGCACAAGCGACATAAGCGATGGCGTCGCTACGAGCGGACATCGAAAAGGGTCACGCGCCAGCCTGCTCTATAGAAATCCAAAATATACCCGTGCGTTTATTCTACACGAGATAGAAGCACATTGGATAAATACATGAGAGATACACGTATAGTAAATGCTTGATATATTATTGAACTGGTGATAATTATCATCTAAGAAAATGTGATTCGTTCAGTTGATTACTTACGGAGATGTTTCACCGCACGAACAAATTATACGTGTGGGAATCTCTGTTTATTACAATCTTTTGGAATCTCGCAAAAAATTTACTAATTACGATGAACAACCCATCGATTTTGCCAATTCTCATCACCCAAATATGAAAAGTCTTCCTGAATATAGACCAATAGTTGAATCTTCTCATTTGGATTCTTTACTACTCGGTGTCAGGATGATCGGCGGCAATGAAGCTAATGGGTGCGGCATTGCCCTTGATTACACTGGCAACATCCCTAAGTGGAATCCGTGTCTGCTCTATTATATTGTTTAGGCACTTGTTCAGTGAAAATAGCACAGTAACTCAAGTATTAAAAGCACATCATTATGCCGAAAATTCAGCGTTCGTAAATCCAAACACGCCGGCTAGGGTTCATTCAGAGTTGTCAGGTCCTTGTGCAGTGCAAGTGAGTGAAACGCCCGACCTTAGCACACACTTGATATTTGGTTAGTTATTGCCGGAAAAGTTAAACAACCATTCTTGGATCCGTGTCGCCAAGGCGTAAATCGATTTATATGGACAGATTTTCTCAATAAAGTGGCAGAACTTCATTCCCATATCTAGCATTTGCTTTTGCAGTCAATACGCTTTAGGCAATTAACATGGAATCCACTTTCCCTCCCATCTTGAGAAGTCTAAAAAGAAGGAGGCTTAATAAGCTATAGTAGATACGTGCATTTTCTACCCACATAACAAAGAGGCATATTAGTCACTGCAGTTCATGATGTATGAAGATAACGAGATTGAGAGTTGCGGCCAGCGTGCTTGGCAGCGACTTCAGGACATCATGACTCCCTCCGTTGATCCTTGGGTAGATTAACAGCTGGCACAAGGTGCTCTTCCGTATGTCAGGATATGTCAGAAAATAAGAACAAATTTACAATCAAAGAGGAGTCCGTGAACCAATGGCAAACCAGGGGTCACCCTACTTGGTCTGTCGCATGCATACATACATACACGGGCGATCATGACATCTTGAGCCCTCTCGGCAATAACAGCTGACCAACCAGGTGTGTGGGGAGCTGCGTAATATCTAATACGCTAGCATACCACTTGAGCATCCTCGCCAACGTTGGATATGAAATTGGATATGAAATAGTACCAAGTAGCAAGTCTTTGTGTGAATTAAATCCACATTGTAGCCAGAATGTACAATTTCCATGGCGTATGGAGTACCTCAGGTGTACAGTGTTCAGTCAAAGGCTTGGGACAGCCCTGCATCTTACTCCTGGCTCATTTGTTTGATGCCTGAGATCTCCGTGATTTGGGGTATTTGTGGCGACCCCCACGTAGAGTGGATCTTTGGCGGTATTTTGCGCATCTAATTGGCTTACACTGTGGCCATCCAAGGACTACATAGTATATCCCCATATTTCTGTTAATATGGCCAATGACCAGACGCCTCCCACGGAGCTACTCCACTTAGCGGGCGGCTGCCCTCCCGCTCCTAGGCCAATCGGGTTTTGGGACCAAGAACTGTGACCCCTCGTATCCCCCACGGGGAATGGTCCTCTCCGCGCCGAATGACACTATAGAAACCGAGGTTTGGTTGCAAAGAGCTAAAGGGCTTGAAAACTTGTTGTGGCGGCTTTTCCTATCGTACTGTATTGTATTGCAGTGTATTTTTCTCGGTGGACCCGTCTAGACTTGTTGCTTTTGTAATCAGGCGAGCCTCTTGAGTTGCTGGCATTGAGCGAGATCATGTTTGTCTTGATGCTTCCCCCCCCCCCAAGCATATGGGCTTCCATCACTGAGTAAAGCACTTCCCAATAATTATATGTCGCCATCATATTGACAGGAAACCGACATGAACTCCCAGCCGAGCGATACCGAATCACATTCCCAAGCAGATCAGTCGCCAAATGGTGATACAACTCAAGCCAACAAAACCGCAAACCCTCGAAAGCGAGATGCGCCATTGGGTTCACGTCCGACTAAGGCGAAGCGTACTAGAACTGGTAAGCTGGTCTGCCCTTGGACATTTTGCTGCCCGCGATCTTTCTAACAACTTTCAAGGATGCCTCACATGTCGCGCGAGAAAGGTAGGCCGTTCTGACGGCGCGTTGACATGTACAGCATCATCCGTTGCTGACCATCTATTGGTATCATCACATTAGATCAAATGCGACGAAAGGCCTGGAAGGTGTGAAAATTGTGAACGGCTAATTCTGGAGTGTCGATGGCCAGCCATACGAGATGTGTCTATGTCCAACACGTCACGGGCATCAATAATCGCCAACGGGACCGAGCAGGATTCCATCTCAAGTAAGTCTATTTTCCTCCGTGCGTCAATAAACGTAATTGACTTGCGATGTGTACAGGCACTCCAAGACGCAGGGCTCAGTCGTTTGCCTGTCGTGCTTGTCGAGTCGCCAGATGCAAATGTTCGCGGGACTACTCGTCTTGCTCGCGGTGTCTTGCCCAGGGGCTCGTATGCGATAATGAGACTACCACGGAGGCTGACAAGTCGGCACGGCCTCTTCCGGTAGGAGTGACTCCAAGTCCGACGGAATATTCAATGAACGATCCTCTCTTCATAGATAAAAATTCATTTGAAGAGATAAGGAGTGGAACTGAAGTTCCGAGTACTACTTCTAGGTAAGAACGACGGCTCTATTGTCACAGGTTCAACTGATCAAGAATTAACAGCATCGATCATTTATCCCGGCAAGATCTTAATCGATATATTGATGCGTTTTTCACTTACATCTACCCTTGCCAAGCCAATGCTTTTATTCATCGCGGGACCCTATTGCGGGAGGTCCAGTCTGGACGAGTTAACAAGAAAGTTCTACTTGCTATCTGCGCCGTGTCCTCACGTTTTATTCCCACAAACGAACTATCATCACCTTTCCGTCGCTACGCTCTGTCCCAGGAATGGACGAAAGAAGTGAAGACGTCGCTTATCCTCGAAGAGGAAATGACAACGGATACAGTGGTTGCGGCACTCTTATTAGCTAAACACGACATAAATTGCGGCAGGTACGGGGCAGCATGGATGCTCTCATCCATTGCAAACCGAGCAGCACTGGCCCTTGGTCTGCACAAAGGAGGCCGAGGTTATAATGATAAGATGACCTGGGTTGAACAGGAGACAAGACGCCGACTCTTTTGGGCATGTTACTGTCTCGACCGGATGATGTCGACTGGAGTACCGGAATTCGCGCTTATTAGACCAGAGCACGTCAGCATACAGTTGCCATGTGAGGAACAAGAGTATCTACTTGGTATTCCCTGCATAACACCAGTGCCTTATCTTGAATCCGAAACCCTGGCAAGGGACATGGATACTCCTGAGCAATCCAGAGCAGAAGGTGGCGTTAGTATGTTTGGACACTATATTCAGATTATGGAAATGAGGTATATGATACTGAAGTAAGTGTTCCGAAACCGTCGGTTTTTCACCCCAGCATCGCATGAACGCGTGTAAACGTGATGCTAAACTTGCTCAAAGGTTCGTTCGGAATCGTGATGACGGCATTAATCAACTTCCTCCGTGGGATCCTTCCTCAACTTTCTCTCAGTGTGCGTACAAAATGACAACCTGGCGCCGCTCTCTCCTCCCCCAGTTCCAACTTCTTCCGGATACAATTTATGCCCGCCAAGCTCAAAATCAGCTCACACCTCTCATGATGCTTAGCATATGGTACGATCAATGTATGTCAGACTTGTACCGCATTACCATGCCGGGTTTTCCCGACAGCCTGCCAACCTCTTTGCTGCTGGCTGCCCCTGCCGGATGGGTCGAGCATCACCAGCTCGCCTGTGTTCACCACGCAAGGAGTATTGGGTCAACGTTTGAGATGATCGGTAATTACATCGATACTCAAACCTTTGTATTCCTCGATGCGAGTTTGCCTATATGCGTCTTTGAGAGTATGCGGGTGCAGCTACAGTGGCTGTTCATGCTACCTTTAGAAGCCCGGACAGAGAAAATTGCAGAAGTCAAGGAAAGGTTTGACAAGTTGATGGATCACGTAGAAAGAATGACCAAATACTTTCGTCAAGCGCAATGGCTAGTACGTCACTAATAGCAGTCGATCAATTTCACTCTTTTCTGATTGTGTGAGCGTGACAAAATAAAAGTGCTGACGATGTGTCTAGCTTGACGAAATGCGCAAAATGCTGGTCCGTCATGGTATTCCTATTCATCAGTCCACAGAATCAACGCACAAGTAAGGCTTCCTTTTCTGATTATTTTGGCTATCAAGCTCACGTGTGATATCAGTGAGACTCCTGGTTCACAAACACCTCCTCATCCATGGCAGCGAAGAGTTCATAGTTTCAGGCACGATTCTATCGGAGACGGTGGTGATGAGGCTGTTGCAACCATAAAAACGGCACTGTGCAGCAACAAAGGTTTTACTGTTTCTCCAAATATGACTTCAACTGACTTCCAAAACGCGGTAATTAATTTCCTATGCTAGATGCTTCTGACTATAATTTCCGTCTTAAGATGAGCTAATCCATGCTTCTCAGGTCCCCAATTTGGACCTTGATAAGAATGCCATGTCTGCATTCTCACTTGCACAAACTCATGAAGTTTCGCCCCAAAATATCCGCTTCGTGGAGGAAGCAGATGTCTTTCCCAAAGAGGATAATGGTACACTAATGGGAGGGTATGATCAAGGAGACATAATGCCGGACATGATCAGTTTTCTCAATATGTTCGGTGAGTGGACCGCTAAGGGAGTATAAGATAGGCTGGGGATGGATGGCGTGAGACATGTTCCTAGAGAGTAGATAAGGTTCAAGGGTATACCTATTTTTTGACGTTTATCATGGAATGTGCCAATGCAATGTATAAAAACAGGAAAGCTCTCTGTCTGATCGCGGCCTTTTGGTTTTCTCTCCTCCTATAATGCCAGGCTATATACTTTTTATCTCCGGTTCACAAGAGCTACGCATTGCATACTTAGCAAGTTGACGTTGCATATGGTTATTTCAAGCTCACGGCGTGTGAAAAATGACACTATTCTCAGTACTTGTCTTAACAACTTGTTCCTGGAAACTTTGTAGTCAATGCTTATTAGGACTTTAGTGATTTTACATGATGGTAATTCATAAGTGTTTGAATGTTGACTCAGTTGATATACATCACGAAAGTTATTTATTCATATCGACAAGGTGGTCAAGTGATGTGATACACTGTCTGAATATAGATTGAAACTCTCTTCTCTTCCTCCTCGCTGTTTAAAAAATACTCGGGAGAGATCATTCTCTGAAATCATTCCCTCGTGATGAAGCTTTGCAGAAAATCTGTCTTGGAAAGAGGAACCCCTTGGATCTTTAAAATTGTATATGAATTGCTAAGATGGAAAAAAAAGTCTGGCAACAGAAAGCCCGTCACATACTTCTGCGCAGAAACCGTTTTCTCCGTTTGTTCAAAGGTGAATGTGACTTCGTCGCCGTCAGCCTTATTAAAGCCACTGGCTTGTTCGATGATGGCAATTGTTCTTGCGATGCGAGCCTGTATATCCTCGAATGTGTCCAGAGCGTCTGTGAAGTCGGGGATTTGCGAACCGGTCAAATCGTTGATTGCGTTTTTCGCTATTCTAGTTGCTCCGTTAATTTGGTGGGACAATGGTTTCTTATCGGGCTTCACTGTAGCATTTATGAGATCGGATGGAGGAATGTTGTTTTCTTTGGCATGGTTGGCAGCCTTTGTAAGGACGTAAGCTATGGTCTGTAGACCAGAGACCAAGACGGGCACGCTGTATGAATAGCTTGGAACAGGCATTATGAAGAAATGTCCTCGGTGATGTGAAAAAGCAGGAAAAAAAAAATTGCGTGTTATTTTTAGTCAACGTAACTTCATCGTGGATGACTTCTTCCTGTTATATAGAGCACAGAAGTCGTGGGGGTATTTCGGCCGCGTCGGCCGAAGTGCTACACAGCTCACTAAAAAAAGGCAACCCCGCCATGCTTTGACCAGTGTCGCTTGGACTTCGGACTGACGAGTCGCACGCGTTATAAGGATTCTGTAATCTTTTCGTTGACCAAGCATCGAGGCAAATGTTGAATTTAAAGGAGAAAGACAACGCTTAGCATTACACATGACGTTGTGTCTAGTCTTCGGCCGAGCACGAATTTAGTCGACTTTCAACACACCGTGCAGAAAGCTAAATCACTATAGACCCCTCATTCAATGTTGAAGCCCGTTTTTCTGATGTCACTTGGTGAAGAGTACTTCTCATAGAAACAGAACGCAGCAGTAACAGGACTAAACAATGCTGAAATAAAATGCAGACGATCATTAGAAAACGTAGATGCCATACAATTCAAGCAGTCGAGCCACCATCAATATGTCGAAGCAGTCGCCTCCACTTCAAGTAAACCAGTCCTTTAATGGGTAGGGGGGAAAATGTTTCATTGCGTGCATTGAAATTTTACGAAAGACTACGTATATTCATTCCGCCACGAACGTATGTTCCTTAACAGCTTAAGTTGTGCGGTTTTTGACTCTACACGAGAGGCAATCTTCTCCACTGTATTGGGGGAGACTCGGGTGGAATAGTGGGTATCACATTAATGTCTGGGGGTGCAATTTGTTTCCTGTTCATTCAAAATGTTAAAACCGCAGACAGATCATGCACGTATGCTACTTGGACGGAAAGAACGTACTCAAACCACTCGGTCCACTGTGCCTCGGACCATTGACTGGAAGTATCGAGGTCTTTCAAGCCGTTCACAACAAATGTTGGCTAATTTGAGTCAGCAAATTTGTGTCTCAAGACTTAGGGTTACCTTCTCGAACTCACAACTGCCCACACCTCATTCTGGCGAGTAAGTCGATTGTAGTATTTGGTGTCAACGATAAGAGGAGTTCTGAATTACGCAAGATCAGCAAACATTCCATCGACTGAGATTATTGTATGGAACACACCCTCCATATCTGAATTTGTTCATAGCCATAAGCTCTCTCATCTTTTGAGCCCCTTCCTCTTTCGTCATAATGCCAGCCTGCTCAACCACCTCTCCTGCGATGACACTCAAGCGTTCTTTTATAGATCTCGGCGTCTCGTCTTCAACTGCAGGATCGTAAAACTCCCTTTGACGCTCCATGTACTCTCTCAGGCAATTAAACCATAACCGACTGTTGGGGGTCGGAGTATTACAAAAGGCCTTGCCGAAGCCGAGCAGGTGCTCTGCAACATAGCACCCCTGAGGATGCCAGACATGAGGGGACAAGCGGAAAACCAGTTTGACTTTGCCGAAATACTTTCCGCCTTCAATAACCTCTGGCACGATAACATTCGCCAGACTTCGGAGTGTCTTTTTGGATGCGGGGCAAATCATGCCAAGGTAGATCTCGACAGTTGCTGGCCCTTGGCCAAGGATCGTGAATTGAAGATGAGTAGGGCAGGCCATTATGCTGTTATTGTACAAAATTGAGTTGGGAGGAAAAGATGGTAAAAATGAGAATCATCCTGCATATTGAGCGAGACCAATGGATATATGTAATGAAGATGCAGGGAAATAATATCGAAGTAAAGAAATGTGTCGGCTAATAGCCGATCTAAGCGAGCCTGGAACTCGACAGAAAAGCCTCATCAAATGGTGTCTGCTTTCTAATACTTCTTTGCTGTCTCCTGAGCCGCGATTGAACCAGCTCGGAAGATTGTCCGGGGTGCTCGGCCGACAATCGTGCGGCGTAACATTGGCTCGATTTCAGCGACTTTTCTAGTCTAAACGTAGATTGGGATTTATTTTCCTATTATTCATTGGTTGCTAGACATCCTTACGTTAGTATCGTAGACGTATCCTACAAGTGCGCTAATGTCCAACGTGGATATCGTGCAGGCGGCCCTTCTGAGCGTCGGCGTCTTACACAATCCCAGCTACTTTACGACCGAAACTAGTGGCCCAATGTGCTATTCAGCCCTACAAGCACACGCTATCATGATATCTCTGTGACGGGAGAACATGGCTGTATCAGAAAAGTTTCCTTCAGCTCTAGTACCAGAATCAATTGATCCAAGCCGGGCGTCTCGTGGATCGTGCTCGATCTTCCCTAGATGAGAATTTGACGAATAATGAATGAAATACTTATAGTTACAGGCTTCGGAGATTTGTCAAGGCTTATACTGTGTAGGAATAATAGGGCTATGCCTAATAAGAAGGGAGATTTCTGTCCCATCTTTGTTGAGTGCTTGATATTGCTTCTTTGTAGACTCATAAATTATCATGCAGTCTCCTTATGAACGGAATTGCCAAAGCAAAACTCAAATATAATCATCACTGAATAGACGCTATCGCAATAACGTATGCACCTGGTTGGTTTGTAGAAGTCGTGGTGGAGTATATACCTTCCTTATTTGAAGGACAACCGGATTTAGTCCCTGCTCATACCACCGCGGACCCTCAAATTTGTATGGAGCAGCAGAGAACTCGGTAGGCATGTCCAATTACTCACAGTAATATACTTGAAAATGCTCTAGTTTTGGTTAATCGTCACTCATTTCAACAATGTCTTCCTCAAGTGAGATTGTTCTGCTGTTCATGCTTTTTCATACAAGTACAATTCCAGTGAATTCGCTGAATCATATATTTCCTCATCGAATACCTGCACCTAGATATTTTCGCAGCCTGACGAGCTTGAAACAATTGTTTTTACATCATAATTCTTAACACGTTAAAATACAATAAATCCAGCTGCAGACCATCCGTTGCGTTAACCAAGGTTGAGTGGACCATTGCAAGTGATTGTTTAGCGTTGTACTCCAGCTTTGCATGCCCTTGGGCCTGCAGCCACTGAAGCCTGCACAAAGCAGAAACACAGGGCACATTGCACAGAATCGAAGGACTGTTTACAGAAACTAAAATAACGCGGCGATCAGCATGCATATGATCACATTTGGCTTAGATCGAATGCAACCATGTATGCGCCAAGATGCCCTGTTCAGGCGTCGTTTTAGCCTCATTTCATTTCAATTTAAAAATTTCCATATCGTTTCCGATGGCGAAACAGGTACCGAACTGTATTTGGCCCGCGCTATAATTTGGACCGCGTTGCAACCCTACCAGCCGCAGCCAACACCAAAGGATCCAAAAGTATACAATTCTTCATCTTACGCAGTCTAATATTTGGTGGTTTTCTAGGAAAGGTAAAAACGGGTATACGGATGTCACCTCATTCCAGTAACATTACTGTAAGTGGTTGGCCGAGGAATGTCACATTGAAGCCATTGCGGTCCACTAGATGTAGAATTATTCCCGAGCATGCCTTACATTTTTGAGGTATGGCCTATAGAGGGGATAATGAGGCATATAAAGCATCTTAACATCTTAAGCTGAGAATATTTCATCACTCGCTGGAGTCATTTGTTTGCTTTGAACCATAATAGAATTTTTCATCTAGTGGAATCAACCTCTCATATTTCCACGGGCGTTTCATTTCCATTATTAGCCCTTCTTTTATGCCAATGTTACCGCAGCAAAACATTTGGCAGCGGTCACTGATTAACAAGTGATCGACACTCCACAATGAAACTGTTGTAGAGGCCTCGAACAGTAATAAAAGTCTACGGGGCAACCTTTCTATCGCCAATTTATGACCGGGAATATAAGAACATTGACAGTACAAAACTGTTTCCAGGTGTTTTCTACACTAAATTTGACTGTGATAACTACTTATTGAGACCTTTTCCATTCTTTTTTTCGCATAATAGTTATACATATCACGGATACCTTGTAACTTAGCTCGTCGACATGCATTTCGATTCTGTGCTTGTAGGCACCATTTACGTCGCCAGTACAGCAGCAGCAACAGCAACAGCTAGCACACTGTCCGCAAGCCAAGATTCATCTAGCTCAAATTTCCAGACTGTTGTGTACTGGGGCCAGGATATCAGTCGAGAAAATAATAACCTCACGACTTATTGTACCTCGAGTTCTGGTATTGATGTGCTCGTACTTGCATTTCTTTATGAATTCGGGAATGGTATTACTATTCCGTCCGGTGTGATCGGTGATTCATGCTACATTAGCACCACTGGCGAAGGCGAAGAGTGTGACAATGTAGCTGAATCTATTCCCATATGCCAGGAAGCGGGCATCAAAGTCATCCTGTCATTAGGCGGGGCAACAGCCTCCTACTCTCTTACATCACAAGCTGAAGCCGAGAGTATTGGTCAGTATCTATGGGACTCCTATGCCAATTCTGGCAACACTACTGTAGAACGACCATTTGGCGACTCTTTTGTGAACGGATGGGACTTTGATATTGAGCTTAATGAAGGCAATCAGTACTATCAGTATCTGATCTCTACACTCCGATCAAACTTTGACTCGGATGCTGACAACACATACTACATCACTGGCGCTCCGCAGTGTCCTATTCCTGAACCAAATATGGGTGAGATCATTGGCAATTCCACTTTTGACTACCTTTGGGTTCAATTTTACAACAACAATGATTATGAGGAGGATCCTTGTTCCCTTGGATACAATGGTGGCGCCCCTTTCAATTACGATGACTGGGCTTCTTATATTGCTGGCACTCCTTCTGCCGATGCTAAATTATTCGTTGGTGTGCCTGCATCCACACTCGCTGCAAATGGTAACAGCGCCGGTGCCGTGTATTATATAACCCCAGAAGAGCTCGCCACTCTAGTTGATGAGACAGAGGGCAACTCCACATTTGGGGGTGTCATGATGTGGGATGCCGGTTTCTCCGATTCGAACGTTAATAACGGCTGTACTTACGCCCAGGAGTCCCACAATATTTTGACAACTGGTACTGCTTGTTAAGAGAAATGAGATGAAATAATGCGTTTTAAGA
Organism: Eurotiales sp. R13A2; assembly: GCA_023625935.1. Taxonomy (NCBI): domain Eukaryota; kingdom Fungi; phylum Ascomycota; class Eurotiomycetes; order Eurotiales; species Eurotiales sp. R13A2. The sequence continues at coordinate 1,007,381 of JAMAFV010000017.1, read as the reverse complement.
ATCTTTGATGTATATATATATGTGTTGTCACGGATATGTGATATTACTTTTATTTCCAGTTGTGACGGGACGTGGAGCAATGGTGTATTGACATCGTTCAATATCATGATTTCTGTAGCCTCCTGTATAACACACGTACCTAATATTGCCATCTAGTGTTCAATCTAACACCGCATCGTCGAAACTCCGGGGACCATCAACCCAATATCTACTTGCAGAACGCCGTATCGCATACTCATCTGGGCAGTAAAGGGTCAGGAAGTGCCAGGAGCGCCAATACGGTTTTACTGAACAGCCCATATTATGCTCTTGGGGGGAGGGGGCCCCGCTTTGAAAAGAATACAACGACGTTATCAGATAACCCTAGGTGTATTTGAGACTCTTCGGCAGTTCATTCAACGTCTACCGTAATCTGCGTGCAATTATTAAGTTGGTGCGAGCGAGGGGTAGTGATGTTGACAGAGTATTTGCAATTCATTTCCCTAGTTTAGAGGTAATAATAATCAATTATCTCTTAAATCTGGAAGCATCGGTATGTGGTGGATTCACCAATTTGGCAACCTTGTGTCTAAGCCGTGAACGGAGACTCCGTGCGACTCCGTAGGCTTTTAGGCAACTCCACCGAGAGAGGCATACGCGTCCGAAATTCGATGGGGACGTGGCTGTTGGCCGCCAATAAGGACCGGTGTAGGCAGACCTAACGCTATCTTTAGCAACGCCATTGAAATTTTAATTGCGGCCATGATCTCAGTTGATCAAATGTGCTGGCTAAGCCCTAGATTAAATTTCCTGAAGCTTGTTTTCGTTGTTCGATCGTGGCTGTGACTAGTCCTTAATTGCTAAAATGAAGCTGGTTCGGCAATCCTCTGCCGAGCTTTTTCTTTTCTCCTTCGACTCGATTTGTATGGCAGGAGACATTATTGACACGAAAGACTGAGCAACGCAGCCATAAAGGCATGGCATTGGGCGCAATTCTACTGTTTTGGTGGCTTGCGACAGTGAATGCATCGTCAATATGGTCTTTTCTACCTCAATATGTGGTATGCATGCACTCCAGGAATTAATTCAAGTGCGATTGAACGCTCGTTATCCAGCAGGAACCTGACCTTTTTCTGTAACCAGCAACCCTGTATCTCAAGCGCCATATATGAGATATCTAGCTGTGAGCCCTGGGACTATTCGTGTCTCTGCGAAATATCCAACTTAAACTTCATTGTGACACATTGCGCCAAATATGACACTGATGATTTAGCTCGTATGTCCTTCTTTTATGATTCCAGAATTAATACCAAGCACTATTGCTAACAATATATCATGGCGCCCAAATAGTGATCGACCAACTCCGAAGGTATTGCAACTTGCCCGCAACGCCGCAAACAAAACTTCCTACCCTGTCCGGAAGCAGCAGGACCCATGTATCAAACATTGTCAGCGCCACTACAACTCCCAATTTTCCACAGCCTACTGCTCAAAAGCTTATGCTAGAGCAAATTGTGCTAGATAACAGAGACAACCATGATGACCAATCGGGTGAGATAACTGTCACATTGACAACAACAGTCTCTCTCTCTGACGGGGAAACCACCACACTCACATATACCTATACCACCTCAACGACCGGATCATCAACTACCGGCTCATCAACTACCTCGACTTCAACTAGCTCAACTACTTCAACGTCTCCAACGACCTCGACCGGTTCTGCTACCTCTTCGAGCTTGACTACATCGAAGACGTCATCTTCATTGTCAACTTCGTCTCCCTCCACAGCGACAGAACTAGCTACTTCAACGGCATCCGATATTGGGTCTTCGACATCCACTGCATTGCGAACCAAGAGCCACAGTGGCCTTAGCAGTGATGCAAAAATAGGCATTGGAGTCGGGGTTGGTGTCAGCGGCTTCTTACTGATCCTTGCAGCTGCATATGCTATATACAGACGCACACATCGTGTTACCAGTGGCTCTACATCTAATCCAGTTACTGCATACGCACCGGTAACCCAACGATTTGATTCTGGGACAGGGGATGAGCGAACTGTTCCAATGTATAACAACAAGAGCGAACTGGATGCTTCACAGTCAATTCCTTCACAAACCATACCCAGACGACCAGTATCGTTGATGCAGCAGTCTTCAATGTCACCACACATGGTGACAAATTCACAACAAGGGTATACCAGACCATTGAACGGGGCTGGCAGGCCGACTAGAGACGAGACAGAGCGTCCTGATCAGTTGCACCAAACTCGATTTGAATTGCAATGAAATGTACATGCTGTCTCACTTACAATATTGAGTCAAGCACTATGTCATGTATCCGAATAAGACAGAAAAAAGCGAGGCATAAACTTCCCTCTTCATGTCGCAACTTTACCAATTTACATTGTTTTGCTAGCCAATGTAAGGAATCACTCAGAGAAGCAGCAGACTTTGCCGAAAGTTATTTGGTCAAACTCTTTTAGTCTGGTCGATCCGTTTTAATACACTACTCTTGTACTTATATGGTATTATACCTATTTAGAGGACTATAAGAGTTCCTGCTCAGACACTAGAGGATCACTACGGGACGCTACTTATGAGCCCGGACGTGCTATTCAAAACTACTCGTTGAATGTATCGATAAGAAGCATGCGTACATCTACCTTTATTGCATTCATATTTCAAGGGTCCAACACATTATTCTGTCTTTTTAATCCTGTCAGCGTGAAATATTTTACGCGCATAGACTTGGCTTTCCGTTCTCCGGCGTCTTATTCGTAAATCGCGCTGACGTACCGAACTCGTTCCTGTCATGGATAGGTTTTTGCATTGCCTCCCACGCAGCTGAAAAGTACTTATTTGACATTCTATAGAGCTCAGAAGGAATTGTCATAATTAATTTCTGGGGTATTCACTTGGTTGGTCATAGGATGGGTCAAAATGAGTCAACGTGACTATGGGTGCAACCAGCCAATCACGAGCTTCGGAGAGCCCTGCGCCACTGTCTCCCTGGTCTTGTTTGGAGAACAATGCTCTTTGAAATAATAGATAAGTAATGAGCTTTTGAAAATTAAGAACAACAAAAGTTTCGCTTTTTATCGGCTTTATCTTTGAGAACCACTTCCTAAATAATTACCCTACCTTCGTTCCGCTTGGTCTTATTGCAGTATTATCTTCATGGCGTCAACCAGCCAGGAATCTCGAACTTCGAAATCTTTTGATTTACTTTCCCTACAAGATACTGAGAGGGAAGCGTTGACGAGGAGATTCCCGGTAGCAAACACAGTGTCGAAACCATGTCATTGTTCAGCCATGGCTGAACATACGAGGAATGATTTCCTCTTCACTGTTGAGAGTGCGTCCAAGACTCTTGCTACTGAGGATCACTTGGAGTCCATACTCCATAGCAACAATATGCTTCCATCCGAACATCAGGTCAATCACCGTCACGAAATGCTAGAGTTGGTTCAAAGCATGGTTCAATATCAAGACGTGAGCGAGGACGTTGAAAGGAAAACCAATGTTTCCTTTCTTGTGGTGCCAGTCGGGTCTTATGCACTAAATGTATGGGATGATTCCTCAAATGTCGATTGTCTTGTTATTGGGACAACTAGTCCTATGACGTTTTTGGCTCTGATGGTGCAAAATCTGCAACTCTCAAGATTTCGCCGGATATCCATGGTTAGAAACTTCAAACCAGCGACCAATACGATTTTAGAGTTACAAGCTGGGGGGATCAAATTTTGCATAAGATATTGTGCTGCATCTCGAGTAACCGAAAAGTAGGCTCTTTACACATGACTAATGAATTTTTGAGAAGGGAAAAGCTAACAATTTCGTGGCATAGTTGGCCCAATGTACTAAGACTACCATCGTCAGATTCCATCTTCGACTTGCCCATGCAATCCTTGCTGGAGCTAAATTCCGTTCGAGATCTCGACTATCTGCAGAGTACAGTTCCTCATCTGCCCGCCTTTCGCATAGCGTGTCGTGTAATCAAAGCATGGGCAAAAAACCACGGCGTCTACTCGCCCAAGTTTGGTTATCTGAGTGAAATTCATATAATTCTTTTGCTTTCCCACATTTGGAAGACATCATTTAAACAGTTTGGTGAAATTTCATCAGCCCATATGATTTGCAAATTTTTCCAATACTATGCAAATTTTGACTGGCAAACGGATATGGTCTATGATACTACATATTACACGAAGCCACCAAATTACCACAGGTCATACAGAGAGCATTGTGTGATTTTAAGCATTCACCCTCCGAAACTCAATGTTGCACTCAACACAACATCCGCTGTTGTCGAAACACTATCTCAGGAATTCAAACGAGCACAGCGGCTTATTTCTAAACCCGATATCACATGGATCAATATCATAGGGGGCAATTCTCAAACACAACGCGCCTATGACTTCTTGAATAAGTACGCGTATTATATCAAAACGGACTTTCGCTTCTGGGGAGGAGCAGCCGCAAGAGGGCGCGTACTAGTCGGATGGTTGGAATGCCGCCTTATGGATTTACTCGACAAAATTAACAGAGCATTTCCCGAAGTTTGTGCACGAGTCTGGCCAGCAATTTTCACAAGTATGGATGCTACAAGTTCACACCACCATAAGGATGAAAATCAAGGTTGCTTTTTAATAGGCCTCAAAAATAATGACAGCAACCCCAGTGAATTCATGAAAGACTCTGATCATCAATCCACCAAAGTTTCTCTTCTGAGCCTACTAGAAGCCTTTACGCAAAGCATTCGCACCAACGAGAAATATTACGATGCACGTGTCTTGTGGGCAGATGTTGCTCTCGTGAAGCAGCGTGAACTCGCGCATTTGCGCTTAGATGATACGGAATGGTCGCATGCTGTGGCCGAAAACGATAATGTTTTGGACTTGAATGAATATTTCACACCAGATATCAGAGATTCTCTCGCCATTGACGGATTTGATGAGGGCTTAGAACCATTGAGACCTGTCTCTTCTGAAAACGCTGTTGGTGGACACAAACTCCGCCCAGCAGATGATGTTTTGAATCGGCTTCGGTGGGATCCATCATTCAGTTCAAACGATTATGTGATTGGATATGTCGATCGCTTCGTCGGGACAAAAGAAGCACCTCTGGGCTCTTGGAAAACCGAACAGACTGACGAAGAGTTCATACCTATGCATCGAATTATGTATTTCAGAAAAAAAAGTGATGGGCAATATGTATGGGATCGTCGAAGAAGGATTGATTATATCTTCGGTGCTGGATCAATGTGCAGCGCCTAATGCCTATTAAATGCGAGCAATAACTATGTGATTTGTGTTGTTTGTATTTCGGCCGAATTGTTTCTAAGGTATATGACGAAGCAAAATATAAATTCACAGAATTTGAGTGAGGCCAGTACATCGGCATTTGGCATTCCTGCCTGTGCCCTGTTAAAGATCACCAGTGCTCCTATTGTAGAAGAACACGAAGTCCACATCCTACTTGTTCCCTTTGACAAACACTTACTTACTGATTCCTTCACATTAGCAAGAAAAGTAACAAAATCTTTATAAATAGGGTATAATTCTCCAATAACTGACTTAACTTATGTTGTTTCTGTATGACTTAGCTGGCCTACTCCGGCCAATGGGAGTGTCTCCAAGCCCCATACATTGACCAACGGCAGCAACTCCGGCACTCCGCCTGACATGTGAGAGACAAAGCGCCAGAAACAACATGCCAAGATATTTGTCGCACATGCGCCTTGCACACGCAGCTGCGATGGCTGGTCTACCATTCGGAGTTATCGGAGCATACATTGACACCCTTGTAGAAAAATGTCCAGCAGCCTGTGTATTTAAAGAGGCACACTGCCCCTCTTTTGTGCAGTCTGATATTCAATTCACCACTAAACATCCATTACTTTGCTGAGAATTCCAACCCTTGATCACATTGTGCTTTTTAATTCAGATTTCGACACTCTCTCAACCATACACATTTCACCCCGGAGCCTTAGGAACACACGATATAAACCGGCTATCAACATAATGGCACCCGCTCGTCGCGCTCTCATTAGTGTAACCTCTGCTCACGCCACACTCTTTGAAGGGAAAGAGACCACAGGCCTTTTCATCAGCGAGGCTTTGCATCCCTACAAGGTCTTGACTGCAGCTGGGTTCGAGGTTGACCTCACATCCGAGACGGGTTCTTATACTGCTGATTGGCTGTCTCAGCAGCCGGACTTTTTAAATGGAGATGACCTCCAAGTTTGGAATAATGTTGATAGCGAATTCCGCACAAAGCTTGACAACATGCCAAAAGCGGTCAGTCTTGACGGATCGCAATATGGTGTATTCTACGCATCCGCTGGCCATGCAGCCCTGATTGACTACCCGACCGCGACTAATCTCCAGAGCATTGCTGCTCAGGTTTGGGCTAATGGCGGAATCGTGGCATCTGTCTGCCATGGACCGGCAATATTTAGCCATGTCATTGACAAAACAACCAACGAACCCATAATCAAGGGCAAGAAATTGACGGGTTTCACGACGGAAGCTGAGCATACGATGGGCATCTTTGAAGAACTCAAGAGCTGGAACTCGGAGCTTGTTGAAGACTTGGCAATTCGCCTGGGAGCAAAGTGTATGTGTTTTGTGTTGGATTTTCGTGATAATCTGCTTCCTCGATGATTGCTGACTTCATTCTTGCGGTCCGCAGATGAACGTGCACCAGGTATCTGGGACGACTTTCATGTTGTCGACGGCCGTTTGATCACTGGTCAAAATCCAGCGAGTGCAGCTTCTACTGCTCACGCTGTAGTCACTGCGTTTGATGCTCTGTGAAGATTCCAGAGTTGGGAGCGACGCCAAGAGGTTTTGTTTGACGAAGCATTCAATATTTGTCCAGTCAGCAAGTATGAAGTGAAGTGGAGTTCACCTTTGTATAAGTTGCATAATTTATTTTTCGTTTAATACTGAAAACGTCAATCTTCCACGTAATATATGTAAATATTCGAAGTGCTAAGGTTGTCGAATAATTTGTTTGAGAATTGTTCATATGTAGACGCCACACAAGGAGCTTAATTGTCGACAGGTGTTCATGTTTGTCAGTATTTCCACTAAGTTGGAAAGTGTGGTGAAATATTCTCCTGGGTCTTACAGCTTTAACTCTGGAAGTCTTATTCGTATCACTGGCCCTTAGAGTACTCGGGCGGACTTGGGTCTGATCGGATTGGTGGTAATATCCTGACCGGAAAATCCAGTTTGTGCACCTTTGTCTCAAGAGCAACACTAATCGATAATTGAATCTCTAGTGCGTGTGAGTGTCTTATGTTGTACGTGACAAAGTCCGGAGAAATTATCGGCCCAACGGCAAGCTGTTGGCTACCAGAATAGAGCGCACTCGGGTGAAGAACAAGCTGGAACGTTGCACCAAGATCAATACTTTTGCATCCTTCGGTCGATTTAAATACCACCCGCTTCTCTCGATTATTGAACTCCTTAGTCAAGCCGAGATCTTGTTCAAGCGAATAGTTATGGGTATGAGGCCTGTTGGAAGAGTATCTTCCTAATGCAAGAACATCTGTGTCGGACTTCAGATTCATTCGCACCCAATCTAGTTGGATCTTTTGAGTAGTATCTTTGACACTGGGGCTGGTTATGGCTTCGTTTGCCTCGCATTGTATCACCAAGGGGAATGGACATTGGTCTTCGAGCCGAATCTCACGTGGCACTTGGACGGCCAACTTGTACCCAAATGTTGGAACTTTGGAAGATGAAAAAAGCTTCTGAGTCTTTTGCTTGAATGCCAATTCTGCATTTTCCATTCCTGGTAGCAACCGGTGGCTCTGGACCGTGCCGTGGAGCATGGCCTGCTGGAGTCCGCGGTTGATGGGAGGTTCGGATTCTGAGGCGACAGATGCTATAGATATAGGGAGTGTGGCCTTGGCAGTCTCGTACGAGCCTCCCCGATTGAACTGAAGCGTGGCCTCGAGATAGTATTCTACAAAAGCCTCAGTTTTGGTTCTCCCGCTCCGACCAGCGGCGTAGAATGTTCCCGGAAGTTGGTGATTGGCAACATCCGTCAGTAGGATAAAGCTCTGTTCCTGTTCCAGAGCGTGGTCCTGGGCCAGAGTATCGGGTGGTTTGGTGGGAATCGTGATTGAGAATGGCCAGGAAAGATAGTTGCTGCCGCCAGATTGATCAGGAGCGAGGTGAAGAGGTCCTTGATGAAGAGTTTGAGTACTCTCAGTGGCGATGAGAGACCATCGGCTGCGATAGAGCGTTGTCGAAGTGCTTTGGTTGTTACTCTTTTTGACAGTGATTTTTGATCGTCCGAAAAGAGCTAGGGTTAGTGTGGCCGAGGGAGCAACAATGGGTGTCCGACGGACGACTGTGCCAATCACGGTATCTCCGTGGGTAAAAGTCCACGATGGCGGTTTCGCAACCTCTATCTGGAGAGAAGGGCTGTTAGTGCTCTGTGTGCGCGGCATATTGTACGAGTCCCGGGAAGAACATTTTGATCGCATGGAGTTTATGAAGCAGTTAACAGAAGAGGCATTTCCTCTCGGTTGTGACGTCGGCCATGGCTAATTAAGCCCCCAATTGCTGAGCGAGCGGCTGAACATCTGCACACCTTGGCATGCGGGGGCCAGTTATATGGAATTACATGCTCTGGGTATGTCAATATAACAAGTAAAACGATAATATGCTATCGAGCGCGTCTGGTCCACTCTGGTGGTCAAGCATGTTCAATAGTACCTGAGCATTGGAACGCTACGTTTCCTTTATGAATTTCATGATCCGGAGAAATTCTGTAGCCGACAAGGTGTCCGAGTGGTTAAGGAGTGTGACTGTATGTGCAGCTTTCGAATACCGCCCCGAACCACACTAACTAACATAGCGAATCAGTGAATGAAAACGAAATCACATGGGTTCGCCCGCGCGCGTTCAAATCGCGTCCTTGTCGATATATTTTTGTCTCTTTTTTTCTTGCTTTCTATTTTTGTGTTTCGCGTCTAATTTTTTGTTCACGTTCTCGGAAGAGCCAGTGTCATGGGGATGATATTGAACCTGGGAAGACTCTCCCGCCGAATGAGCGACCACATGCAACGGTGGCTGTGTAAAAAGCCTGCCTAGTGTTTATTTAGTCAAGTTATTTTATTCGGATTACGAACTATGATATAGAGCCACGTGCGTCCGTGCCAGAGCACTGCGTTCAATGGGCATCCATTTAACGAGCGCAGGCCCCCCGCACCGTTGCTGTCAATGTGATGTGCTTCAATATCTGTGTGTGTCCATGAAGAAGTTTAATCCCTCCATCGTCGGGCACTGTGAATATGTCAACGCCTGCGCCGAATACCTTGGGCGTCCGCACCGATGGAGCCGACAATGAGAGCATTCCCGCCGACGAGTCGCTGCCAGCGTACTCGCCGCGCCCAAACTCGGACAATCCCCGGCCGCCGCCTTCGTATGCGCGTGCCACGAGACCGCCAATGACTCCAGAAGAACGGCTTGCATCGTTGAATGCCTTCATCGAGAGTAAATTGCAGGTCAACGACAGCTTCGGAGGGCTTAAAGGCGAAGCTGAGGGTCCTCCAAACAACCCGCTCAAGCCTTTCCGGTGGATAAAACGGAAAATGCACGGCGAAAAGGATGTCTGGAGGAAATTGACCGAAGAAGAGAGGAAGAAGTGGGAGGAAGAGGATGGCCAAGTCAACATCAACGATATTGATCAATCTCGAATCATATGACGGAATAACAGTTTTTCTTGCGACGGAGAGCCTTGCGTTGTGTTACTTGATAGTTGTACTAGTACCAAGATACCTGTTCTACCTGCTAATTTGAATATCCAGCTTGTTTATTTCACTTGGCCACATTGTCAAACCATATAGGATGCAACCTGCCGTGCATCTAGAGCTGCACCATCATCAACTTGGATTATCGTGTCAATACCAGATAACTAAGCGTCAACCTCGGTCGACGTTATATTGACTCTTTCTCCAGCATCGTTCAGCTTGCCACCGCGATCGTCATCGTGAACCCCAACAAGGCTGTCATCCTCAACTACCCTTCCAATTACGCCTCTAGCAGTATCCCTCTTCTGCAAATACGTGATAATCCAAATAAATGGCAATACCAAGGCACCAGTTACCAAGCTGGCAATGTAACCCTTCTCATAGTTCGGCGCATCAGTTACTGGATAGAAGATAAGAGGCCACCAGGTCACAAAAGCAAAGTCAAACGAATTCATGAAGCCGGTGGTGATCGCGCGTAGTTGGAGATCGTGACTTGTCACGTCTGCCATCCATGAGTACCAGACTGCTTGGGGCGCAAACGTAGTACCCAGTAAATAGAATGCGAAAAAGTGGGCTGCATCCGATGAATCCGTATCAACACCGACCAGGATGGCAGATCCAATAATGAATGTTAACCCAATGGCAACCGAGACCTCCCATCGAGACTTTATCTTGTCGGAAATAACAGCGTAAGCGACTGTGCCAACAATTGCTGTCGCGTAGATGCCCGTTGGGTAGTTATTCTGCTGGACCGTGGTGTAGCCTCGCGAGGCCATCCAGAGAGCCATCACGTTGTTTTGCAACATTTGAACGCATAACGAGTAGACTGTGATTTTATTAGCGCAAGTTACAAAAGAGCAAAGAAGTTTTATGGCCCGTACGCATGAAAATAAACGGCAGTAGGTAGAATTGCCAGCTCAATAGAACGCGTCTGAATACGGTCGAGTCCCACGTCGCTTTACGAGTGACGCCGAGTCTTTTGATTGCATGCTCTTTTTGCGCGTCGGTGAGATACCAGGCTGCCTTATGGATTGGAAGGTCGGGGATAAAAACCCACCCTGTTTTCATGAGTCAGCCAGAAAGAATTATGGTGCTCAAGAGGTAACAATCATACCGAACAGCGCCACAGGGAGCGTCATAACAGATACAATAATGAAGATCCATTTCCAAGCAGGAAGGCCGCTTTTCCCAGACAGAGTCTCCAACAGTCCAGCCTGAATCCAACCACCAGCCATGCTACCGAATTGGCCAAAGACACAGAAGACGGCAGCACGGGTGCCCAGCTCCGAATTCTTGTACCATGATGCCAGGATGAATTGTGCACCAACACTGAGACTGTCAACAGACAAACTTTCTTCGAAGAACAGGCAACAAGAGACTTACTACGCGATAGCAGAGAAGCCGCCTTCAATCGCATTCAGCAATATGACCTGCCATGCACGGGTTGTCTTGTACGTAACTAGTGTTAACACACTCCAGGTTACGTTCGCTGCGACAAAGACATATTTGGGACGCGCAATAGTCAAAAGACTGGTCCCAGGCATTTGACAAACGGCATATACCACCAGGTAAGCAGTGTTCATGTAATTGTATTCTTTCCCCACAAAATGCAGCGCTTCTTCCATCCCGCTAATGTAAGCCGACGAGTAACTCGCTCGAGTAACACCGAACAAAAACCATATTAGCGAGAAGTACGGCAGTAGGGTAAAGTCGAGCCTTGCAAGCAATTTTCGATCGTCGACATCCGTTCCCCATAGCCAGATGGCGATCCTTGTGCCAAGGGATGCCATGTTATCCGTCAATTTTGTATTTCGTGTTGAAAAAGACTCTATAAAGCAAAGCAAACCTAAAATTAAAAGGAAGGGAGAAAAGCTGGCTTAAATATTTTTTAAAAAAAAACCGAGTATATACTTCAAACGTGGTGATCAAGAGGGAAAGAAATGCACGGCAATGGCGAAAGGCCCCTCATCAATGGCGAGATTATTGATAAGACGTGATGCAAACTACCGCGTGGTTCGTATAACCCCAAGAAAGCCTAAAATTTGATTTTTTTTCGAAAGTCTGACTCATAGAAAGAAAAAAGGGTTAAAATTCAATATATAAATTTTATTTCTATTTTTTTGTCGAGAATGCAGCGTTTCTAAGATTAGTGGCGCGTCAAATCTACTCTCTTTTCCAAGACCTCATGTCCTCACAAGGCAGAGGCAAATATATCGTGGATAATAAACCCAATTTTTGCTCATACATCAAGACTCCCTAACTTCTGATCCGGCAATTTTGCAAAGGCCTCGATAGTGTCTCTCAATTTAGTGACCAACATATCGGCTAGCTCCTGGCCCATGATTTCTTGTCTAGTCAAAATAAACAGCTGTAGCGTCTTCGTCGGAAGCATTTTGAATGCAAACACCCATGTCTCTTCCAATGGTAAGAAATTAACATCTGCTGAATGTTTCAGGCATTCTATAACCTTTCTATCTTCATCCAAGAGAAGATCGAGATCGCCGCCTTTACTCTGGTATTGCAGAATAGAACCATACTTTGTATTAGCGTCCCAATCAGTGCTGTGTTTAACGATATCCCCAAGATTGATGTAATCATATCGCATACTTTCCATATGCTGTACGTGAGTTTTCTGGAGTAATTCGATAACCGTATCATCTGGATGTATCGTTGTCCTAACAGGAATAAAATTAAGACACAGCCCTTGAATCTCATTCACACCTGCAAGAGGCAAGCCGCGGCCGGTAACAGTCTGGCCAAAAACAACATCGTTTTCTTGCTTGAATTCGGCTAGAACATAAGACCACGCTGCTTTGACCAACGTGGCGAGAGAAATTGAAGGCGGCGTCGTCGGCAGAGGGGTGCTCGTTCTGCTTCGAACGACGGCTTCGGCGTTCATACTAAGGTTGAGTTTTAAATAATCGGGGTTGAGAGCTGTCATATGAGACCCTCTTAGGTAGCACCGCCAGAAATCAAAGGCCGAATGGTCGTGGGGTATTGATCGTTGATGAATATATGTTGAAAACTGAGTAGCTAGAGGCAACGAATCGATTTCACCTCGGTAAATAGCACCTAAATCTCGGAGAAGGATAGGAAACGACATGCCATCATATTGGGCATGATTGAGTCGAATAATTAAAATGTGCTCGTTATTGTTGACAGAAGATACGAGAATAAAAGCAAAGGGAGGCTTGTCGAAAGGAGCTTTTTGGTGTTCATTGGCAAATAACGACTTGCAGTAAGTCTCCAGGTCATCTTCTCCTTCATGCAGAATATGACTGAACGGAGTCGCCATACTTTTGAGTACCACTTGAAAATACATATGATTATCTTCAATGAATATGGTCCTGAATATGCTATGTCGGGAGATGATTGCTGCACATGCATCTCGCATCCTGCCTGCATTGACGGCTCCGTTCAACGAGAAGCGAAAATGTGCAATTGTGCATTGATTCAGCAGCACAGCCTGGCCGGCAGTTCCAGGAAGAATTTCGTCTATTCCTTTGCCCGTAAACCACTCCTCACTGTGTGGTAGGGTGTGCAACAGTCGCGCACAAATCTCTCGATATTGTTGAGACAGACAGCCTTTCGTTCCTGCATCGTTTACCGAAGATTTGGCATACTTAACATCAATAGCCCTCGACAAATCACCTAATTTACTATGTTCAAAAACATCGCCCACCGTGAGTTGCTTTCCTTGAGAAGCCATAGCGGCTACCAATCTCATAGCGATGATGGAATCTCCACCCAAGTGGAAAAAGGAGTCTTCAACGCTGATATGATCAACTGGGACCCCAAGAAGCATAGCCCATGTAGATTGAAGTTGCATCTCTGTGACTGTTGTGACTAGATGCTTGACATCGGTTTCCTTCCGAATACCGTACGAGTGCAAGTCCTCCGGGGACAATGCCTCGGCAGCTTCACGAAGTAGCCGTCGATCGACCTTTCCCGAAGAACTTCTGGGCAGATATAGAACTGGAATGTACAGAGTAGGGACCATGAATATTGGCAACTCATCTCGGATTGATGCGTCTATGACTGATGTCAATTCTCGGAAACGATCTGTTGGATCAGCCAGGATGGATTGATTGCCTGTGCCGGTAATGTCACTAGGTGGAGACGACTCTCCTGATGTAATAAATGCCACCAAACACGGTCTTCTGGTCATCGGAAGCACAATATCAACGACAACATCTTGTCTGGAGCACCGGCGTCGGATATGGGTTTCTACCTCCCCGAGTTCGATTCGCTGGCCTCGGAGCTTTATTTGGGAATCCTTTCGCCCGACGTAGCAGATTGATCCGTCCATCTCGTAGCGCACAAAGTCACCCGTTTTGTATATTCGACTTTTGATTTCTTGCTGGATTTGATCATGCCATTCTGGCAGGCTTTCGTCGATGAATGGATTTCCTCTGTTGGTATGCTTGCCGAGATAACCACGTCCGACACTTGGACCTTGAACCAGCAATTCTCCCACAGCACCAATGGGTAACAGCTTATTCACATTGTGAGGGTCCACCACCCAACACACCGCGCCGGCGTTTCTACCATATCCGATGTTAGTCGGATCAGATCCCACAATTACGTTGGGATTTATACACGATGCAATAGAGCATTCCGCAGGTCCATATCCATTGATCAGAGAAACTTTATCAGCCCAGTACTCAATATCGGAGGCCAACATTGGTTCACCGACTAATGAAAGAGTTTGAAGATGAGATTCAACCCCTTGATCCATTAGTAACCGAGCCACAGAGGGTGTCAGAAAGGCATAGTTGGTATTGAGATCCTTAATACTAGATGCCAACGAGTCCAATCGCTGCGCGTCGGATGGAATACAAATGCAACCTCCGACCATCAGTGGTGTCAGCATTTCAATTATACTGGCATCAAACGCATAGGATGAGAATTGAAGAACTCGGACGGACGAATCAAGACGAAAAGCTTTTTGGTAGTTATGCACAGCCGAAGAGTATTGTCGATGCTCAATGACCACGCCTTTGGGCTTGCCTGTAGATCCAGAGGTGAATACAACGTACAGTGCGTTCTCGGGCTGTGCTGCTCTGCTGTGAGATATTACTCGCCCAGGATCAGATGATGTTGTGACTTCATCCACAACCATATTATCGAATCCTAGCAAGTGGCAAAGTTTCGACTTTTCAGCAGACGACAGCATCAGACTACATTGAACATCATCGCAAATACCGCGCAGTCTGGCATCTGGGTGCGACGGATCAAGTAACACGAAGGCTGCGCCGGCTTTTATTACGCCCAACATGGCAACAACCGTCCAGCGCGACTTTTCGAAGAGGAGGGGCACAAAATGCTCCGGTCCGATACCGCGCTCCGTCAGTTTGGAGGCAAGTAGGGAAGAACGACCGTCAAGATCCTGGTAGGTCAGATTGCCATCCCACGCACAGACTGCAGGCGCCTCGCCTTGTTTCTTCGATTGCCTATCAATGGCCATGGTCACGCACTCATTCAAGGAGCTTGGAATGAAATCGTTCCATTTTTGAATTTTGCTTATGTCTAGTTGACTGAGATGGGATAGAGCGCTGATATTCTTATGAGGATTAGTCACAATTTGTGTCGCGTAATGGTCGAGTAGAGCAATAAAGTGTTCTGCCTGCTTTGGATTGACAACGTTAGAGTCAACCGTTGCTCGGATAGTAATTCCCAATCCATCTTCCCTGAGCGTACACACTAGGACAACAGCATAATTGGAGAAACCACCAAATACAGCCGAGCCTTCTTCGCGTATGGACAATTTCCCTGTGATGGGGGCCAATGGAGGTTGCACAACGAGATGGCTTTGGAACTGACAGGCCGTATGGGCTTCCGGACTACATCTTTGAATATTCTGAATCCCCATTTGCTCATATTCCATCATGGATGCCGCTTGTCGTTGGACATCAAACAGCATACTATAAATACTCTCGTTCCTTCTAAGTTTAAGGCGTAGTGGAACTGTTGCGATTGTCGGACCGGTCATTTTCTCAATACCAGATACCGTTGCACTGCGACCAGAAGTTGTTACTCCAAAAACAACATCCTCGGAATTCGTATATCGGCTTACTACAAGCCCCCATGCAAGTCTGATGACATTGGACATCGTGTAGTCGAAATTTTCAATGCGCGGAAAACTGACGTGGTGGATTATCTCGGTATCTGCTTTCGCCACATAGCTGGGAGACGGAAGTAATGGAAATATCTCTGCGTTCAGGTCAATAAACTGCGACTGCCAGTATCGCTCCATTTCTGCTGTCTTTTTGGTGATGTAGTCGACAAACGGACTAAATACTTGCTTATCAAGGACCTTGGTGCAATCAATGCATAGTTCCTGCAGCTGCACAAGTATAAGTCGAAGTGACCACTGATCGAAGAGAGCGTGGTGGATTGTCAACACAAAGTATGTAGCAGCTTCTTCACTAATAATTGCCGTGCGTATAAGTGGTGTGCCGAGCATAGATGACTTTACCTGGTCATCCTGTTCTTTGTACGTACTTAGGTCAGTCGCTGTTCTCCACTCCGTTTCATCTTGAACAACGACCTGGAAGAGTTTCCCAACAGATTCAACGAGTACGAAACGAGTCCTCAAAGCGAGATTTGCTCGGTAAACTGCTTGCCAGGCGGCCTTAAACGACGACAAGCTCAGGCCTTCGTCAAGCTGATATACATATCGAGCCATGGACATGCCAGTTCGCTTTTCACCAAGCGCGATCAATCCTTCCTGTAGTGCGGTACAAGGGTAAATATCTTCAAATTTACAAATATCGGCTTGGCATTGGGTTGCTGCAGCCGATCTAATGTCGTCTTGCTGATTTGGAGTAAATTGTGATAGTGAAACCCAAGCATTGTTTTCCTGTCCGTTGTTCGAATGCGTAGATATCAGTCGAGCCACATCTGTCAGCTTTGGATTGCTCATGATACTTGGCACTGACAGGGAATATCCCACGGTACGCAAAATACCGACCATCCTCATTGCGGACAATGAATCCCCCCCAAGACGAATGAAGCTGTGATTCATGCCAATAGTTCCAGCATCCACGTTGAGAAGGTCGGAAACAATTCTATGTAACGTGAGCTCAATGTCATTGGCGGGTGCTATATTGTCCACACTTATGTCTGGAGATGACAGTGCTTGTAATTCTGAATACTTGAATTTGCTAGCTTGAGCCTTTAGTTCTCGGCGATTGAGCTTTCCAGTTGCTGTCACTGGCATCGACTGCACAGATAGAAAGAGGCCCGGAATCATGTAGCTAGGCAGCTTCTCTTTCAGCATTTGTTCAAGGGGTCCCAAGAGAGCCCGTGAATTGACATCATTTACTATGAAAAAGTCTTTGCAAACCTCAGAGCTTGGTATGGAGCCTGATAGACATAAGAAAGCGATAAGGACGTTATCATCTGGACGATCCTGCGTGTTAATTGCATCCACTGCGACTTTGGCTTCTAAGGATAAGTTTTGTCTGATGACTTGTTCAACTTCAGCAACGTCCACTCGCTGTCCGCGGATCTTCACCACCGTATCCTTGCGGCCGATATAAACGATCGAGCCATCAGTATTATAACGAGCAAGATCGCCCGTCTTGCATAGTTTCACAGGGTCATTTGGCTTCTGCCAACCAAGGTACCATGATGGTGCGGTGTCCAGGAAGGTTTCTTTAGTTTTCACAGGCATGTTCAAATAACCAATTGCCAGACTGGGGCCCTCGAGGATTATCTCAGATACAGCGCCAATGGGTGACAATGTATGGTGGTCCAATGGATCCACAAGCCAGCAGTTCGCTCCAAATGAAAATCCCAGATTCCGAGGATCGGCTGACTGACTTATCGTATCATTCAATATAACTGTACCACCTGATTCGGTCATCCCATACGTTTGAACGATGTGCACTTTTCCTGACCATGCTTGTAGGATGTGGCTTGTGATAGGCTCACCGCCTATAATAAGAGTTTTGAGAGACTGGACAGAATCAGACTTAATAGTGCCAATCATGCTGGGGGTAGGATGAGCCCATGTCACTTTCATTCGGTCGATTGCTTCTCCAGGAGCGTTCATGCGATCATACTCGGAGGGTATGCATAATGTGGCCCCTGCGCTCAATGTGCAGAATATTTCCACAACAAACAGTACAAAACTGGAAGAAGCGAGTAGCAACACCCGACTATCTTGCTCAATAAACATTCGACTGGCCAAGGCTCGAAATCTGGCCAGTGACCGGTGGTCATGGATACAGCCCTTCGGTCTGCCTGTGCTACCGGATGTGAATAGGCAATATGCACCACGAGTCGGCTCTGTTGCAATCCCCGGTTGTGCGTAAGTTCCTTCCAGACCTTCGAGTCCATCCCGAGTTACAGCAACTGTAGGTATCCTCTTGGATGAAGGCAGATGGTCAATGTACATCGCAGAAGTCAAGATGACCTGTGCATCAATGTCGTTGAGAATGTATTCCAGCCTGCCTACGGGATGTTTTGGGTCCATCGGGGTGCAGATTCCTCCAGCCTTTAATATAGCTAGAAAAGCGACGATGGCACACAGACCTTGCTCGAAGAGAATTGGAACGATCACATCTTCACGTACATTAAAGCTAGTCTGCAAGTGGAGAGCCAGCCTGGAAGAAAGATCGTCTAGGCTCGAATAGGTCAAACGGCCGTCCCAAGATTCTATTGCTTGCGCATTCGGGCGAGAAAGAACTTGCTTTTGAAAAGCGTCTAGTATCATTACATCAGGTTCGACAATAGCACCGAACCGGTTCCACTGATGAATTTGATCGATATGGTGTTGACTAATGAGCTCGACATCGCGTATCTGCTGGTCCTGAGTCTTTATAATGCTGAGTATGACTGTGTCTAGTGTCTTAGATAGGTTCTCTGCGTGTTTGTATGATAGGCAGTGCGGTGCAAATACCAACCACCCCTTTGGGCCTGAAGATTGCGAGGAGGATAGCAACACTAGCAAGTCACAATCCTACATACGTAGCCGCGTTCAGTCTCTTACGTAAAATTTATAATGTGTGTACAGGAAAACGGTTGACATACACGTCTGTTTTTCATATCGTGCCATAAACATTCTGCGTCAGCATGGCTGTGGCTCACCACTGCTGTGTTAAAAAGGTCATGGCGAATCTCTCGGACCGGGACCCGTTCCCCCCAGTGTGATTCACTAAGGAGTTGATGTACGGAGACATCATCGCCGAGAGCTACACTCATTAGCTCCGTGTCTTCAATTTCTCTGGACCATGGGAGACCCGTGGCATTCTCGCAGAAGCCGAACTGTACATAGTCTGTTTCGGCATAGCGACGAAGAACAACGGCCCACGAGGCAGCAATAAAGAAAGGAAATACGATAGATTTCTCGATGGCAAAGGCAGCGGCTTGCTGCAGGGTGGAGGAAGACAGCTCGATGATTGGGGGCGCCGTGTTGTTTTTGTTGTCAGTGTCGTTGGGCCCGGTCAAGGCGGGAAAGAGGCACTGCTGCGTATCCATCTGCTCTCTGTTGTCTTAGCCATTCAGCTGCTTGCAGGACAGTAGATCTGTAAAGGGATATACCTTTTTATCGATCCATCGATAGGCATCCGGATCAGAGCTCTAGTTGCAGCGCACCCCGCTCGCTCGCTGCGTCGGACGCATCGTGAATTTAATAATCGTCGCGGTGGCACCGCTAACATCGACCACCCGAATATGTGGGTGAGAACTCAGCGCCTGGATCTAACCTTTGTTTAGTTATCCACTAGTGTATGTTGGTTGCAAGTGTTTTCTGTTCTGCTAAGCTAAACGAGGACCTGACTCATCCGAATTGTTCAGCTCATTGGGCCATAGTTCGTGGCTCGTATATAGGCGTGGTTAGACTCACTTCGGCCCTACTAGTGCTGTTGGTAGCTACCGTTGGTGCCCACGTGTATGTAACATGATAAGACAGTTCCTAGCCATTAGTGAGCATGTCTTTAAAAAAGCCAATCTGATAGTGCGCACACGAGATGGCACACACTTAATGTTGCTTCTGAAGAACGGTCGAGTCCGTCTTACCACCATTCCTTTGATGTGGTGGGTTAACTAACGTTGCCTGGCTATCTAAAAGGCCTTCGATTCGAGATCGCCTTTCGCTCTGTGTAAAAAGTTGCCCAAAGCATCATGGATACAGCTGGGAATCTTTTTTCTTCTCTCTTTGGACAGCCTATTAATCTTCCCAATTCGCTCGCCACTGTGGCCGTTGCTATATTATTTTGTCTAATCGCAACTTACCTTCTGATCAACCACGCCAATGCCCTGCTTACAGATCGACCTTACCCTTACTTACCCCTCATTGGCAAAGATGCCACAACTAGTAACTCCGCTCTCAAAGAACGGTGGCTTGCCTCTGCCCGCAAAATTATCTCCGACGGCCTCGAAAAGTGCGGCGGCAAGCCTTTCCAAGTCCTCGCAACAGTGCGCCCAATGATAATCCTACCGGCGCGATATATTGACGAGATCAAAAATCATACCAATTTTGATTTCGCAAAAGCCGTGGAGAGTAATTTTTATGGAACGTACCCGGGGTTTGACGGACTGAACTCCTTGAATCAGAACGAGGTGTTCCAAGACGCCATTAGGGTTCGACTCACACAAGGATTGAGTATGCTTCATTTAACATCTTTCATTTGATTAGTGTCGCGTTCATTCACATTACGTGTAATGAAAGCCAACAAAATTCTGGATAGCTGATGGTGGTACGCACAGATCGACTAGTCGCCCCCTTAGCACAAGAAGCAAATGTCACGGTGCGAGAAACATTTCCAGAGACCAGAGGTTCGACAATTGACTTTTATGGCATGCAGAATTGTTGCTAATGGTAGAGAATTAGATTGGACACCATGCACTTTTGGCCATAATGCTGCCTCAATGATAGCCCGTCTTTCGGCTCTCGCCTTCCTGGGGCCAAAATTCTGTAGAAACCAAGATTGGATTGATGTCAGTGTCAACTATACACTTGACATTTTTAATGCTGCCCGAATTCTCAATCTTTGGAATCCCTTTCTACGCCCTATTGTGGTCTGGCTTCTCCCAGAAACGCGGAAGCTACGTGATCACCTGCGCAAGGCACGCAGCATTATTGAGCCCGAATTGGCCGAGCGAGCGAAACGGAGGAATCAAAATGCAAATTCTGGTACTTCCGTACTTGACTTCGAGGGCAGCAACTCATATAGTGACGCACTGGAGTGGTTCCGTGAATCGTCCGAGGCAGCTCAAAAGCCATTGGATATTACAACTTCTCAGATTTGTTTATCTATTGCGGCGATTCATATTACATCTCAGCTTCTCATTAACGTTATGTACGATCTTGCTGCATATCCAGAATATATCCCCGCCCTTCGGGAAGAACTCTCACGGGTATTAGCAGAAGACCAGGGGTGGAAATCGACAACGCCTGCCAAATTGAAACTCATGGACAGCGTTATTAAAGAAAGTCAACGGATGAATCCGAGCAGCATGAGTAGGCCGTCCTCTATTCTCTCATAAAACTGTTTGAATTCTGACGCAGACAGTCTCCATGCATCGCTACATTGAGAGACCCACCAAGCTTTCCGACAATACCACTCTACCCAGAGGCGCATGGGTAACTGTAGCGGCAACCCCTGCTAAAGACCCCAGCATATGGTCTCAGCCAGATATCTTTGACGGGTACCGCTTCTACAACCTACGCCGACAAGCCGGCAACGAAAGCCGATACCAACTTACGACAACTAATGCGGAGCAAATAGGTTTCGGAGTGGGCAGACACGCATGTCCGGGGAGATTTTTTGCGGCGCATGAATTGAAGATATTGTTAGCTCACTTGATTTTGGAATTCGATTGGAAGCTGCCCAGTGGCGAGGGTCGGCCCAAACAGTTGGAGATTGGCACGGAGATGATGCCTAATCGAAATGTGGTACTATTACGGAAATCAAGGACGATATAATTGTTGATAACAACCGTTCGGAGTTTGATGTGATGGCATCCTAAAATATCTGTCATATTTTTATGGCCTTTGTCTCGCCGAATGACCAAAACACTTGATAAAAAGACTTGACCTTACATCTAGATATAAGATGTAAGAATTTATTCAACTTTTCACCTGATTGCTATTCAATGGTCTTGTAAAATGTAGTCATTGTGTAAATGATTTCAACCATGGCCGCCACACTATTTCAGCACAGCCTCTTTCAACTTGACCTCAAGTCTTTTCAAGTCTTCGGGCTTGGAAGTCATGCTCGCCATGAGATACAGCACATTGCCGAGAACTCTTGAATGCACGTTGAATGCTTGTCCATCTGAAGCATTGGCCACACCAGCTAGTTTTTGCTGTAATCCCTTCGCAGCGGTGGATGTGTATCCTGTAGTGAACCTTTGTTAGTAGTAATCATTGGCTGCATACCATATCCAAACTCACCACCACATCCGTCCATATCGCGCATTGTAATGCTAAATACGCTGCCAATCGCAAAAACGCTTTCCACGGACTCGGCAAAGCTCAAATCTCGAATTAGGTCGGCGGACCATTGACTCCAGACAGCATTGCTATGTCCTTGGGTATCCGTAAAGGTAGCTTCCCAGGAGCTTTTGAACGCGTCCCAGTCTCCTCGATCCTCCATATTTATCATGGTTGTTACCGATGTCTCGGCAACACTACAGCCTATTGGGTGCGCTGTGTAACTATGCCCATGGAGAAGAGCATCGCTCTTTTCAGAACTTAAGAATGAGTCAAAGATTTCCTGACTAGCGAGCGTCACGGCCAGTGGAATCAGCCCCCCAGTCAGCAGCTTTGCATGGACTGAAATATCGGCATCCATCCCAAGGAATGAGGCAGCTGTGCGCCGGCCAAGGCGGTATAGGCCGGTAAACACCTCATCGAAGATGATTGGAATTCCATGCCAATTGGTCGTGGCTGTGGACGAGTCACTGTGTGATGAGCCGCCAAATAATTTTGAATTTGAACGAACGACATCTGCCAGGCACCGCTGAAATAAAGGATCCCTGTCATACGTTCAGTCGTCGAAGCTTCATGGATATGTAATAAAGTGTCCAACTTACGCAAAAAGCATTCCTCCAGCACCTAATAGGATCGGTTCCATTATCAATGCCCCGAATTTGAAGCCTTGGACATGGACTAACTCCTCAAGTGTCGACCTAATGTAATCGCTGTATCTGTTTCCCATAGCTGTATTGACTCTTTTCTCCACATCAAATATTTCATTCAATGAGTCAAATTCTTCGCTTTCGCCCAAATCTTGCACCAGGGAGTGAGGCACTGTCACTCGCCATTTCCCGTTTTTCATGCCGATTGTCGGGAAATCAAACCAGTAGCCTTTTCCTCGGTACCACTCAACCTTCTTGTTGAAAGTTGATGGTTCTGAGCAGTCCATGACTCCAATTGTGTCTCCGTGATAACTCCCTTTAAGACCCAGAATCACCACTTCATCTTGAGGATGTTTCCAGCCATATCGCACGCAAGATGCACGGAGGGCCATTTTTACGGCAACCTCCATTCCCGTACTGCCGTTATCAGTGTAGAACACTTTCCGTAAACGCTCATTTCCAAGGGATTTGAGAAGCAGTTCTGCAAGACTCAAAGCTGGCTTGTGAACGGCTCCAGCAAACATCACATGGCCGTATTTTCCAGCCGCATGTGCTGCTGTCAGAGCTAGTTCTGGGTTTCCATGACCAAGACCTTGCGTCCACCATGATGCGGAGCCATCAAAAGTCGGCTGTAATACATGCGCATCTGATATCTCACTGGATACGGTGGATGTGTTCAGTGTCTGGAAAAAGTCGCCATGAGCGGATTCGATTACGGTTATGTCCTTAGGGTGCATTCCTTGGTGTTGGGTAAAGGGGTACCAGATTGCCTCATGCGCTCTGCCTGACATTGAATCCAGCTCTTCAAGACGATTATTGAACTTATGCTCTATATTCTCCAAAAGCGAATAAATGTCAGACTGAGCCACAACAGTTTTGTAGTACTTTTCCATGGCTTCCTGGTCTCGCAGCTGGGATTCGGCTGATAACTTTCCCTCGGGGCGTGACGGGGGCTGTGAGACAGTTAGAAGCGGGATGTTTCTCTTGGAGAAGTACGACTGAAGGTAATCATGATTCTGATAGTAGTCGTCTCGGAACAATAGCACGGAGTCAACATCGTAGCCTCGCAAGAGGAGAGACTCGAAAGCTGAAATGGACGCTGAAATCCCTCCAAGACGAGAGTCGGCAACGAGAAGTACAGGCAGTCTCAATGGGCGATAGAGGTCTGCTTGGCTGGTTCCACTAGGACCAGGAGAATGTACACCTCCTGCAGTTTCGACAATGGCATTTTTTATCCCAGCTGTAGACCAGGACGAGAGCAGTCCACTCAGAGAACCGACGATATCTCTATCCGTTGGTTTCTGCTGGCTTCAATTAGTATCGTATAGACAATATCTATCATGCAAGAGACATTTCACATACTAGTTTGGATCTGGCAGCAAGGTGCGGACTAACGGGCTCATCAAATTGATGGAGACACTTCGTCAGCACATTACCATTGCCAGCTGTGAAACGCTCGACGTGCCTAGACAATAATAACTCCGGTCAGACATGAGAACAACATTGACTACAAAAATAGGGCGTTTACTTATCATCCGCTTCGTCTAATGACCCCGTAGACACGGGTTTGATGAATCCGACCTTGCCTTTGTCAGACAATGCTTTGACGAGGAGTGTTGACACTATTGTTTTGCCGACATCCGTATTGGCGCCATAAACTTGATGGGCACGGAGTGTGCGCCATAGACCAGCGCCCACTGCTGCCATCGCCAGCTATCTCCAACAAAGGCAAAACCGAGAGGGCAGGGTGTCCTGCAATATTTCGCAACCCACGGACGTATTGGTGTTCGTGGTTTTATTCCTTTCCGCAAGATCGCGCGCGGTATAACATGCCCGTAACTGTATTATGTGACGTTTTTTCTCACCTATTGGAGCCACAGATCCTACGGGGGCCTGTGTCATTCCTCGCTCTTGCGAGACGTTCAATATTACCGCTCGCGTAATTATTGTCTCGGTGCGTTTGGAAATCGCAGCGTGCAGTTGTCCTTGTATTGAAATGTTACATCCTTACAACCCGATACCGAAGACAAAACGCTGTGTGCGTATTGGACCCGTATCCATACGGGAGACGCAGCCAAGGGCCAACTCAGCCCCAAAGAAATCGCCAGCACTCGCAAACCAAAGACATTGTTGAGTGGGAACGGCCCCAACATTTGTTTGCATGTTTTGGACAGGGCCTGCACCCCGTTGACCGCCGGACCGAGGCGTTGATGACGCTTAATTAGCAATTCCGGTGGGTCAATCGAATATTCGACGTGACTAAATATTTTTATTTCATAGTTAACTATAATTGACGTTTCCCAAAATACAAAGCGAGAGCGGCATCATTGGTCGTACATCGCAGCCACGCCATCTCGTATTTTGTATAGCTGTCAACCATTATTAGTTAAGCGCCATGCCGGAGTTGCAGCACTGATAGATAGGTTCCTGTGGGCACAATGAGCACGCACTCCGGGTATCAAACGTTAGACAAAGATGGTTTCATTGATGGAGGCATTCCAACAAGCGTTGGATAACAGACAAGCAAAATCAGCACGCCGAAAGCTTACTGTGCTGCCGACCGATGCCGTTGATTTTTCGTCCAATGATTTCTTGTCACTTTCGCGATCCTCGCTCTTGAAATCACGATACCTCCAAAACTTGAATTCATGCTATTACCCTCTAGACACGGCACCTCCTTTAGGAAGCGGGGGGTCGCGTTTATTAGATGGCAACTCGGCATACGCAGAAGAATTGGAGCGATGCATTGCTGCGTTTCACAATGCCCCTGGTGGACTACTGTTCAACTCGGGCTTCGACGCTAATGTTGGCGTTTTCTCGTGTCTTCCACAACCGGGCGATGCAATCGTGTATGACGAGCTGATACACGCGAGCGTTCACGAAGGAATGCGACTTTCCCGAGCTGGAAAAAGACTTCCGTTTCGACATAATTCGGTTGGAGACTTGGAAAGAGTCCTCAATGTCTTGTTGAAAGGCGACCCTGCTCGACAAAATGTTTTTATTGCAGTTGAAACACTCTACAGTATGGACGGGGATACAGCACCTGTGGATGAAATCGTTAAACTGATGCACAGACTCTTTCCAAACCGAAACGCGTACCTCATTGTCGATGAGGCACACGCCACGGGCGTCTTCGGGCCTCATGGAGCTGGAGTCGTCCAAGAATTAGGTGTCCAGAAGGATGTATTTATCCGGACACATACCTTTGGGAAGTCTCTGGCATCTCAAGGTGGTACGTTATACTCTTTTCTGGAACCTGATTTCAAAGGCTACGTGCTGACAATCACTGCCTGTCTCGATTAAGCTATTGTTTTGTGTGATCCTTTGACAAGAGAATACTTAATAAACTATGCGCGAACGCTCATCTACACCACTGCAATGAGTCACCCGACGCTAATTGCAATCCGCTCTGCGTATGAGCTGATGCAGGAAGGAAAGGCCGATTTGGTACTTTTTTACCTGAAACTCAGTTCTACACTGTCGCCGGCTAACCGATGGTTTTTTAACGCAGTTCCAAGAGAGACTACAGAAGAACATTTTGTACTTTCAATCGCTTTGCGATGAATTGAACCATAAGGTTGACAGATCAGTTTTACATACCAACTACCACGACCGATCCCCGATTTTCTCTATACGAACAAGGTCACCACGAGAGCTAGCTACATACTGCCAACAACACGGAATTGTAGTCAGACCCATCATGGCCCCAACAGTCCCTCTTGGAAAGGAGAGGGTGCGTGTCTGCCTGCATGCGGGTAATTCTCGACAAGAAATCGATCGATTGGTGGATATTATCTCGCAGTGGGCGAATGAGCAATGCGGGGACATAGCCAAGTTATAGAATAATATCTCAGATTATCGTGCATAAATTCAAAGGACTTGGAACTCTAGGAATCTCCAACGATTTTGGGCCGACTTTCGAGTGGTGGAATGAATAAAACGGTGCCTTTTGTTATCATGGCGTCCGTGTTTTCAATGATTTCAGGCAATACAATATAGGACCATCTATATACTGTACTTATTTGCATAGGTGCATGGAATGTGAACAGTTTATCATTGTAGAATCCCCATCATAATCATCTTATAAAATTAGAGTCTATTGGCCGACCGAGGCTATATCGCTTTTCGCGTCTTCTAAAACGCCACCAGCTATCTTTGCCTTTGTTTCCTCGACTTGGAAACTCTTCATCGGATAAAACCCCCATCTTTGGAACATTTCGTGGTCTTGGTCCCAGCCATTGCAATCTGTTGTCAACATCTTCTCACCGGTAAAAACAGCATTGGCACCGGCCATGAAACAAGTCACTTGTTGCTCTTCGGACAAATGGATCCGCCCAGCAGCAAGACGAACAATTGTTGCAGGGAGTACGATACGAGCCGTCGCAATTGTGCGGAGTAGTTTGTCGAAAGAGATCATTTTACGGTCTCCAAGCGGTGTGCCCTTGATGGGAACAAGTGCATTGACGGGAAATGACTCAGGGTGTGAAGGCAATGTAGCGACAGTGTGCAGAAGACCGATGCGATCAGAGTCAGCCTCTCCCAATCCTAGGATTCCACCAGAGCAGACATTGATTCCTGCGTCACGGACATTGCTCAAGGTCTGGAGTCGCTCATCATAGCTTCGCGATGTAATGATAGATGGATAGTATTCTCGCGACGTATCGAGGTTGTGGTTGTACGCCGTCAGCCCAGCATCTTTCAATTCTTTAGCCTGGGCAGCATCTATCATGCCGAGAGTGACGCAAACTTCCATGCCCATCGATCGTACACCGGTAACCATGTCCTTGATGTTTTTCAGACTCGTTTTACGGCCTCGCATGTCTCGCCATGCGGCACCCATACAGAACCGCGTGCTCCCATTCTCCTTAGCAATGCGTGCTGCCTCCAATACATCATCAACTGGCGACAATTTTGTGGCTTTGAGACCAGTGTTGTAGCGAGAAGATTGCGCGCAGTATGAGCAGTCTTCACTGCATCCACCGGTTTTGATGTTCATAAGTGTGCACATTTGGATTGCCGCAGGATCGTGGAAGCGGCGGTGGACAGTGGCCTGGTTATATCTCCATCAGTACATGGAAATTCAAGATTATGCAACAATATCAATTTCGCGTTAATAGAGTAACGAACCGCGGCATGTGTCAATTGACTCAACGGCGTCTCGTAAACCTGTTGGACTTCCTCTCTTGTCCAGGTCGTCCGGGGTATCGTGGCGGCAACGGCATTCTTGACGACTGATGGAACAGCTGAGGGCGTCCATGGCGATGCAGGGATGCCCGTTGCGGTCGACGTCGATGCACCTTGGATAGTTCCGTATGAACGTTTGAAGATGGTAGTAGCCACCGTACGTGGAACTAAGCGTGCCATATTTTTATATCACTCCTGGTTTCCTGCTTGTCCTACCGGAGTGGAATGGAATGTTGTAGCGAACATCAAAGATTTGGCACCGGAGATGGGGGACCGCATTGCATCGTACTGCTGAGGGGTCGCTAGTAGTCCGCGTGTATTTATTACTTGTTTACGATTCGGCAGGCCCTGGTTTGCTCATGAAATCCCGCGTAGCAATCCTGACCAACAAGAACGAGACAGTGGGTATTATTGATTCTCGTATACCTCAACTAGCCACCTCGGGTAACGAGGGGCAGCACAGGTGTTGCTTGGTGCTCAGTGCTCAGTCCCTCTAACCACACAGTGATTTGCAGCAATTGACCGGGACAGTGGGGTAGAGCTGCTGTCGGTTTGAGAGTTTTACCGAGGATCTACTATGGAATTGTCAGGGTCCCATACCCGGCTAGAAGGGATGGTCGGTGCGGGTACGTAGCTTGTTGTAGAAGGTAATTCTCCGTGGATTGGCAGAAGAGACGCGAATTGTTGAGCCCAGAACCGGGATACAGATCCATGGATGGGCCCGGCCTAACGGAGGCGTCGTATTTTGTAACGGGGCATGCGGACTCATGATCGGCAAGCTTGATCGCACCATAGTTGCTCACTGAGGTTGGCTCAATCCAGCGCGCTCACGGTCCCTGCGCTGCGAATCCCGCCCTGATACGACGGTAATACCACACACAAGAATTACAAAACGCATATTACTAGCTGATACGACCCTGTTTTACGCGGCTTGCTTCGGCAATAAAGGTGTAGGGTTAAATGAGCGGTGTTTCGTAACCCTAATGCTGAAATCAATTTATGACTGAGAAACTTACGTAGTAGCTTCTCGCAACTGCCTCTGATATTCCGTCGGTGGGTGTAATACAAATGAATTATGAATTCTTTGGGGGAAACTTCATTTCGCGCGAGTGGGAGCCGGCGGGAGCCGGTGGGAGAGCCGCCAACCTAAACCAATCCAGGTTAAATCAAGTAAAGGATAGAAAAAATTGCCCTGATGCCAACCAGGCAGTATGCACAGCATTCGTCTAGATAAGCGACATGCCACGACGAAAATATGATTTATAAATGGCTGACAAATGCCGCCATCCGGAGATGGACATATATATACCACTTCACGAGGTTCCAGGCACGACAAGGATCCTCCTCAAAGAAAATGTAGAAGTGTTGTCCAGTACTGACAGACACCATATTACGCAAAATAGCCTTCCAAAATGATCGGCTGGCAAGAGCGAGTCAAGTCCAAAAGGCGCGAAGGACTGGATAAAATCCCCCAAGATTGGCAGCTACCGCCAGAGTTTCTTCGGAGTATTGGTGCCTCTGAGCATGAACCTGTTGACCTCATCGCATTGAATGCCATTCAAGAATCTGGGTTGCTATCAGCAGAAGAATTGGACATCACTGAGAATTATACTGCTTCCCAACTGCTTAATAAACTTGCCTCTGGTATATTTTCATCCGAAACTGTCACACGAGCCTTCTCAAAGAGAGCTGCAATTGCACAACAACTGGTGCGTACCACGAAATCCCTGTCATGATACACTTCGATAGGGCTAAAACTGTGAAAAGACGTCGTGCCTCACCGAAATATTCTTCGACCAGGCTATCGAGAGAGCGAACTATCTGGATAAATACCTACAGCAAAAGGGACGAGTCATTGGACCCTTTCATGGATTACCTATAAGCATCAAGGTTTTTGGTCCTCATAACCTGGGGTTCGTGGATTTTGGGGTCTAATTAGTATCTAGGATAGCTACAACGTCAAAGGGGTACAGAGCACACTGGGTTATGTCTCGTTTCTCGACAATGCCCGCCCTGAGAAAAATTCGACTATTGTAGACGTGCTGCTCCAACTGGGTGCTGTCCTGTACGTCAAAACTAATATTCCACAGACAATGATGGTGAATCCTGTCATACCCAACCCGCGTCTTTCCCGAACTAAATGAGATTAGGTTGCAGACTCTGACAACAACATCTTCGGACGTACTTTAAATCCGTTGCGAACATGTCTCACCCCCGGTGGCTCAACAGGCGGGGAAGGCGCTCTTATTGCTCTTCGTGGGTCTCTGATTGGAGCTGGAACTGATATTGCTGGTTCAATTCGTATCCCTGCATTATGTTGTGGAATCTATGGCTTCCGACCCACAACCGGTCGTGTCCCATATGGAGGCATCGCTGCTCATAACCTACCTGGTCACCCTGGTATTATGGCTACTGCAGGACCTTTGGCTACATCTCTAGGTGACGTGGAGCTCTTTTTCACCTCCGTGATTTCAGCGGAACCATGGAAGTACGACTATACCGCTCATGCTATTCCCTGGAAAAGCGTGGATAGCGCATTGTCTACTTCACCTCTTAAAATTGGAGTTCTTGCCGAAGACCCTAAATGGCCGTTGCATCCGCCTGTCAAGCGTGCTATTCATAATGCTATAAAGCTGCTTGAGCAGGATGGTCATATCATTATTCAGCTTCCCCACAACAATGCAACATCAGCAGGAACGGGTCTTGAGATATCCCTTGAGTATTTTTCCCTCGACGATAAAAATACTCCTTTGCGTTATATAGACGCGGGAGGCGAACCCCCGATTAATTCGCTCAAAATCCTCGGTTTAGACAAGCCACCCCCAAAACAACGCAAGTATTCAGTCCACGACATTGCCAACTTGAATTTGAAAAGGGTGGACTATGGTAATGCATGGCAACAACATTTTACATACCTTGATCTTGATATTGTCATTGCGCCAGGGGCTCAAAATACTGCCGTGCCTCATGATACGTATGGTTTGTTCCCATACACAGTGATGTGGAATCTTCTAGATGTCAGTTAGGTGCCCGCAGAATTAGACAGATGTTGTCGTCTAGACAGGAAATTTTGTGGCTAATAGATTTTTTGTTTCTGGCAGTATCCTGCATGCATAATCCCATTTTCCCGTGCTTCGAAAATTGAGGATCCAGAGCCGGTGACGTTTGAATACCCTGCTCAAGGTCCACCTTGTATGTGTTCCAATTTTCATTATCTACATGTTCGACTAACCGTTATAATCCCCAGATGACCCAGAACTGCTTGATGGTCTCCCATGTGCCATCCAAATCGTATCCCCGCGGTTTCAAGATGAGAAATGTTTGGCGATTTCAAAGATTGTGGATTCGCTCTTGAATGACAGAAACGCCTGCTAACTAGTATTCCCAGGATTGATATAAATAATTTGTTGTAATATCATATCTAGACCCTTTCATCTTTCTCTAGGAAATCTGTTCCACGCTATTTTTATTTTTTCACTAATTAGCCTTTGGGCAGCCAGTGCATGACACTTCGGAATCTGATCAAGAAATCCTCTTCAAATAGTAATTAGTACCAATATAGTTCTGCAATATTTATTTTTAGCATTCTTATTCTTTGAATAATTCATTACCAGTAGAAACTGAAGTCAAATGGGTATATCTGACATCCGGTGCAAACAACGCCACACAAGTCTGGGCGGGCCAAGTCGTCTCAGTAGTGGAACCTGCACTGACAAGCATCTCTCATCTTCCAACACTACTCAAGACATGCCCTTCGTACAAATTGGACCTATCATCACGTACAGATATATATCGATTTTATTTGTGTTGATAGTGGTCATTGGAGGCGTGCTCCCGGAATTTCAACATGCAATATTCGAAAGGTTGTTGAGTGCTTCGTTTTTTGACGCCGTGAAACGATTCTGGAGTCAACGCTCTCACCGCAGTGAACATGTCACAACAACTTCTAAATATTGACGACGCTCTAGTTTCCGAATCTAACCCCGCTCGCATTAATGGCCGTCTTGACTATGAACGCTGTGCGAGGCTGCACAATTACATAGTTGCTCACGGTTGGATGGCTTTCCACGAGCGGGACTCGCAAAATCTAGATGAACTACTGAGTCGGACCTCCTTCTTCGACCGGACACGTAACGAGGCAGGATTTTCATTAGACCGTCTAGATTCATCTGTGATTTCGTTCCTTCAGCGTATCATCATGCCCGACGAAGGGTTTTTCTACTGGGTGGAAAGTTTGACTGTGGCGCCTGCTGATGAATTGTTCTTCATTGAAGAAAATGACCTGGTCGATAAAGAGAGATTTGTGATTATATATGGGACTTGGTGTGAACTAGGCTCCCATACGGTTGGCCTGGTGTACGATCAGCAGCGCCACCTCGCAGCCATGACTCTGGCGTTGGAGAATATTGACAGCGTGAGCCCTATCGAAGATCACCCCGACATGTGGTACCCGCTTGAGACAATTCTCAGCAACTGGATTTATATGATTCGTATCGGAAAAGTCACCGCCAGTCCTTCGGCCGGTTGGGGCCAACCAGTTGCTCAGCTTGGGCCGTGGATTTGGCAACCCTACAGTTCTGTCCAGGTTGACGACGCTGTAGCTGCCATGGATCGTCTCACAGCAGCAATCGAGGCCAAAATTTCACCTGAATTATTATTGCCTATCGCCAGAGATAAACCGCTCCTAACTGATGCAAATTTAGATGATGCATCCGTACCACAAAACTGCTTCATCCGATCTGTTTTGACCAAAGTCAGGGCTCCACGCTTCAAAACCATTGCTCCAGGTCTTGAAGTGCCACACGATGCTACCAAATTTGTTACTCAACAGAGATTTACCAAGCTACCTGTCAGCGATGATTATGGTACAGTCATTCCACCAGTCTTAATTTTTGGAGGTGTAGACCGCAACCAAACAGTCGGCTACAACAAAGAAATCAGGCGGACATTTGTTACTCCAAATGATTTAGATCAACGCGAATATTACGCGGAATGTTCAGCGATACCAGTAGGGTTATACAGTGAAAGAGTCAACCGAGGCGATAGCGATATTGCAGAGGAAGGCTTCCGTCTCTTACTGCCATTCGAACTGCGACTTGGCTACGGAGAGGATCACGCGCCGAGAAGGAGTGATGGAAGCGTCATAAGCCATGGATCCCTGACGGAACTCTTCCAACATGGCTGCTTCTATCCCTTTGGAGGAGAGTGGCGAGCACAGAGGTTCGAAAGATTGATGGATCGATGGTGTGAACTTATTGAGAGTGGTGTGTGGACAGTGGGTGCTGAGGGGGTGCAAGGAGGGATTGATAAGTTCTTGGAGGCAGCTGGTGACTCATGGCATGATTACTGGATCGCGCCTGGTTGGTAATGCTAAATCATTTCTGCTTACATCGAATCATATCGACTTTAAGATATTAAAATCTCATATGATACATATCTTCTGAGACGGCTGTCGTTCATTTGTGCAACTCCTTTCATTTGCCTGTCTTTGGATTGTGCTGGATGAGTCATCCCAATCCACGGTAGTTACACTGCATTGAGACCTACTGTCATGATCGAATTCTGACCAGACTTTGCATGGAATTTCTTGACAGTCGGTTTTATATCTAAGATAGCCGTTGAAGGCACAGTCAGGGTTGAGAATAGCACAAATAATCGCGCGTTATCTTACCTTGAACGACATGTTTATTATAAGTGTCGTGCCTGAATTCGGAACATGGTATGGTTTGTCCTGGAGAGATCATTCTACAAGATAGTTTCTAGTTCATCGGGCCATTTACACATTATAATCGCAAAGACAATGATTGACTACTCCTTCTGTTGGTGAACTTCAAACTAGCCATTCTGAATCAATGTCTCGATCACAAGTGTGTATCAGAGAGATTTTACGTTGAGAAACTAAACAGTGTACCGTTGGTAATCTTTATAGAAACAAATCGATTATCTTCTATGATTGTTGAGAGAAGAAAAAGCTTTACGGCGATGCCTAAAAAGCACTCGTATACTCACGGAAAGCCGCTAAACTATCAGAAGCCTCAAGCATCTTTTGTAGAAGTGTTGCATAATCCCATCCAATAGCGGCAGCGGCAATACCACAGAGACTATCCTGGTCGTCTCGCCCCGGGCGACCGGGACCTGTCATGTTCTGTTTTTTCCATCAATTTTCAGTAGCTGCTCATGATTTTCAAGAAGATTTATCACAATAGAAACTCACTGGCTTCATATTAACATCGAAAAGAGCAAATTTGGAGCCATCCGAGAAACGGCGAACATCAATTCGAATGGGAGCTTTGGCCTGAATCAAATCTGCGACTCGACTACATTCGTCCATAATGATTTGGTAAGTCGGATCCTTGCTTAACTCGTCGTCTCGCACAGCCCGCGAGTTCGCTGTGACTGCAACTACACCATTATAAGGAGCAACCCCATCAAAATGATTGAAGCGGGTGACTGGTGGTAAAGACCAGTACTGTGCTCGATCTGGAGAAGGAGGCATCACTGTGATCGTAGCTTCTTCGCCGGCAAGGAATTCTTCCACCATCACCATTGCTGACTCTGGTAACAGACTAGCAATATGATCTTTCAGCTGAGCCGAGCCATGGCAAACTTTTACGCCTTGGCTACCCCGGCCCCGAATAGGTTTCGCGACTACAGGATATTTGTCGATAGATTCGGCCACAGTCTCGAGGTTGCTATACTGTACCAGCCATGACCGAGGCAAGGTAAATGATCCATGATTTCTTAGTTTATCATTTAGATAAGCTTTGTCATCGAACTGCTCGACTAAGCTAGGTGGCTGGCCAATTATATGCAGCTGTGATGCATACGGCTGGAGTTTGGATGAGATCTGCAACGGATGTGCAGCAAACACGACAGTATTTGCCCAGAGATGAGTGGCACCATGTTCGATAGCAGAGAGAATTCCATCCTCTGTGTCTGGGAAACACCAGTCCCCATCCACGAGAGGATCTGGTTTGCTCTTCGGTGTCAACACCTTGATCCCACTTTGTTGCAGTGTGTAGGCGATATCAGCCCCGGAATCTGTATACCCTGCGAGATCAATCAGTCTCGAATCTGCAGACATTATTCGTGAACATGGAAGTGAATATGTCTATCTACCATTGGGTTTTTTAGCTTTTCGGACACCATTGATAGTTGGTGGGTCAATTCCTTGAAATAGCACTGCTACGGCGAGACCTGGCGACGACGAATGATTGCTGCGGCGGTTGTTTGCTTGCTGGGACATGTTTAAATCCGTGAAATATTCTATCGACAAAACGAAATCTCCGGATCACCTGCATTCAAGTGATTGTTATATCATTTTTCCTATAAGTCACTGAAGGATCGGGATATAAAATATAAATAGTTCTATTCAGATTAGTGAAACTTTCAGTAGCAACGGGCTGGACAATCGGCCAAAGCATGAATTTGGAACGATTCCATTGCAGCGATTTTCGCTCTCGATGCTCCGTCATCCGGATGGCGATTACTAACGCACTTGGAAACTCAAGCAGTCCTACCATGACTCAGGCGGAAGGCTCAGACCTAGCTACTGTCTTTTTACCAATCTATAAGGAAAATAACCAATTGAATAAAAAGGAAAATAGTTAAAGAGATGAAGCAAGGGATAAAATTATTGGGAAAAGATACACGTGACGAGAACACGACCTTAGGGTTATTCTAACCCTCAAGCACTAGGCACACGGACAATAACCAGGAGCAGAACAATCGTCTAATTACTAGTGACAGGCTTAGGGGCTAAAAGCACATTCCTTAGAGTGGGCTCTAAAGGGAATTTCTGCTCCTCCGGTGTCAAAGCGGTGTAGATCTCATCCCAGCGGTCTTGCAAGCGTTCGGGTGTTTTCCAGGCATATTCCGAGTCTCGGAGCCAAAGTCGAAGAAGGTGACGTCTGCGCATAGAGTCAGTAATAAATCAATAATCCATCAAGAGACATACTCTTTATTCGGGGCATTTTGAAACCCTTCTCGCGCATGAAAGATTGCAAGGTTATTTACGTATTGAATATCTCCCTTCTGGAAATCTAGCCGAACGCTATGTTTTTCACCAAGAAAATGCAAAGCATCCAAAGCTTCTGCTTGTACTTCGGTGATTGGGGGTATACTGGATGATCGTGGTTGACCCAAATATCCGGTGAAATACCGCCGAGCATACTGCACTATGAGTCGTTCTGGTGTGTGAGCTGTTACGGGCTGGTAATGGAGGAGCGGCCGCAGAGTGTATGGAGTTGCAGGGTTACCGAAACTGGAGACATTGTCAACATGCTCTTGAACAATTCAAAATGGTGTTATTTACACTTATATAACATACCCATCGACCACCCAGTCTGCCGTCAAGGTATGGATGAGATCAGGACGCGTTTTCGCCAAAATATTATAAACGTTCCAGATGCTTGCCAACTGCGATTCGCCTCCTTCAGCTGCTGACTCAAGACAGAAAAGAGAAACGATGTCTCCTGAGTCGGTATGAAACACTTGTTTGTCATTTGTAGCTGCTGGCCCTCCAATCGTCTCTCTTTTGTACGTTGCTGTCAAATCTTTTATGTGTGACAGGACAACTGTCTGTCCGTCCGCACCGTATTTTTTCTCTTGCCTGCCACGAAGATCGGCCACATGTGACGACACCCCAGTATATACAATAATGTTGTCTTCTCTGGTATATCTGTCAGCCTTTATACCTCGAAGAACGAAAAATCCTCGTCCGAAGTGAATATTTCGTGACTGTTCTCTCAGAAGGCCATGGAGATTTGGCAATGGGAAGGTCGTTTGGTTGATATGGCCCAAAGATTTGTTTAATCCTGAGAGAATTAATAACAATATGACAGTGAGAACTAATTTCAGCAAGAGATATCTACCTTTGAAATATTTCAGCGCCTCGTCAATTTCTTGAAGGTCATCGTCTCTCAGAACAACGACCCAATCATCGCTTCCCTGGATATCTTTCCCATCCCAAACGAAGGGTGAAAACAGCTGCTGCGGAAGTCCAGATGGGACGGTCCGAGGTAGGACCTCTGATTCTATACGCCTTTTTGAACGAGCAACATATTTATCGTAATTTGGATGGTATTGGATATCTGGTTGACTTTGAACATGTGCGGCAGCCATGATTAAGCAGAGGTATGATGTGACTGACTTTTCGCCAAAAGTTCTGTTGTTTGGTAATCTCTAGACTGAATTATGATGGAACAAAGTCAGATCGAGATTTGTGATTAAGAATATTGCACTTCAAGTCTGGTTATTCAATTTAAATCTGTGCTCTGCGCGGGGTTGATGGCGTGACCATCGCTTTTCTTGTGTCATAATAGCGTTTGTCAAAGAACGACCCGATGACTGATTGTTCTCTATATACAGCCAATAAGATTTCAATCTCAGACATATACGCATGTAAATGATTTCTCCCTTACTCTTCCTGGCCGTCTGTTTCCCTCGATTAGAAGAGTGTTGGCCAAATCATTGGCTGTTCGTTACAAAGCAGATGTGGTGCACGTAAATCTTTTTCAAGTTCTGTCAGTCTCGTTTGAAATGTTGCCGAATGCTTGTACCGAAGGATGCTAGAATGCGGAAATGCCAGCCTAGGGATTATTACCACCTAGCTGCCTGTGTCCGGCGTTTGCCCACAGAAAAAAATCCCATGCTTACATGTACTTTGTACCTGACATTTACCTTGCGTGCTTCTTTTTTATTATAATGTTCGATTCCGAGATTCCGCTTCGTACTCTCTCAGGGACAAGCTTTGCAGTAATTATAGGCTGCCGTACTAGCGGGGGCTATAGTTAGCATTCCCAAGCTTATACATCCACTTTCACATGATCAATTTACCCCGTCTAGTTTCCGAATGTACGCATCGTACGTACTTTTGAGTCTTTGCCACGTTCTATACAGCACCGGCTACTCCATTAATATAGATCTTGCTCTTGCCGCGAGGAACGCAAATGGATCTTGACTCCGAAGATCCAACTATGTACTATTGACTTGTTGAGGTCTCTTATAATAATCATTCCATACTATGCTGTTTCTAAACGAGGCTGACAGGCTACAAATTAGGCAGCCATCCGGGCTGTGTTTCAAGGCCGTCTAAATCTTACCGTCAATGAATTCAGCCTTGGCTCCCGCTTATTTCATTCATCGATTTCTCATTCTCTAAAATCAAAATCTAAGGCAATCCAAAATCAAACAGTGTCGTTTAGAAATGTCTCTCTCAATCCGCGAGGAATTCCTTCCTCCCCAAGCCCCGCACAATGTGAAGAGCTCGATCATCGATTTTACCTCAACAAATCCAGTCATTCCGGATTACAAAGACTATTTTGCAGCGGTCATAGACGATTTTTTGACCGAGGCTGAGTGTGTTGAACTTCTTGCTCTGGCCGAGAAGTCGGTTGTGTCAACAGGGCTAGAGCCGTGGGAGCGCGCAATGATCAATGTCGGCAATGGAAAACAGACTATGGCAATCGATATCCGTAATTGTGGACGCATAATGTGGGACTCTCCGCAAGTTGCTGATAAGATTTTGGCAAGATTGATGCCTTTTCTCAAGCAATGGGATATCGTCAACCTCAGGAATCAACCTACTGCCACTGGCCTTACTGGCAGAAAGTATGAATGTGTTCTCTCCCGGTTAAATGAACGACTTCGGTTTTTGAAGTACGTAGGAGGAGAATATTTTAGGCCGCATTACGATGGGAGCTATCGAACACCGGACGGAAGTGAGATGTCATTTTACACTATTCACCTGTACCTAAATGGCGACGGGGGCGAAGAGCAGGACATGGAAACACTTAGGCAAATGCAAGAGATCGAACGCCGGACTGATATGATTGAAGTAGTAGAAGGAAAAGAACGTGGCAGTGGAAAACTACTTGGTGGTGCAACCAGCTTTATGTCTTCCTGGCTTGACACTGAGCAAGCCGTCAGGGTTTGGCCAAAGACAGGGCGAGTGTTGGTGTTTCAACATAATGGGCTATTACATGGAGGCGACTCCGTATACGGAGGGACAAAATTTACGATCAGGACAGATATCATGTATTCAAAGACTCCTTTGAATAAAAAATAATTCATGGTACAAAATTTACCAATAGTACTTGTCTTTAAGTAACAATATCGATCGACGATGAGTCTAGTAGACACAAAAGCATGAAGAATCAGGGGATCAGACCTATTATATTCGCACCTCATGCCACTAGTGTTGATTTCTACTCACAAATGGGTACAATGAAAATGTCATTTCTGACGCTGTTCGAACTGATCCTGTACATGGCTAATTCTCATTATGACGATATTTAACGAAATAAGTAGGCATTTTCACTTGAAGTAAGTCAAACGATAGACTTTACTTCACATATATATCCCGTTACATGATAGATTTATTGAACTAATGACATGCACGGTCGGCTAATTTCCTTTTATCTTCGAATCCGGCATTAGAGACAACCCAACATTAGGAAATTCGGAAGTTGGTCGCACAGTCCGACGGAATATTTAATAGTTTCGGAACGTGATCGACAAATAGCGCCCATAATACATGCTTTCTTGTTTCGCCCAATGTTTACGCATGCATAGTAGTTCACAGTGAGTGTCTGACAGTGACATGAACATGGATGGGGCATTTATTTAATACACGACATTATGTATGGATATTTTCTTGGACTATTATGGAAGCTTGACAACTCATTTCTACAGACTCGTTTAGAAAATTAGATTGACTTGATGCTTGAAGCTCTGCAGGATTGCGTGTAAAAAGATTTTTTCGATTGCGATAAAGAAAGTCCGATGCAAAGTTTTCCTCGCTGCCCTCACGCCAAACTATGTCCGACTTTCTTTGCTTTTTCAATTTCATTAGCCACCATTGCGTACGTAAGGCGTATCATCATTATGCACCCTACATATCAAAGTTTCTTGACCTATTCAAAGACTAATGTATACGTTTGTCTATATGTACCCGCTCGCGAAATGATTTAAATGCAAAGTTCCCCCCGGAAACATTGCTAGAGCTTGAAGTTCTGGGTAATATCATTGCTTCTCAGCCTTCGTTTCCCTGTCTCGCTTGTTCAAAATTTATTCTACGACTTCTCGCTTGCTGTTCATCACGATGAAAGCCGAGGTGCCAGTAGTACTCACTCTACCTCTTCTTGCAGCAGCAAATACTTACAACCTCTCCGCTCTCTTTGGATCAACTCTCTCTCCCGGCGTTGAGTATTATTACCCATCTGATTCAAACTGGACAGATGAAGTAACACAAAGATGGTCCACATGGAAAGCGCCGACGTATTTTGGTGCTATTAAACCGGTTACTACGCTCGATGTACAGGATATTGTATGCAAATTTACTAGATAAAACCGGCCTTGACCGTGCCCTCAGGGTGCTAATATCAAACAGGTCAAAATTGCTTCTGCACACAACATCTCTTTCCTAGCGACTGGCGGTGG
This sequence comes from Eurotiales sp. R13A2, assembly GCA_023625935.1. Classification (NCBI taxonomy): domain Eukaryota; kingdom Fungi; phylum Ascomycota; class Eurotiomycetes; order Eurotiales; species Eurotiales sp. R13A2. Next base: position 966,911 of record JAMAFV010000017.1, on the reverse strand, counting down.
TCATGGTGTATCGCAGAACTTTGTAAATGTTCAAGGTGCAATTGATATTGACCTAGGGAATTTCAAAACGGTTGATGTTGACGTTGAACATAACACTGTGACTGTTGGCGGTGGCGTGACCTATGGCGAGCTCTACGATCCACTTTATAATGTGGGAAAAGAAATTCGTTAGTGTTTGCAGTGTTGCCGGAAACTCTAGTCAATGCTAACTAAACATCAAATAATTTAGCAACGGGTAACTCAGATTGTGTGGGTGTTCTTGGAGCATCTATTGGTGCCGGCGTGGGTTTACTCCAAGGTCTGCATGGCTACACCTCAGATGCTCTACTATCAGTTCAAATCGTTACTGCTGCTGGAATTTTGTTCGAAGCGTCTGCAACAAACAACACTGATTTGTTCTGGGCTATTCGGGGTGCTGGCGCCAACTTCGGCATTATTACATCAGCTACATTCAAGATTTATGATGCTACGAATGGAGGACAGGCCCAGCTTGCAGACTTTCTCTACCCACAAACAGCCAATAGATCTGTTTGGGGGGCCCTCCAGACCCTGGATGAGACTCTTCCTCCTGAATTATCAGTGATAATCACGTCCACGTATAATCAAACAACTGGCTTGGTGAATATATGTCCATCTACAAATATCAACATCGCCCGCGACTGATTCTTACGTTGACTGTTCTTGTAGGCTTCCATCATCGTCAACCTTGTGTATTTCGGATCACAAGACCAGTTCCAACCCTATGTAAACCAATTTCTGGATTTGACTCCAACGCAATGGCGAAATATTACCGCTCCTTGGAATAATTTGATCCCCCAAGCAAACTTCGGTGCCCCTTCCGGTGATTGTGATAAAAACAAGCATATCAACATGTACAGCATCGCTCTGAATAAAACCGATCCCCTTACCTTCCAAGGATTTTTCGATGACATGATTCTCTTTTCTCAAATGAATCCTAACTACACTGGTGCCTGGGCCATTGAGCGCTATGGCTCTCAAGGTCCTCTCGCTGTTCCAGAAGAAAGCCGCGGCGTCTACCCATGGCGCGATGCAAAGATTCAAATGTGAGACTACCTTGGTTCTCTCTATGACATCAATCCTAAGTCTATAACTAGTTTGATGCTGACATTACCTCACATACAGCCTTTTTGAGAGTGAATACACCAATTCCTCACTGGATGACACCGTGGACGCTTTCTATACGCAGCAACGGCAGCACTTCAACGAATTCAGCGGGTTCAATACCTTTGCCACATATGTGAACTATGCACATGGTGATGAAGGAGCCAATTCATGGTACGGCAGCGCGGAGAATCTATCCCGCTTGAGTGCATTGAAAAGCAAGTGGGACTCCAACAATCTCTTTGGAGCTGCAAAACCAGTACCATTTTAGATGAGACTTGACTCATGCGGAACCTACCCTGGTAAACAAGACGATTTTTATTCCATATACTAGGCCATTCGTTGTCTAGTAATTTATATAGGTGATGCCATGTGCGCTTAATAAGTAAATAATGTAGACTAGTCGCTCTGGTCAATTAAAAATGGAGAACAGGCGGTGTGTGTTTGCTGTACATGGGCAACGTTCCTATTCAATTAGATTATTGATATTTACTATTCTGACTCAACCAATGACTAAGTTAATTCAGTAGACTTGATTATCTAAGGAACGAAACCTTCCAAAGTACAAATTGACAAGGCTCTCAATATCCCATACATGTTTGAAAAGCTATTCCAAAGTTTACTTTGAAGTAATAATAAGAGGCGGGCAAATGGCCTATTGGAAGATAAATTGTTGCCACGAAACGTCTCCAGGCCAAATTGAATTCATGTCCTGTAAAAGTTCAAGTGGAAAAGGTATTGAACTCTCAATAGTCTCACTGCCGGATTCTTTGGTGCTTTGCATAGCGGAGCGCCTTACCTCATGGAGCTCTTTCAGAAGATTCATACGGGGTAAAAGCCGGGTGAACGCCGCTGGGATACGATATGGGAGATTCGTAGTCCCGTAAGTCCGCGTAAGCTCATTCAACCTACCCACTGACGAGTCGATGACGGTTGAAAAGTCAATTATACTTCGCGCATATTCCTGATCCCAGTTATCGCCAGTAAAAAGCACAAGTCTGGAGAGTATTCCAAGAGCATGCAAGTATGATGCATATACCGGATAGGGAAGTCTGGAATAATCACTAAGTGAAATGGACGAAAAGGTGTCGAAAAACGCCTTGGCCGAGATTAAGCAAGAGTACAAAATGTTCAGCCGGCTAAGGGGATAGTCCCCATATCTTTCAGTAGGAAAATCTTCATCGAGGCCTACTTCGTATAAATGGAGTTCCAATGCGTAGCAGTGAAGGAGAAGGATTGCTATAAAATTATTCGTTAGTAGTCGATAGCGTTCAAGGCTGCAAGCTTTAGAGCATTTATGCTTACAATCATTTAGCGTAGTATTTATAAGAGAAGCCTTGATCTGTCGAAATTCTGCCTCCAAAGACTTTATATACATTCCAACTGGTCCCGATAACAACAGTTCGGTTGGGTGGTGTTGGTCGCAAGAAAGCGCTCGATCAATCTTGCCAGTCATTTGATGCATACGAACCAGCCGAAGAAGATAGATATCGCTAGGGAACTCCCCGACCTCCTCGATTATTCGACAGCATTCTTCAGTGTATCCTGTGTGTCTCATGGGATCCATATCAATGAGGCATGTTGAAACCCTATGTATACAAGTCGGCGAGTCTCCTATCAAATATTGTCCTGAAGAAATACATACACACAGTTGAGGTAATAGCAGCCAAGATATGCTCTTCGCTCGTCGAGGGTGCGTTGCATGTTGTGCTTTGGGCCGAGTCTGTCATTGGTCATTGGTGCCATTTTAGTATTCGGGGCTCCTTTTCTATGGAGGCCCAAATCGGTCATAATTGACATTGTTATGTGCAATAAACTTCCAATTGAGATTCCAATTGGAACTTGAAGATGGTACCTATGTATCACATCATAACTATGGGTCAGTCACGCGGAGGAGTTGTGGTTGAAGGAAGGGATTGTAGGTGAGACAAGCGCACCATGATAGACAAACTAGGAGCCCTTGCAGAACATCTAAGTTGAGCTCACCCTTTAAAAGAATGACATTGCCGATATGCTTATTGATTATTTCGATCATTTCCAGTTGTCGGGCGGCGTCATCGTAGCAAGTGACCATGCCCATAGTACTAAATAGAAAGGGCCTCTTCTGTCGGAGTTCAGATACTGTCTGGTCGGCAGGTAAAACAACAAACGGAAAATACGGAGTCACTTCATCGTGAAAGCTGCATATTGATTTGAGACCGTCTTCATCGTTTGGTAGAATGCGGTCTAGACAATCTGATGGACTTTCCGGCTGAGTCTGATCTGTGGTTCGTTTTTCGATGGCTGTGCCCAACAATATTCGTTGGGATGCCGCAGCAAAGATAGCAGTCATATCATCAAGCTTCTTCTCTAGCCGGCTTACGTCTCTACAGTGCTTGTCAATGAGGCATCCAATTGGTGACTGTGGATCTTGTGCCCGAGCACATACGACTGTGATTCATGGAGCTTTCTTTTGTGGGCCCCTGGAGACTGCATGATGCATGCCTTTTTTAAACGCAGGCATCTGTAGCTAATTAGCTGCGAGAAGGGTTGTCGGTGTTCTGGCATGAGGACCAGACACGCACCGCTTGCATCCATCCAGGGTTTCGGGTTCACACTTGACTTTGGCCTGGGCGCACGCTTGACAGGCCTTCGGCTCCCGATTTCGCGTGTCGGTCGGCATTGCGGCCGATTTCAGGGATGGAAGAAGTGGTGCAGTGTTCAGAGAAGCAGATACTAATCCCGGCCGTCCGTCGTAGATGGAAATTGCGATGCAACAAGAAGTGAGGCCTCAGGCGCCCCAGGCAGAGCTGCTGAACGCTTACTCAGCCGCCAAGACTCGGACACCAAGCCTTTCTAGCCAATGAAATCGCTCGACCGGGGCGTCCACCATCCGATGTATGCCTCAGGCGTGGGATCTCCAATACAAGCAAGCTATATGAATGCATTACTTGACTCAAGAATCAGCAAAAGAAATAAATATATAACGAACTCACATCGCAACTACAATAAAAACGCTAGGAAATTGCACTGCTACACCATCTGCGTACCTGCATTGATTGAAGCCGTCGCCTTCAAACCTAGCCGATCAAGCCCTAAATCCTAAGACAACTGCCAGAACAATGCATTTGATAGTGATTTTGACAAGCATTGAAATCACTGCAACGCCAGCAGCAGTCTGCAATCATGTATGACATGTCTTGGACTTTACTACAAGCCCCTTTAAGACCATAGCAATGAACTAATAGATGGCTTAGTTTGTCGACTACCCATCAACCTCAAAATATTCACCTGAAGGCTTTTGTCGGTCCATTGCTCCATAGACAGCAACATCGTCATCAAATTTCAACTCCATTCATCAGTTGAAGTTTTCTTCTTGCTATGGAAAACCAAAAATGTCTCCCTTGCTAGATCAAAACACGCCAACGCGGTTTAGCTGGAAAGAATCTGGTCCCTGTTGCATCAGCGTTCATATCTTCCGCTTCTAGGATATTTTTAGCTCGGCTAGTGGAGAGCAAAGCTGGAAGAAATTAATTTGAAAACAGGAATTCACTGGCCTGTCGTCCTTCTTTAGAGGCCAAAACGTTCCTTGCCAACTTGCTTGGGTCAGCTGAAGCTACTAAGAAGGGATTCGAAGGGCTCCATGAAGATTTGAAAACATAGGTGGAAAATCAAGGGATGTAGTCACTCGGTGAATTGCCATGGCGACTTCCTGTTATCCTTTTTGTTTAAGACTTTCTCGAGTTTTGTTCCGCCTTGGGTGTTCTTGTATCTCTCTGGAACCGCGACAGTATTTGGTAATGGGCAGAAGCGCGATATGATTTGGCTTGTCACAAATGTATTATATCTATTTTGCTTAATCTCAATTAGTTAATAGATATCCATCAGAAGCAACGACCAAGATCACAAGTACGACTTAAATCATCGCATCGAGGCTGGGTCCGAGCGATAACCCTAACCCTATGGTACACAAGCCCTCCGATACCGGCGTGCCCCACCACGCCTCAAGCTCTATCTATATATTGGCTAGAAGAGCATCCATCTGTGAGAGAGTCGGTGTCTCTTTACTATACTTTAGTCTTTTACTTTCATTTTTTATTTTTGTTTTTTTTAAATCACTAGTATTCGCGTCATGGCGAACAAAACTGAGTCTGCCATCTATACACATGGTCACCATGCATCTGTGCTTCGGTCTCATACATGGAGAACGGCACTTAATTCCGCCGCGTATCTACTCCCATACCTCAAGCCAGACATGAAAGTACTTGATATCGGTTGTGGACCAGGGACAATTACTGTTGACCTTGCAAGTTACGTACCCCACGGTCACATTACGGGTCTCGAAAATGCCGAAGGGGTTCTTGTTCAAGCGCGAGCTCTAGCCAAGGAAAGAAATGTCACAAATATTGATTTCGTCCAGGGTGACGCCAACGCACTTGCCTATGAGGATGAGTGTTTTGATGTTGTTTTGTGTCATCAAGTTTTGCAACACGTCCGTGACCCAGTAGGGATATTGAAGGAAATGAGGCGCGTTGCCAAGGTTGGCGGTATTGTGGCCGTCCGCGAGTCTGACTATGGTGCCTTTGTGTGGTACCCCAATTTCGATGGTATGGAAGACTGGAGAGCTCTGTACGAGAAAGTTACGCGCAATAATGGCGGTGAGCCCGACGCCGGTCGAATGCTTCATGCTTGGGCTAAGCAGGCTGGGTTTGGCGATATCAAATGCAGTTCTAGCACTTGGTGCTATAGTACAAAAGAAGAGATCGCCTGGTGGAGTGATCTTTGGGCTGAAAGATCTGTGGCTTCGTCTTTCGCAACAACTGCAATTAATGCAGAACTCACGACCCATGAAGGTCTTGAGAACGTGGCCAAAGTCTGGCGACAGTGGGGTAAGGAGGAAAATGCGTGGTTTAGTGTGCTTCATGGTGAGATCATCTGTCGCAAGGACTAGACTGGATGGTCTCTACGGCGCAGTGTCGTGTTAATATCCATACACTCAACCAATCATGTTATGAAATGATTTTGTCAATATGATATGTTTCTAATGTCAGTCGGCAACGGTTTAAAAGATAAGAATAGTGTATACATCCTATATATCCATGGGATGTCCCCCAGTATGTGAATGTACTGGCGAAATTGTCAACCTTCGTAAACGCGCGATGGAAATCGTGCACATCCGGAAGGGGAAATTTCTAAACAATTGCCTTTTCCGGCGGCTGGCGGCACGATTCCCGGGGTGGATTCCAATTCCCGGGGCAAGTACCGACAGCCTTGGAGTAACTTTGTTAAATAACGCAACTGCTTGTGACCCCGCTTGCCTCAACTGTCATACATCCAAAATCAAGACAACGGCAATTTTGTTCTTCACACTCTCATCCAACCACCAGCCTGTTGCGCGTTACAGGATGATTACCGGAATTCATCACGTTAATTTACTTGTGCCAGAAGGCACATTAGACGATGCGGCGGCGTTTTATGGAGAGACTCTTGGTTTGCGACAAACACCCGTTCCACACTTGCAGGTGGGCAGACTCGCCTGGTAAGCCATTCATCCGCAAAATTGCCAGAGCGTGCAGTCAAAAAAAGGCAAAAGACACTAAGGTCTGAGCAGGTTCAATATAGGAGAACCTGGGGGTCAGCAAATCCATATCGCGTTCGGAAAGAACGAACCCAATGCATCACGACATCCGTGTTTCAAAGTCGGATCGCTACAAGACTTGCAGAGGCTACAGGCTAAAGTATGGGATCATCATGTACGAGGGGGTAGTGCAGCTCCTATGGCAGCAGATAAACCAGGCGAACAAGACTCGGGTATGCTTGATACGGTGTTCAGAGTCCGAACAACGAGAACTGTGCTAACATGCCAGACAAAAATAGGTGCGCAAGGGATCGAATATCCAACTAGGTTTTTCGCCAGAGATTACGCGGGGAATAGACTAGAGTTTACTTTGTAGCAGGACTTCTCATCAGGCAGCGTAAAGACTGCTGTGGTATCTTTGAGTGACAGTGAGATAGGGATGTGCATGGGAGATTGTACTCCATAACCATGTATTATGAGAAACGAGGCTGTGATTTTTACATTGTCACGTAAGCTATAACCAATAAATATGCAGACACAAATGCAGCCATTGTAGCTCATTAATAGACGTAGAGTTTTGCTCCGGGATGCCTTGATAGACGTCTATTCACATAAAAATAAAAAAGGTGCAGCAGAACGCATCCGGCAGCCACAAAAATTAACAAACCTGCATTTGTCCAGTGGCCTGTTGGATACCCTTTACTAGCCTCGTTAGACTTGTAAATCCATACCCCAACAATTTGGCCAGGTGCACCAAATGAGACGTTGAGAGCAATAGCGAGACCGGCAGCTGCTGTAGTTCTGACATTGGACGAGAGCCAGCCAAGTAAAGGGGGGATACACGAAAATGACCCGCTTGCGGCCACAATAAGGCAACCATAACGGTGCTAGGTCGATCGTCAGCTTTAGTGCACCAAAGTGCGCTCTGAATTCATACCTGATACGCATCTGGAGGTAGGACAGCAGATGCTAGGAAACCCATTGCACCGATGAAAGCAAATATGGCTGAATGAATGCCACGCCTGTATTTGAGAATCGCTACCTATGAGTGCTTTCCAGAACAGCCATACGGTTTTCCCGGGACTTACGTATTGAAGTAGTCTGCTGAGCCTGCCACAGAGATAGTGGATATGTAGGCCACAGCGTATGGTGGGACAGTCATTAATTGAGCTTTGAGACCCTTATAACCCAGGCCATCAGTTATTGATGGAGTAAATAATGATAGACTAGAAAAAGGGGTGGATATCCCCAAGTAGACCTGTGATATATTAGAATTGTTAAATTATGATAGATAGATTAGAGTATAATGTAATTATAGAACGGGAACTTAGTTATAAATCACATACCGCATAATGTGCGTAGAGGCGCCAGTCAACAAGAACTCTTTTGGCATCTTCCCAGGTCATTGATCGTGCGCTGCCTTGGGATCCTTCTAGCTGTAGTCTCCGTGTGGCTAGCTGCTTTTCTTGGGCAGTGAGCCAAGCGGCAGTCTCGGGATAGTCAGGGAGAAAGAAGAAGATAAGGAAGGCCGAGACACAGGAAGGAGCTCCTTCAATGATAAACAACCACCGCCATGCAGAAAGGCCATGCGGCATGTTTAAATGGCCGACTCCATAAGCTATTGCTCCACCAAAGGCTCCGGCGAGCGTTGCAGATGCAAGAATGAGGGCTACCCTGACAGACCTTTCAGAAACTCGATACCAAAATGTGAGGTAGTAAACAAGGCCGGGAAAGAGACCGGCCTCGACGACGCCCAAAATGAAGCGTATTCCGGTGACTTGGGCAAAATTCTTAGAGCCTCCGAGACCAATGGTGATAGCGCCCCACGATAGCATCAAAACCGAGATCCATCTCTAAAGTATGTCATCAGTGCTGTAATTCAATAGAACCTGATAAGAAGTGCATACACTGGGTCTTAACTTCTTGAGAAGATAGTTTGAAGGAACCTCAAAAATAGCATAAGCAATCAAAAACACCATCAACGCAATCCTTAAAACCATGTATTAAACCTTGATCTCCTGATGACAACAAGTTTCTCTTCTCAGAATAGACTGAATTCCTTCAAACAAGCATTTACTCACGTGTATTGATAATTTGTCATATGCGTCTCGGACAAGAGATCATTGCCAATGTCGGCGTTCAAGATTCTAGCGTTCCCTATACTCGATTAATTATAACTTTTCAATAAAGTACTGGATGGTCAATATACCAATGTTTGATCGATCTAAGTAGCACAGTAAATAGATGAATGCTGATAGTGGAATTATTCGGAGGTCCTGCTTCCGCACCAAAATCTTGACAGCTGTCTTGTCAACGTCCTCGGAATAATTCAGACTGTCACACGGGCCTAGGAAGTCTCTCTGCAGTTATTTATTAGAAATCAAGGCTCTTAGAGATTACAGGGTTGTCTTAGACATGCCTGTGCAACACCCAGCTCCATATTTTTAGCATATCTATCACTATTGTTACCGGAAGTTAAATCGTCTGCATTCATATCGATAGATATATAATTCATACACGCAACAGAAGGGAGAAAAGTGAACTCCAATAGCAAGTTTCTCTGGGCATTGAAGAAGATGAAGAATGAAAAGAAAAAATTCAGGGAACCGAGCCGGGCCTTGGAGCTTTTTGTGACAGGCTGCATACAGTGTAACCTGCGCCCAAATGCGGTAGATTATGATTCATTTCAACTGCCAAGAACTGCCAAGAGCCTCATTGATTTCTTGACTAGTTTGAGTATGCATGATATCGTTACACAGGCGCATTAAGTCCTTGGCGCTGTCGATCTTTGACTGAGAGCGAAATCGAGACCTGTCGCCGGCATTAGCCTGGCTGTAAACAATCCGACATGCTTATAATTGACAACCCCTACTCGGCAACAATTGCTATAATCTGTCAACCCTTGAAGACAAATCCCCAGGTTTTTCTGATATTTTGGTTTACTGATACCTGCATCGAAAAATGGTAATTGAAAGGATCTTGAAAAGGCCTCCCGTAGTCGACTGTTCTTCGTCAACACCTTCATAGCTGGGAATAAAGACCATCGGCAATTTTCAGGGTAATAAAATGGTCCAAACAATATAAGAGAATTATACCGCAATTCATCTCTCGACTTTACCAGGGCTAACCTTTGATTGATGAGTTCGATGATGTGGTTTGCTTTGTAAATCTCACTACCGGTAGGGATTATATGCCACCACTCCATTCACGACTTTCAAAGAGTACACCAGGACCTCTTCGGCGTTGGGTTCATGATACTTTGCCACACATAAGGGCTGAGACGACTGGGAAGACGATACTTCCTTCACCATTTATTATTGTTCCATTGTGGGATTTAATTTACGTGTCGTAAAATTGTGAGGCTGCTATGCAGAATCCAGGACGCTCTAGACTATACCTGTATTCCTGGATTAGACGGTTTGTGTATTTATTATGGTGATATTGGGTCTCATATTCGAATATGGACCCGATTACATTCCTCCTGTTGGAGTCGTGTGTAGCGGAATCGCCACATATTCAACGAAGTCGCTGCGCTTTCAATGTCTTTGTTATAATAGGTCATTAATTACTAGACACCTCTTCAAATCATCTTCGTATTTCAAAGGTTTCCAGAAAATAATCTTGTAGACTAGTATAGAACATAATGACTACGACGAGAGAACATCGTAGATGGATTCGTATGCTTCGTCTTCGATGAAATAGAAAAAGAATATCCTAAGGTTTCGACGATTTTATTGGCTCATAGCAAGTTCAGACTTGATGCTCCTCCAAATTCAGGGAAGATTCAACCTGGCCCTTAGCTATGCCTGAATCACATTCATAAAAGAAAAGACGATAGATCAATGATAGGCGCTTTAGACAGCCCATATCGAATTGGCATAGATACCATCTTTGGTAACATTTTTGAACCCATCCAACTATTATTAGAGATCATCTAGAAACAGTTTGATATCTTCTGGTGGCGATTTGTTATTCTTTTCGAACCTGCTTTTTCCTATAATGTGGCCAGGGAAGAGAACAAAAAAGTCCAAGTTTTCATCCCAAGCAAATGTTCCATGAGAACATTCAATAGCTTATTACGTTAATTTGTACATCCAGACAACAGAAACACCCTTGTACCATGCCTCGGTCGAATTTTTATTTCGCTTACTTGTACTGAACAGGCTCCTCCAAATTGGGCACCGACTGGGAACCACTTGGATGAGAGTATAACATGGATAATGACGAATGCTCTTGGCTGAACGATTGTACACTCCTTTATGTGATTTGTGATCTCGAGTAATCAAACCAGGACTCTGTAGCATAGAAACGAAACTCATGTCAGTAGCCGAATATTAAAACGGCTAGTTCAATCAACGCTGTGGCTAGAAGTTTCCGTCGACTTGCGAGTCCATTGAAGAATAGGCCAACGTTGCGAACAACTACTGCAAGCAGCAAGATGCACCAAGTGATCTCTAAGAAAAGTTGGAAGGCCTTTTCCTGGAAATGAGAGGTGGAGAATTATATGTGAATTACATGAAGCGGTGGTCTGATCGGCATGGGAGAATACTCTCCTGGAGCCTGCAAATATTTTGGTACAAAGTAGTGCTAGAGCTGCTAAGCTCTAGAGCCAGCAATTGCCACGCAAATCGACGCTACGATGGACTATTCAGTGGCGAAAGCAATTAACGGCTGATATCTTCGTAATGCAGGTTGGATACTCGAGAAAGAGTTGGTATTAGATAAAAGTAATAGGTTAATTGATTTTGTAATACGTCATCCTGCTAGAAGACCCAAATTCGACGACAATTTCTTTTCACGGCTGGTACAGAGTGTCGTCTTACGTGATATCATGGATACGAAGAGTAGAGCTGGATACAAGTTCATAGTCATGGCGAAGGCAACCAAGAGCGACCCTTAGTTCGAAAGCAAGCGAGATAGATGCGTACATGCAAGTGTATCAGTCTATTTAGGCGGAACCTTACAAGCTGAGGCCAGTGACCAGTCCGGCATTGAGCTATGGTGCCAATGTAGGAGCATACCATTTTCGTGAGTCAAGCAAGGATAACTCGTGGGCGCGAACCGGGCGTTGTTTGGACCACTATGTAGAGCTTACGAAAGCTGGCGTCAGTGTAGGAGAGAGTTTTGGATAAACTCTCCATTCGTCTTACCTGAGAAGAGCTGTTTACCAAGACCGATCACGCTTCTAGTAACAATGAGGTGGCTGTGAAGACTATGATGTTGAATATGAAAATTCATTACTAACAAAATCCTCCTTCCATTCCAAAATCCATCCGCGCATGATGAGCGTGTCACTGATATCTCTTTGGAGGGGGATATCGACCCATGGATGGTTTACGCACCTCATGTGTCGTCATTGGCCCACTTGGCTAGCGAGGGTCCGTTTTTGTTGCTATTCCGGGAAAGACGGCTGCTGCTTTCTTTGACATGTACCGCATAATGGCGGGCTCAGGATCAATGAGGCAATGAGAGGAATGGATCCGGCGTTGCCCTATCTGTTGGATTTTGTAGTGTTGTTGTCGCTGCTGTTGCTGTTGTTGTTGCCTGACAATTCTGGTTTTCCGTAATTACGCTGTACGTAATATGTAATAGTGTTGTTTGTTTGTTTTGGCATTGCTCCATTGATGAGATTGACTGCTTCTCATTGGCCGGCTTCCTTGTCACAGTTCCTGACACGGATCTCGCGGCCAATTAGCATTGCACAAGTGAAACATTTCCATCAACACGCTGACTAAACGGTGAGGGGTACCGGCTTTAATTGGACAGCTTGGCAATGGGTCTGGCGGTTCCTCCACCGGCTGTAAAGTAGCGCTTCCTATTGGAGGGACCTGCTTACAACAGTTGTACCACAGCGATGATTGGCTGGGTATTCAACGCCTGGCCGTTGAGACCTGCAGCATGATTGGCCAAGTTCTACAGCTGCTGGCACGGCCCCATGGAACGATCTCTAAGAACTCCAAGAAATCCCACGAAGCCTGCGCGTTATCGATAACCACCTGTAGCTAAGAAGTCTCCATATTAAACGACCTAAGACATTGACTGCCTTGGACTTTCTTGATTTGCTGCACGACGTCGAAATACGACTAGACAAGAACTTCATGCAAGCTATCGCACTGATTGTCTCACTGCTCTGCAGATGCTACATTGGGAAGAAGAGAAAACCTGAAAAGAAGACGGCTTACCAGACAGTACAACGCAAGCACGACCCTGCCTTTGACCTCCACTGGATGAGTGGTCCTATCCAGTCCTCTCGATGGAGATTCGGCTGCCAGCTTCTCCGCAAGGAGATCCCCAGCATGACGTGTAGAATTGCAGTAGTTCGCTTGGTTCATGTTTAGTTCTTGCTTTGAGAGGTCTCGCCGGCTCTTCCGGCTCGTCAGTGCTCCACCAGTTGTTAGCAGTACTTGCTCAATACCCTGGCTCTGGCGTTCCAAGAGGATGATGAAGGGCTGAAATTATGCCAGTCTTTCCGGGTCCTTGGCTATATCATGACGTTGCTAATGCCCACTCCCTCTTATAAATATAAGACCGCTGGCTTGTGCATAGGCTGGCTAGGGAACCTACCTGCAATCTTTACTGTCGTTATCGATTAGACATATTTGTGCTCAGCTGAACCCTGTCGGTTGAGCCTCATTATCAAGTTGATTGACCGACCCGACCCTCTTGAAACAATGAAGTCCTTCGCTGCCATTGCGGTACTTGCTGCTGGTGCAAATGCTCTAGCCATCCGAGATGACAGCTGCTGCTTCGAGGTGACCGCATCTGGCGGGACATCCGGTACCGTTGGTCAGTTGAGTGATGGCCAAAATCGTATCGGCGGTGGTTTGTCTCCGGCTACATACTGCATTAGTCCCAGTGGCATCGTTACCGACAGCAGCGGCCGTGGATGTATACTTACACGTAAGTACTTCTAATTTATGACCTTCCTCTGAGAGATGTTGCCAGACCACTATGTAGGAGTACACAAGCTGACTTTGGTTAAAGCCCCTACCACTCAATGGCAGTGCGATACAGGAGCTACTGGAACCTCAGGATTCTCGGTCAACGGCTCTGGTGACCTGACTTACAATGGAAACAGCACATTTGTAGCTTGCCAGACAGGAGATAATGGCGAATACAACATATATACCAGTCCTCCTTCTGGCGATGTAAGCGGATGTGTCGATGTGACCCTGGAGGCCGACAAATGTGCTGCAGTTACCTCTTCTTCAGCTGTTGCAACCCCAACTTCGTCTGCTAGTCCATCTGTCGTGGTGGTCACTGTCACAGAGACAGTCTGTGCCGCCTCTTATAGCACTTCCCTGGTTCAGCCAAGCACCACCTCATCGGCCAGCCCTCCGCCCGCTAAAAGTAGCACATCTACTTCGCCCCCCGTTCAGAGCAGCACCACCCCGACAACTACTTCCACTGGATCAGCAACTCCTACCTCTAGCAGTACAACCTGTGGCACCAGCCTTGTATCCGGAAGTTATGAATACCCTCATCTCATCATTCCCATCGATTCGTCTTCTCCAAACACGGCAGCTGGCAGTCAGTACAACGGTGAAGTGAGCTCTACCATTTCCAGCATCTTTGATTTCGACATTCCGTCGTCCGATTCTGGAAAGACCTGCTCCTTGGTTTTCCTCTTCCCAGAACAGAAGGATCTAGAGACTTCTTCTTTCACCTTCAGTGGGGATGGAAAGGTAGACTTTTCTGAATTGAGCTCTGCCGCAACTGAATCTACCACATACGACAATGCACCCTCTGTAGCCCAGGATTATGGCACTTTCACCATTGCTCCAGGCAATTCCTATGTGATTTCGACTTTCGCTTGCCCCGCCGGCCAGAGAGTAGCCTATGAAATAAAGGAGGCTGGCACGACCAACCTCACTTACTTCCAAGATTACAACCCTTCACCGTATGTTTTTGTCTCTTCTTAGTGATGTAGTCATGATCACACTGACTAATATTTTCACAGGATCGGCCTTTACATTACCGTTTGCTGAATGGGAGAATAATCAACAGCTTTTGCGTCTTCCTTGCCGCCGTATTCTCGCCATAAAAATATGATGAATTATCCTAAATTCGCGCCATGATGATTTGATATGATTTGACATAATGTTATTTGAATGACTTTTCCACGATATATGAGGCACGAACTTGGTGCCTCATGAATATAACAAGGCGGGCCCACGACTACATAAGGTATCCGCAAATCCAGACCTGCAATATGTACTAGGGTTAAGTAATTAATAATCAATAGTAATAAACGAACTATTATCCAGTTTGAGCGTTTCTTCAGTCCTGCATGTAGGAGAAGAATATTTAAGGGTCTATAAATTGTGCATTGGGATAAGCCCAGCTCTTAAGTCATCACATTCGCAGCAGAAAAGACTTGGACTGGTCGTACTTCGCACAGAAATTTAATTTAAGAATGAGATTATTACGTACGATCAATCTCAATCTAATCTGAAATTCTTGTCATTGTAGCTGTATTATCAAATACCATATATCTTTGAGGTGAATACAGTGTTTTGTTAGTTGCCCACCATATAATTCTAATCCACGCCTCGCTAATCCTATTAAAGCCTCTGGGGTCCGTGTTCGTTCCTGTAGGTTGACATAGAATGTTACTCAGAATAAATCTCCGATAATAGACGCATTTGTTTATCATCAAGTATATACTGATGAGCCTTCGACCGTTCCAAGATCAAAAAATGACCTCATGAACGAAAGCGAAAAGTAGTGTATTAGAAAGTAAAGATACGCACAGCGCTTTAAATCTTCCAACTTGCTTGCTACACGATATTTTGTATCTTAAAATTTTATCTACGACTCTCAATAAAGGTGCTTGAGGGGTTGGGGGAGTGTTGTTGTTGGTGGAGATAACCATTTGGCGGTGAGTAAAGTTAAACCGCAATCGCACCAATTCGATGATGAACCCGATAAAAGGGTCAAATCATTCGATTCTATTGGCTAATTAATCTCAAGGCACCAATTTGCTTTTCGATATCCTGCTAGTATTTACTAAGGCACTGTAACACTACTCCTACTACCCGTTTACAGCTTGCTTTGAAAACCAGATAATCATCGATAAAAACTCGTTTCTGCACACATTGACCCATATGCAACATCAAAATTCATTAAAAGTGGTTTATAAAAACATTTCCTGCATCCCGTCGTTTAAGGTAAGATATACTGCCTCCATATGTCGACTCGTCGTCGCAAAAATTGAAATGGTGCGTAGTGAGGGGCAGGGCTGGGGAGACGTGGCACCATGAGGAATGTAGATTCTGTAATGGGTGCCTATGATGCGCACCTAAGTGGTATAGGCAATGATAGAAATTACCTTAGCAAGCACATAAAAATCATGTCTCTACAACCTTCAATATTTTATAGCATCGGTAACCCTACTTATATATGTATGTATGCCCTGATTCAAGGGTTTTTCGGAGTAAAAGAGAAAAGCGCAAACATCAGGGAAAGGCAGATTTAGTACTGCTGAAGGCTAATGTGACCTTGTCATGCAGACATAATGTGATGCAATGAAATAATATGTGCGTATGCGTTGTTCATATTTGCATAGCGTCCACTTAAAACTACAGAGGCACATTCCTTGCTCTCTCGTAATAATTCATGCAAGTCATTTTGCAAAAGTCAAATGTATTACCCCGGAATTTTGAGCCAGTTCTGCTTGATGCGTTTATTGATTCGTAGCCACTAGTGGTACATAGGGATACGTTCAAATATTGCAAGAAAACGTTATGAGGAGAGATAACCCGGATGTCTGACCAAGATTACCGTTTTTTTATGACAATAACTAAACGAATTAAACCGCACAATTGCCTTTGACTGAAATGAGTTAATAGGCTGTGACTGGTTCCGCCAAATCATACATGCAGCAGCCAGCAGTAACATTGGAATGAGTTGGCGGAAGCACGAGGAAGCGGGTCTAATTTCATCGATCCACTGGAGGAAGGGTTCCAGTCAAGAGTTCTCGGTAATTGGACTGGAATGCAAAGTAGACAAAATCTCACATGGATTTGTGGATAAACCGTGATCAGCTTTCAAATGTCCGTTCGCCGCTCGAGTGTATCCACAGCCAAACCTTCTGCAAAGCTGGTTTTTCAATGTGGTTCGCTATTCTAGAATATCCCATTTGATATCTAGACATAGAAGCGTCGCTGTGATGATATTTTGGAAATTCTTGTGTATGAAGAGCGCTTTTTATTGGTCTGGGTTTCCTTAACGTACTCGCAGCTGTGTGTAGCCGAAGTTGAGTGTCATTTATTTGCCGGCTGCCGACGACTTCCCGGTCCCAGAATACATGAGTAGATCACGTTAAACAATGCATCCTAATCGCAATTATGGCTGTAGATTCTGCCAAGCTGAGGCTCGTATCCAGAAATTTCCACATCTTGGATATTTTGTATCACTTCAGGTATAAAAACTTCATCGAGTTTCCCATCGCAATTTCCATTTCAAGGCGACGGTACCATCAAAAGAAAATCTTCAGGCAGCACTTCAGGCTCAAAGAATAAAAAGTGTGACTTGGCTTTCTTAACGTAGGTCGAAAACTCAGCCAATGCCAAGTAAGCGTGCGTCTTTCGGGCACCATTCACATTGTTTTGCAGAAATATTTGCCGTTTCGATGCTCCCTAATGCATCACCAACCAATTAGACACAGGACAAGTGGCAATACAATCGGGTTTCTCAGTCTGCTATCCCAAACTGGACGCGCCTGGAGCGTTTGTGACGCCTCTGATGTTTCAACCCGTCACAACGGTTGCGGCCGTCAGTAAAATGCTTAGCCGGTAATTTGGCAATAAAATTCTCTGCATCACGAGCCTGACGCTTATTTGCGGAAAGCCTGACGTAGCCGACGCAGGAAAATAGAAACAAAGAATGTGAAACGTATCAATAAGAAAATGTGATTAAGTGGGTTCTAACGCCCAAGTGCTAGTTTCTCGAAGCACATTTTGATAGAGCCGCCCTCGAAATTCATGTGGGAGCACGCGCGTGTCTTTCGGGGCCGCTGCAGCAGCGACGTTCCGCAGCGTGTCCCGCAACGTAATCTCCAGGCTTATCATTGCGTTCATTCTTGAATGATACTTCCAATTTTCACCCTAGTCGGACAGGGCTTCTTGGAGCCCGATCTCGCGCTTTGTCATTTCACGACGCACGACAGTACGCGCGCGAGGGAGTATCAAAATATAATAGTGAAATGACGCACTAGTCGCTAACCTGGCTCCAATGTCAGCATGTCGAAAACTTCCCATCCCCTCACACATGGCCCGGAAAAGCAATCCGTACGTACCTCCATTGATAGGACCAATATTCAGTAATCTTTCAACGGCATGCTGTATGTCCATATCTGAATCGTATGTATTATCGAGTACTCTCGAAATTTCAAGACTCCGGCAATATGACGAAGTACAATGCGAATAGTTGGACGCACACGAAGGCACCTCGAACATTTCATGCTTCTTGCCAGAGCAACGCGGAGCGTCCGTACCCTCTATTTTATAGTCACATCACACGCATGCCCTAACCACACCTGTCCCCTCATTTCATCCACATTTCCTGCCTTACATACCCTAAATGAATTTTGGGTCGCTATGTCTGCCAAATTCCGCTATGGCTCCGGAGGCTTCGGTCATAGTATACCGTATGTCCAATTGAACACGAGCCAAGGCAGCGGACGGGAGAGCATGACGGCGGAATCATCCTAGCACCAACTTTTCGACCCCCCTCGCTACTTTGACGGCCTCTGAAAGGAGCAATGTCAATGGCTAGACCGGCGGGACCGGGCTTGGGTGGGGGTCTATGGCAAATAGAAGCGCATATGGCTTGACTTTTCCTCTCCCTCTCCCAACACTGAGCGGGGTCGGGGGGCGAGGAACGAAGCGAATTGGCTGATGGAACAAAATGAGCAGTTTTTCGAGGCATATTTGGGATCTAAGAGGCCCTAAACCAAGTCCCGGAGAGTCATCAGCCTGTCACCTCCCCCCTCGCCCCTCCTCCCTCACTCACAGCCCCCTCCCTCTCCCGCTTGTGATGAGCCATTGTTCAACAGATTCGCACTTGAGCTCGGAAAGAAGACTCTCCGACGATGGGTATAAAAGCCCTGATCTTTTCCTCTTTCCCTCCCGGTCCTCCCTCTTCCTTTCTTATCACTCCGCCTTTCCTTGACTCTTGCTGCACAGAACTGACACAGCATCCATTTGCCTCACACTTACTTGATACCCATCCACACCAGCTCTGTATCTTCTTCCAGCCTTCAAGAATTATCCCTTGATTTCCTTGACGCCGGCTTCATCGTCAATTTTTTATACCAATTGCCTCTTCTTCATTTCCACCTTTTCGATTTTCACATCAGCACATAATGGCTACTCATCAATACTATCAGCCAAGCATGGCCATAAACATGCCATCAAAAGCGCCGGCAGCACCAGGCCTTTACCCTGTTGGCCGAGTAGCAGTTCCGCCTGCAGACTTTTCGGACAGCAGCACAACTGCTGGCAGCCGCACAACTGGCTATAGTGCCAACGCCAGCAGTTATGCTGGCAGCATTAGCGGCGATTATGAATCCAGCGCGATGTCCGGCGTCGACGTTGTCGATATGCTGAACGAACGGGTGCATAATTCGTTTGATCCGGTGCCGCTCGACCGTGGACTTGCAATGCAGGCGCAAACGTAAGTTTTCTGGTTCTTTTTTGCGGTTGCGTTTGAGAGAGCCGCGGCTGCGCAGCAGCGGCATCTCTCAGCGTATCATCAGCCTGAAGCCGTGGTGCAAGCGAGCAATTTCTAACGATACCGGCGAATAGGTCGGGAAACTTGAATGCGAAGCAACAAGAGCTGCTTGAACTGCAGGCGCTTGCCCAGCGCCGCTTAAAGGGGGCCCGCGCCAAATTCAACGACGGATTGAAGGCAGCCAAGGAGACGAAACACGACCTGGAATGGACACAGAAACGCGTGAGGTGAGTTTAGACTTCTGCATTCCTCCCCGAGTGATTATGGGTCGCTCCTTCCACCCGCGCATTGCATTCCGCTCCGCCGCCGCCCCCTGCGGAGCGGAGCGAAGATTCCGCCCTGTTGCAGTTTCTTGGCGCGCGCGCGCTCTGCATGCGAACGCCCGAGGGGCTCTGCTCTAGCAGATGATTGGGCGAGGGCAGTCGACGGCGGACTGGGTCGAATTGGGCCAGATCGAGCAGCTGACAGGCAATTCTGATTAGTGCCCTGAAAGCCAAGGCGGAGAAAGCACATCCTGAGGAGTATCGCCGTGCCACCTCCAAGTACGCCTTTGGCGACGACTACTGATCCATCTCCTGCAAAACGTGACTCCGACGCCCCCTCCATAGTATTTGGCCGACGAGTCTGACTAATGAAATGACGCTAATGAAACTTTACGAATTGGGTGAAAAGGGACTGTGACTTTTTCCTGTTTGGGATAGGCTTGTATGATTTCTTCTGTTCTCTTGTTGTGGTTTCCATTCCGGCCGGAATAGGGTATATGCTCTTGTAATTTTCCCGTGTTTCATCCTGGTATCGTACGGGGGATACTTCGTATGTGTGGCAAGCTATCGTTATGACTGTGCGCGGTATAGGTGCTCTTGGGTGGATTACTGTCTTATAGCATGTGTAATTTCTTTACGGTCAGATGCTCTATTACCATACGAGACGTAACCAATCCTTCAACTACCGTGTATTCCCTGTAAATATCATCTCAGTCTTCGAAGGCCGTGACGTTTGGCCCGTCTAGGTTAGTCTTAGGGCTTTTTCCTGTCAGGCCCTGCTACCTCACTCCTACAGTGTCTCAATAGACGTGCAACCCTAATTAGCTAAGCATTTCAATCCCCATTGGCTCAGCTGTATCTAGGGCATAAATGGTCTACAATTCATTAAGGAGTGTGTGTGGCATCCCCTCCTTCAGCACGTTCTCTTGCCACCCCCCCCGTCTCTATCCACCAAGCAACTAGAACACCCACTCTCTTTCTACCCTTATCTTGAATCATGTGTCATCTTATCCCGATTATAAGATCATCGTATATGAGGACTGATTTTGAGGAATGAATCCATGTCTATGCTCATTGGAGTTTGTTTCGGACATATATTAGTTTGCCAACCACGAGATCTTACCGCCGTGCTACCCGTGCGAAGGCCACCCATGTCTCGTCACATTACTATCACAGTGCATAGGTATCAATGTTTCAGCCAAGTCTAGAACGACATTTCAAGTATAAAATCTGGAAAGGTTGTCCATCATTTTCACCTGGGTTGAGCGACTCCTAATAAGGCGTTTCAAGTTCTGGCCATTTTTAAGGGCAAGGCTAATCACACTCTGTCATGAATGATTGTCATGCGTTTCTAGCGGGAAAGGTAAACCTGGATTCATATGAGGAAATGTAGTTGCGTTATGAAATGCTTTCTGAGTAAATGTCACTCTGTCGGATTTCTCTCGATAAATTTAAGATTAGTAGCTCTCAGTACGTATCACTTCGTGACTGCAAAAATATTTGTTCGAAGCGCGCGATAACAAGACTACGGGCTCGCTAACCACAGGCAGTTATCCAGCCATAATAGCACTGAGTCACCTCAGTACATACCATAATGCACGGAATTTGGTGCTATATTCACGTTCAAATATCACTCAGTTTCCCTTAGAGTTGGAACTCATGCTCTACATGCTCTCTGTAACATGGACATGAAAAGTGAGTGAAAATGCTAAAATTGAAATAGTTGCATGATTCCCATGGCCCTCTGCGGAGAAATCTACACTGCACAAGTCACCATTAACGTGAGTGGCACATATAGATTCAAAATTTCATTTGTAACCACATTCAATCATGTTATGTTTTGCAGAACGGTCCAAGGAACTCAGTCCTCGCTACATACAAACCCGGTTTCGTTACACATATAATTCAGCTATGGTGATGATGGCGCTGGTGCCGATGTCGATGATGATGTCGATGTCGAGAATGCCGCTTAGTCTCCTCACGAGAGTCATTACTTTGCCTTCTACTGCTGTCATCGAGTGAAAATCCTTCGAGACTAGCGGCCGAATCTTGAGATTGAGATCTTCGTCGTCTCGTTCTGCTCTGGTCATATTTCTGTGCCGTTCTCAAGTCCTCTAGCTCGCGAAGCCGCTGCCGTTGCCATTCTTTTCGCTCTCGCTGTGACGTTTTGAGTCCTCTTACCCCGGCTTTCATCGCAGCCAACGGATCATTTGATTCTATACGGGCTTTGTCCCTTTCTTTTCTCATAGGATCTTCATTTCCCCAAACATCGGTGCGTGGCATTTCATCCGAGCCTTGTCTATCAGAAGACATAGATGAGTACCACGGCTTCTGGCCAGCTGATTCTTTGAATCCTGCTGCATTTGCAAAGCGCATTGTATACTGATCTTCCAAAACGCGTTTCTTCTTCAGATTTTCTGCTTCGGCTTCAGCATTTTTATCTCCTGATCTGTTCCGGCCCATGTCCTCAGCGAAGAGGTTGATGTGTCCTGCACTATCTGTAATCGAGACATGCTCGTTTCTTTTCACATTCTTTCGAGAAGGCAACTCATTACGTTTCGCGTAGCTTGAAGCAGCATCTTCTTTTGCAAATCTTATATCTCGATCGGTATCATCTTCACCGGCAAGTCGGCGACGTTTTTTGTGTCTAAATTGGTCGGGGTCTCCGCGTGACGGTTTGGGCGACTCATCCAGGAAACGAGATGGTGGAGGACTTGGAGGGCGCTCGCCGCGGAGCAAGTGTATTCGACGTTCGGCATCAACCTCTTGCATGCGCCTCTCTTCCTCTTCCTCTTGAGCCTTCGCCTGCGCCTCGTCTCGACGAACACGCGCTACATTTTCTGGGTTGTAGACGTTCCATGACTTCTTGCCAAGAAGGTGCCTGTGTTTTTTCTCAAAGTTAGACCGCAATGAGCGCTAAAAAGAATAATCAGGAAATCAGACAAGTGGTACTCACAAAGGCATGTTGTATGAGCGGAACTAAGGAACAGAATGAACACAGGAGAGAGGAAGCTATTGCTTTGAATCGATTCATAGCCAATGACAACGCCAAGACAAGGAAGGCGGTGAGCGGGTCCTGCTCTCAGGCAACGGTGGACTGGTCTACTTTTTTCAAGGTCTTCGATAATTATGACAAGAATTCTATTCACCACGTTTTATCTCCATTAACAGCTAACCCGTCAATACAGTTTTTACTATACTGTCTTATTGCAACGACCACACTTGTTTTTTCTGGGTTGAATCAACTTCCCAGCGAACTTCAATATCCAAGGCGCGGGAGCCTTCTTCCTTCTTTTGATAACCAACACTGCCTTTGATAACCTGTCCCTTTTTCAGCGGAACAGGTCCTTTTTCTCCATGGTTCACAAGCAGGACGCACTGCTGCCAATGTGTTTCTGTCTCCTTTCCGAACGGTCCAGTAGTGAATGCGACCAAACCTTCCTTCTTCATTTCCGAGGGAAGAGCATTATGGTTGAATTTGAATGTTGGTGAAGGCATGAAAAACGTATCAAACCATATGTTCCAACCGTCAAGCCCAGGAATGTCTTGTGTGAGTGTCACTTCGAATTCTCTTAGGAAAGTGAGTTCCTGAACTGTTATTGTGTGGAGAGGAAGCGGCAGGAAGAGTGCTGATGAACCAACAAGACTATCCGAGTTGCTTGTGGTTACAATCGCCTCGTCGTAGATGTTCTCAAGCATGCTAGACATGTCGAACCCGTAGACTGACTTCCAGAAAGTCACATGGGAGTCCACGAAGTCACCATCCACGTAAGGAGCAATGCGCAAGGTGGTGTGTGAAGGAACCATAAGCCCACCAGGCTTTAGGTAATGGTCTCTAGCCCAAAGCACGGAGTCCAACATGGCCTCAAAAAGCAAAGCATAGCCCATCCACTCCGATACGATAATATCAACTTGAGGTACAGGTAAGCTGACTTCTTCAATCTTCCCACGAACACATCTGTGAATCGAGTTAGTTCAAGCCGGTTGATTCACATAATTTTCCCATTACATACGTTATGACATGTTCAAAGCCATTCTTGTAAACATTTTCCCGAGCCTTTTGAATGACGTTTGAGTTGTCAACGGCGATGACCATTTTCGCTCCCGCTTTTGCACAGAACATGGATAGAATGCCTGTCCCACATCCTACATCCAGAACCACCTTGTCCTTGAAAAGACCCTTGTTGTCATAGATAAAGTCGCGGTAAGCGTCGGTGCGCACCGTGTCCTTAAGCATCGTCTCATGAATCGCTATACCATTAATCAGTCTTTCCGTAACGTATAAAAAATGGTGTCAGAACCTATCGACGAACCATTGAACGAGTAGGAAGTGAAGTAATCTGCGTCTGCTTGTTCGATTTTGCCCTTCCCGCTAATGCCAGGCGTGGTTTGCTTGTCATTGATTGAATCATCAGCCCCTTGTAGCTGTTCGCTCATTGATTTCTGCACTGCTAGTCGGTACTCGGAGAATTGGTGCCTTAGGATTTCCAACTCCTCCTGAAGTTCCAAGATCCTTTTATCACTGCTTTGGGCATCGTTCGTAGCCTCCGCTTCGTCTGTCAAATCGTCTAGGCTATAAAGCAAGGCGTCGTCATCGAGGACAGGTTTGAGGTAAATCTCGTCTGCAAACAGAGCGCTGGAGCTGACATCTGGAAATGTGATGCCTTTCTTGATCTCAGATCGCAAGTAATTCACTAGTCGAACAGTCCCTAGATAATCCAGATCTAGCGGAGGTCAGCATGGTCTCCTTTTCGTCGACACGAGCAAACACTAAAGGAAACAAAGCCTAAGACGACACAGCGCGATGTGCAACTGGAGTGGGCACAAGCAACAAATGATAACACACCGAGGTCCTTTCGTGCCTTAACAAGGTCAAAATTATACCTTTCCTTGGTATCTTTCAGCATAGCACGGACATCAGGATAGGTCTCGGCACTGAACAGCCCCACGACTGTCTGAGTCTCGTCGTCCGGCTCAACGTCTTCCCACCCCTCTTCGTCCTGAATGGGGTTTGAACTGTCAGACGCGGAGTCGCTATCTGAGTATTCGTCGTCCGCCGCACGATGGGCGTCTTGCAAGGAGGTCGCCATGTGGAATTGGCGCCGGTGGGAGCGGATTCAGAACAGAATTTTTGTTTAAAGTAGAAAGAAAAGAAAAGAAAAGAAGATCAAGAAATTCTCAAAATCCAAAGAAAAAAAAAATCGACTTTTATGAACAATCCCACTACGCCCACAAAATATAGAACACGGCCCCGCTGGCAAAACGTCCAATGCGCGCTCGGTAAGTGCCACCGATGGGCCTCTGCCTAGCGACGCCCGGGACAACCAGGCGACCCCGCCACGCTCACCGCCCGCTAGCGTTGTTGTCAAACTGCCCGTTCCGGCAGCTCGAGCTCAGGGATGCACTCTCTCTTCGACCTCTTTCGTCGGGGCAACTCATGTTATGCTGTCTCAATGCGTTTTTTATCGCTGCTGTGATCGTGCTGCTTGTCCATGCGTCCCTTTTCTTGACTGAAACAAGCAGCATTCCCTTTCTCGCTCCTTGATCGGCTCCGTGGACGAACCTCCCCGCCCAGCTTACTGCTTCTTTCATCCGATTGTTGTCCTCCTAAGTTCGCACGTGCTGCTCGACACTCTAGCAGGGCTTTTGCTGTCATGGCTTTTCTTTTCGGTCGTAACACCCGGCCACGGTCGCCGTCGGATTTGGCCAAGGCTACGAGAGATCTCCTATCGAAACTATGGGAATTGCCCGAGTCTCCCAAGGTGTGTATCCACCTAGTATCAGGGTTGATTTTAGCACAGAACGACTGAGACGTGAACCCAAAAACATAGCTAGAGGACGACATCTCCAAACAGCTCGCTCAAATGAAACTGATTACACAAGGAACACCCGGTAAGTCGGCCTAGCAAATATTCTGAGACTGACCAACTGAGACCCGCTGCTAATGCTTTGAAGAAATGGATAGTGCTCCTGCCCTCGTACGGTCTTTGTTTGATTCGGTGATACGAGAAGACCTTCTGTTCGAACTGGCCCATGGCATTCGGAAGCTCCCCTTCGAAGCGCGTAAAGACACACAAACAATCGTGACGCATATTCTACGCTATAAGCCTACCAATGGCCCTGGGGACCCACCAGCCATCGATTACATTGTGCACCAACGACCAGAGGTCATCATCGAGCTCTGCAGGGGGTTTGATGATCCTCAAAGTGCACTGTCATTCGCCTCAATATTGAAAGAGGCGGTGAAGTTCGATGTCATTGCAGCTCTCATTTTGTACGACCAGTCGAATGAGCATGAGCCCGCGGTTCGGCTTAACGATATCAACGCTGAGCAACCTCAAACAGGTGACGGTATCTTCTGGCGGTTTTTTGAATGGATTGACAAAGGAAGCTTTGAAGTGAGCGCCGATGCATTCACCATATTCAGGGTAAGTATTTCCCACGTTTATTGTTGGCCCGGCTAGTTCTTTATTTCTGATCCGAATGCCCACCGACCTAGGATCTCTTGACACGCCACAAAACACTCGTTGCATCCTATCTATCTGCCAACTATAGTCTCTTCTTTGGAAGATATCACCAAATCCTGATTCAATCAGACTCCTACGTTACCAAGCGCCAAAGCATCAAGTTGCTCGGCGAAATTCTGCTTGATCGCACCAATTATAATGTCATGACAGCATATGTGGACAGCGGGGATCATCTTAAGGCTTGCATGAACCTCCTTCGAGATGACCGAAAAATGGTCCAATATGAGGGGTTCCACGTGTTTAAGGTTTGTAACTCTGGGTTTTTCTTTAGCTTTTTTGGGGGAGGGGGGTTGCATTTGGCTGACGCGAGAACTATCTGCAGGTTTTTGTCGCCAATCCAAATAAGTCAATGGCCGTGCAGCGAATTCTGATCAATAATCGGGAACGATTGCTCAAATTTTTACCAAAATTTCTTGAAGATCGCACCGATGATGACCAATTTACGGATGAAAAAGCTTTCCTTGTTCGCCAGATCGAGCTCCTTCCCAACGAACCAATCGAGCCCGGGCATGCATCTGCATCACGACCAAGTGTTAACGCCGCAGCAGCCTAAGCCACAAAAAATTTCCAGCTACTTGTTCTGTGTAACGATTTCTTCTTGTATGCTCTCCAGGCACAAAATCTTCGACTTGACGACATGACGATTTGAGATAGATTTACGTGCGTTATGCTGCTGGGTCCCAGCAGCATGTCCCAGCAGCAGTGTGTGTTCCCAAAACCGCATTGTTCATTGTGACCCTTTAGTGTGTTCGGCGTTTGGAACCTTTTCATTGTTAGTGGGGTCATTTATTGGCGTTATTCTACTTTTGTCACTGCAGTGTCCGGGCAGAATGCTCGGGTTTTAGGGTTGTTGGGGGTAGCAAAACTAGGGTTCTCGCACATGCTGTATAGCCTAACAACATGTGAGGATATATATAAATATAGTTACTTGGGTGGCTAATGTACGTGCATGCTACCTGGGTAAGCTTAGAAAATGAATGTACATGAGAGCACTAGCTGATATGTAAACATATATACGCATGTAGATGGAGTATAAGTGGATCTTTCTCGATGATCCTCCGGCGAAGATCAACCCTCACATATGGGATTCTTCGGATCTCTTCTCCGCCAATCTTTATCTAGATGTGCTTCCGGAAATCATTGTTTACATAAGCTATCAAAAGCAATCCCACTGTGAGCCGATGGAGCTTGCAGCTATTTTTGGCGGAGAACGCTTGACGCCGCGAACTGTTAGCGGCCGCTCACTAGCGACGCCGCTAATCGCGTAGGGCGGGGATACTCCGCCCTGGCAGCGCTGCAGGTCCAAGGCAAGTCAATGGCTGTCAAGCGTCTGCCGTCGCAGATGCCCACAGGTTGCACGCTAAGACACGAACACAATGCCGTGTCTCAGCAAAAAAAGCATGAAAACGTTTGTCGTCGTCGTCCAGACACGTACTGCATTACATAACCGCGGTCTCATTGGACGGGTGGCGCAGTGGGCCTGTGGCTTGGCAGCGGCCCCTTTCAAAGCGATTTCTTTCGCTCATCTCTGCTTTTGTTGTTGTTATTATTCTCTCGCGCTGTCTCGCCGTTTCGACTCTACCTCTGTCGGAGCGCAGCCTTTATAACCCAATCTCTCCTCCGGGTGGACTGCCCTCGCCGCCATTCCTGTGCGAAAGTCCTCAACGCTATCTGCTCGCCGCTCAATGCGAGACGCTCGGACGCTGTCAGTCGCAATTGCCCCCCTCGTTCCGCATATCGATCTGCACTACGCCATCTTCAACGATTGAGCACCTGGTTGCTGTTATATAATTGTTGGCCTGGGAGTAAATCCCGTGACTTTGTGATCTGGTATACGGATTTTTTCCGAGCTGGCGCATTTCGATAACTGGAGATCCCTATATAACTCGCCACATGGTCCTCGTGAATCAAGGCGCGCATACCTTTCGAAAAAACCGCAATTGCTCACGGCGCATCGCGATCCGTTTTAGCCAGGCAGATCATGCCCAATAGCCTCATTGCCGCGTTGTAAAGCTGCACACAAGATGCCGGAGCCGGTTTCCCCAATCCATGCGGTAGCATTCGAAGAGACTGTCGCGTCCGCGGCGCCCATCCGCACCAAGACTCTGTCTTCTTCGGATCATCCAGAAGATGATGTAGTTGCTAGCGAGTCCGTCCCTGCGTTGACTATGGGAAAGAACAGCAACCATGCATCATCCATTAATGGCAATGAGTCGAAGGAACAGCCGCTGATGCAGTCGGACCAGAGTAACCAACCCGCCAATGCTGCTGTTGACCAACAGAGTATAAGGTCGCCGGCGAGTATTCCAAGTATCAGAGTAGATGATGCGTCTTCTCGACCCAGCTCGCGCTGGTCTGAACGGAGATGGGGTGTTCTCAGGAGTCGCAAATCAACCGAATCAATGCGGGCGCGGACCTCGCCAGCGCCTGAGCCCGCAGACGAGGCTTTTTTCCGAGGAATCACCATGAATATTCCGACAACGGACTTCAAAGACTTGACTCTTGACTCCATGGAGTTTTCAAAACGCGGCAGTTTGATGAAGGAGAAAAACGTTGTGCCACCAACGCCTATCTCTATCACTGATCCCGCCACGCCTTCATCGCCGCGCAAACGAGCTTCAAATTTGTTACGTATCCGGCCGTCTACCATAACCCCCCGTGCTGTTTCGGCGGATGAAGATATGTTGTCACGTCGTGTGAGATTGATGTACGACAAAGGTGAAGATAATGTGTCTGACGCGGAAATTACACGATCGATTGCGGCGGAAAATGGCATCTTGTGGGAAGAGCCAACCCCCGTCGAAGGTAGCGCAGATGATTTTCCAGACCCGAATGGATCTGCTACGGACTTTAAAAGTATTGCTTCTGCCGGCGCCAACAGCTCTATCAAACGTGAATCCAGAGAGCTTTCCGGAGGAATTGAAGACTGGCAGAACGTAGACGCGGCAGATGTGGACAGATACGGATTCATCATCCATCGATCAAAAAATGGGGATTCGGCGGAACCACAAGCAATCCAACGAGTATCAACTAGCCTGCTTCTTGCCTCTGAGTCGCCTCGTCGAAAAAATACATTCAGAAAGTCTCTAGTCGCAGCACGAAGTAGCAGCAGGTCACTGGCCAGTAAATCGCCGACACGGGACCGCAAATTGTCCGATTCTTCGAATCGTCCAAGTTCTTCTCAGAGTGCATACAGTCCGTCGCTCAAAAGATCGCCGTCTAAATTTCGCTATGCAACAAATCGACTCCCTCATAACAAGGACCGCCGAGTTAGAGATGAAGCAGGCGATATGCTGACACTGCCGTTCGAAGTGCCCGAAGCTACAGAAGACACCCAGGTATCTAATGCTATGAAGAAGAAAGAATGGGAACGTGAGGACAAGTGGATGAAGATGGCGAAACCTACAAAAAAGACCCATGACGGGAGTGGGATGACGTTCGAATTCGACACCAACAGTTCCAAGCTCATAGAACGAACCTGGAAGGGGATTCCAGATAGCTGGAGGGGCACTGCCTGGTATGCGTTTTTGGAAGCCAGTGCGAAGAAACGGGGTAACACCCCGTCGGCTGCAGATTTGACCCAAGCTTTCCGTGAATATCAGGACGTTTCTTCACCAGATGATGTTCAAATTGACATTGATGTACCACGTACCATCAATAGTCACATCATGTTTCGCCGGCGGTATCGTGGTGGCCAAAGACTTCTCTTCCGGGTTTTACACGCCATGTCACTCTATTTCCCGGAAACGGGATATGTACAGGGTATGGCGGCGCTCGCCGCGACGCTTTTGGCGTATTACGACGAAGAGCATGCATTTGTCATGCTTGCTAGACTTTGGATGCTGCGAGGATTGCAGCACCTTTACAAAGAAGGATTTACTGGGCTGATGGAGGCTCTAGGCGACTTTGAGAAGGAATGGCTTGGTAACGGGGAGGTGGCTGGCAAGTTGGTAAGTATTTTCCCATAGTTTTTGAAGCTCTTGTCAGATGCAGCTTCGGGGAAAACCAAGCTTTTCGCGGAGACTGACTTATTGTGCAGAATGAATTGGGCATTCCACCCACGTCATATGGTACACGCTGGTACTTAACCCTTTTCAACTACTCTATACCCTTCCCAGCACAACTACGTGTGTGGGATGTATTCATGCTTCTAGGAGATGCTGAGCCGTCTACTTCGAAAACAAGTGCAAATGGCAACCACATTTCCAAAACGCTTCCTGAACAAACAACAAGCTCTTTTGGGCAGGGACTTGATGTTTTACATGCCACCTCCGCCGCATTGATTGACGGAATGCGCGATATTGTGCTTGAGTCTGACTTTGAGAACGCTATGAAAGTACTTACTAGCTGGGTACCCATCAAAGACATTGAGCTCTTCATGCGAGTTGCCAGGGCAGAGTACAAAGTCCATCATCATCGCAAGAGGGGCGGGTAGTTGGGCCCATCGTTTGCAAATTTTCTTGCCTATATATTCCTTTCGCATTGCTTGGCTATAATAAGGAAGCATTCGGAACATAATTGAGCAATAACTGATATTTTCCGCCTTGCACTCGGGCAAAACCTGTTATTCGCTTTCCGATTCTATGTTTCATTTGTTGTTTTCGGGAATCTTGCACTCCATCAATTAATTATATCGCACTGACGCACGTTTCTGCTCTCGTCGAAATGATACCCCCTACTTCGAATCATGTACCTATAATGATAGATTTTGATAGGTCTTTCGCTTTTTGCCTTGGAAGATGGTCTCTTGAACTTGGTTTCCTTCTTTGCGATTTGCTATCATTTTAGAACCTGGCATATGGTTTATAATATAATGAAATAAATTATTAGGATCAAACCGCAAGATGCTTATCGTTATATGTTACGTCTTGTTGACTTTTATATGACATCAAAATAGCACAGATAAAGGTTCAGAGACGAACGCTTCAAGAAAACATGACTAAGATTGTTCGTTTATTGTAGAGCATTCAGGGAAGTGAACACCACCAGCGCAACAACTCCTATGGTGGAGCAACTGTAGCTGGAGGTTTTGAATTCAACGCCAGAGAGAGAAGTAAATTATAACCCGAGATAGCGATCTCGACCATGAATATATGTATTTATTATTAAGGTAGAACACTCAAGTAAGAAACAGACGAATTAAAGATTGACGGCGAAACACTTCACATTGAACCTCAGATCTTGGTAACCTTCAATTGCACGCCATCGCGTGGTCTCAGCACCAGCCTCCACATCTTGAGCTCTTCTGGGTCTTGAACCGACTCATCCCGCGCAAAAGTGAACTGGCTAAGCAACACACAGAGAAGGATCTTCATTTCGGTCTCGGCAAACTTCCGTCCGATGCAGCCCCTTGGTCCCTGGAGGAATGTCATAAACGCATTCGTGGTGTAGGAATCAGGCAGGTTGTCCCAGCGATCAGGATCAAAATCATCCGCAGTAGGACCCCAGTACTCGGGAAGACGGTTAATAGCATTGGCATACACTAAGACTGTTGTGCCCTTGGGAACGACATAGTCTCCAAGTTTGTCATCATCTACAAGCTCACGCACAGTCATAGGAATAGGCGGAATGTAGCGCAGGGACTCGCGGCAGACGTTATCCAAAAATGGCAAGTGGTCCGGATCAACATTCGATAGGTCGGTAGTCTCCCGGGTATCAGGATTGAAAAGGAATGGATAAGTCTTGCGGATTTCATCACGAAGTCGAGTTTGAATATCTGTGTGCTTGGATAGGAGATGAAGAGTCCAAGTAACACCAGTCGCGGTGGTGTCGTGTCCGGCACCGAGGAATGTCATGATTTGGTCACGCATAGTCTCAAAGCTAAGACCGGCTTCTCCAGCAGCCTGAAGTTTGAGGTTGTCCCGAACTAGCAGAGATAAAATGTCCTTGTCTGCAGGGTTGGCTGAGGCTTGCTTGTCTTTGATTATCTTAGTGGCAGAACCTAGGATGATGCGGCGTGAAGCCTCCATGTCTCTGTTCATTTTGGCAGGAATGTACTTCGTCATAGGGAAAAGGGTTTGCAGGCCATGCATCATGCGAGATAGCGCATCAAAGACAAATACTTTGCGGTAGGCTTCTCGTAAAGGGGTATCCGGGTTCTCCAGAGAATTGACGTTGGTGCCAAAACCAGCCTCACTGATGATGTCTAGTGTTGTTCGATTGAGCCACTCGAGCACTTCAAATGTGCCTGTCTTTTTATCCTTGGACTGGCTAATTTCCTGGTTCCAAAGTTTGGCCATAAGAAAGGACTTGCTCCAGAAGATTGGTGCAAGCGTGCGGATAGAGCCGATGGAGAAGCCCGGTGTTAGGGCTTTGCGTTGATGAACATGGGAGTTGCCCTCAGCCAGAAGAATGCCCTCTCCCAGAATACGGGTCATCCATTTCCGTGCGCCCACAGGTTTCGGGTAGTTGTATGGATTCTTGATGGTCATTTGTTTCAAGGCGTCGTCGTCGGCAATGGACAAGCGCTCCGTCCCCAGCGGGAAGAAATAGCGAACAATCGGGCCGTATTTTTTGTGCCAGTTCCGTTGACACACGCCCACCTCGTTCTCAATGATCTCGAACATCTGACCATACAGAGGATTTCCGGGAACGGTAGGCACATGGCGAAGGGGAGACACATAGTATGGGTATATCCACGACCAGTACGCGACGTAGCTTGGAATGGCAACTGAATACAAGAGGACCAGCGCGGCAGCGGTGCTGATTTCAGAGAGTCTTGACATGGCACCAGCGGCGAGGGTAGCAGTGAGCATGAGTGGCATGAACCGCGGCTTGAACGGTGCCACACTGTGGGAGTTTTGGGTCGCCATGGTGGTGTGCGAAAATTAATCAAAAGAATTGGTGTGAGTAATTACAAGAATCAATGTTCAGTTCCCAGGCTCGACACCTGTGACCAGAGCGCCTTGGGAACGGGTGTGGGAAGCACGCTGACTAGATATATTCGAATATTGGATCTCTTCATCAGGAAGGAGTCATTAATCATCCTCTGTATCTGCTAGCGGAAAAGGGGGCGGAGGAAGGAATCTCCTGCATGGTGTGATGTGTTATCTGATTACCAACTGGATGAAGGAGAGCTCTTCTTTTCGGTGTCTGCTAGCCGGAACGGTAGGGCCTCGTTTGCGCTGGATACACGGCATCTCTCCCAGCACTAGTGATCTGTAAGGTAGCGATGCATAGAATGTTGGAAGCCACAGGGATGCGCTTGCATATGATGTGAGTTCTTTTGAAGCGTTGGGTCCGATATCAAATTAGGGCTTCTCGTGCTTGTACGTATGTAATGAAACTTTACCGGCGTCCTGTCTCGATACCGTCATTTACCGCAGTTATATTACACCCGATGCGGGCATGCGTGTTGACGGATTACCGGATCAGGCAGTCTCCACTGCCAGCTGGCTGCTGCCATTGGCTGCTCAACCGACGTCCAGCCCTGGCGCGTACTATCGCCTATAGAGTTCTGTATCTGCTCTTTCTCAAGATGCTGCAGGACGTATGCAGTAGCCCCAGCGATGATTAATACGGCCGCAGCGTCCTTGCATGCGAGACGCTGGCCTGGCCTCAGGCACCCCCAGCGACGATGACGCCGTGTGTAACTGCGTCGCCCGAACAGGCAAGTCCCGGCGGGCCTCACAACCCCGACTCGCAACTTCCTCCTCGCGGCATCGCAGCACTATCGACTGCAGCTTTTGCCCTCATTCTTCCTCTCCTCCCCTCCTCCTCCTCCTCTCTCTCTCCCTGCTCTATCGTCTCCTAGCCCGCCCTCCCCTCTCCGAAGACGCCCTCGCTAGCATTATCTCGCTCGTATCGCCCGCATCGCCCGTCCCGCCCGCCCAGCCAGCCTTGCGGTGATCGCCTGCAAGGTTATTCCTATCGGCCACCTGTCAGACTAGATGCATCGCCTGATAGTCTAAGCGGCAAGCACCGTCTGCTTCTCGCGTCTTTGCCAGTGGGTCACCCAGGACTTGATTGCGGTATTTGCCCAGCTTACTCCTCATGCCCCTTTCCATCCGGTGCGTTGGGCTTTGACTCGAACGCTGGGTTATATATGGTATCACTCGCCGGCCCTTCCTAGTTCGTTTGTGTTCTTACTGAGTGTCCTGTTTGGCCGTGATTTGTTGTGAAGACTAAGCAAGCTAACGACATTGGACCAGCAGAGCAAGATTGTGCTGGCGTTGGAACTCCGGGTAACGCGTTGATTTTACTGCCCTTCAGAACCTACTTCACTCCGCTCTATTGTTATTTTATTGCATATACATCTCGTCAACATGTCGGCAGCGACCGTCGATGCCTTGTTTGGGGCCGCTGTGCTCCAAACATCTCCTTGGTCGCTCTTCAACCACGCATGGACTGCCGTGAAGGGCTATTCTGCAGACGAGTTTCAGTTCATTGAGGGCAAGACTCCCATGAGTACTTTCAAAGAGACTGGACTCATGATCGCGTTCTACTACCTTACGATTTACACCGGCTGGAGGTGGATGAAGAACCGCGAAGCGTTCAAACTTTCGACCTTGTTCAAGATACACAACCTTTTATTGACAGCTGTCAGCGGCGCGTTGCTTGCCTTGTTTCTGGAACAGTTAATTCCCTCCCTGTGGAATAACGGTCTTTATCAATGCATCTGCAGCAAGCCAGGATGGACTGATAAGCTCGTGGTTCTCTATTACGTTCGTGATACGTAGACACTTTATGATGAGAAGTCTTGTGCTAATGTGTATAACAGCTGAACTATCTCACTAAGTACGTCGAGCTGCTGGATACCGTCTTCCTCGTTCTGAAGAAGAAGCCCTTGAGTGAGTCATCCTCATCTATTAGTGGCTGAGAAATACATCTGACAATCACCCGTAGCTTTCTTGCACACATATCACCACGGAGCTACCGCGTTTTTGTGCTGGACGCAACTAGTTGGCAAGACTCCAGTGTCCTGGGTTCCGATCACTCTCAACTTGACGGTCCACGTTGTCATGTACTGGTACTACTTTCAGAGCGCCCGTGGCGTCCGTGTTACCTGGAAGGAATGGATTACTCGACTGCAGATTGCTCAATTTGTCCTCGACCTTGGTGAGCAGTGCCTCCTTTTTGTGTCCGGTCTACCTTGCTAATACTGTTAGGATTCGTCTTCTTCGCCACATGGGATTTCCATGCCGATGAGTGGGGGCTCGAAACCATGCACATTGGACGCTGCGAGGGGTCTCTATTTGCAGCGATCACTGGCTGTGTCACTCTCAGCTCATATCTCGTTCTTTTCATTCTTTTCTATATCGCCACCTATCGCAAATCCAGCAGAAGGGGTCGTAAGGGCTTGGGACTAAAGAGAGACCAAGTTGTTACCGCCTCGGGCCGCGCTGCTGAAACGCTCAAGTCGGCACGTAGCCGCTTTGGTCAATCAAGCATCGAGTCTATCGAATCTACTACTAAGTCTCAGTGGGCGGTCTCTCGGGACTAATCCCTCCCGGAAGTTTCGTGTGGAATCTAGATATGGCCACACCCCTCTAGCGACTGATCACCATAGCGCTCTGATCCGAGAATCGTACTTTTTAATCACTCTCTTCATGCATAGAATCCTTGCTGCACAGTCATCACTGTTTTTGTTTTGTCGCCGTTGATGTCGTACTTGCACACTAGTCCTAATCCCATTCTTTGTCAAAAGATAATAATATCACAAATCACATTCTTTTACATACAATTCCTTGAACGTAAGAGCTTTGGTAGGGTCTTCTATTGTACTTTAGAACCAGTAATAATTCGACTCAAATGAAGCGGGTTGAGTCTGCCAAAATGAACCTCCTGGGCACGAATAACACATGAAGCATGTTAATGCCGCAGCTGCGCTCAAAATTGAAACGTTGAAAAATAAAAGAGAGCCATGATAAGGCATCAAGCCAGTAGTTCGACTGATAAGCATGAGTTTCCAGTACACATGTCATATTTCTAGCGACATATATCCTCATATGCAAGTTGCTAGGTCTATGATAATACCTATGTATTTTGCAATATGCAAAGACATTGGTGTCAAATATTTGGGGTGGGGGGTCCCTGCATGCTTTTGTTAGTCAATACTCTGACTTTCTGTAACTACATGGAGAGTTGGACTAATGCAAATATGCGCTGTTTATTGGGCCCCAGCAATAAACGACTCACGAATATTGTGCATGTATGCTAGTGTCTTATACATGAACGTCTAGGGGCTGATAAGGTAAATGCATGTTCAGCTTGACTTTTCCAATTATGTTGGTAGACACGTACTTGGAACCGATTCCGTATTTCAGGTGACTGAAAATTTTGATCCAGGAAAAAAAGGCGATAGTCCCTCAAATATGCATTATACGCAAGTAAAGTTGCTATCAGTGGATATCTGGCTGTTAGAACAGAGTTTCCGGTGCCACAGAAAATGGGTCTTGACTCTATGGCTCGTAATTTATTTGATCAACACTTGGCCTTGATCAAAATTAGCTTCGATATGATGGAAAACAAGTCTATTCGTAGATATTGTGCAGAGGTCAGCTACTATAACGTGCCTATCTATGTGTCTATGATATTTGTGCTCGGCCACTAAACCGTAGAAAAAGAAAAAAGAAATACTCAAATAAATGAATAAAAGATGGGTTGAATAAAAGAACATGAGAAAGAAAAAAGAAAGACACAATGGCGGTGATAGTAATATAGTGCCTGAAGGGATGCACAGTTCTTAGTCAGTATGCATTGCAGCTGCATGAATGCAACTAGAAAATAAAAAGAACACAAACGCATAACAACATATACCAATAGGTCAAAGATTGACCGCCGAAAATTGGGGCTAGAAGAATGCCGGTATTACCACAAATCTCTGCGAGAAGCCAGCGCATCTGTATCAGCGGTGAACACCCCGTGTAAGCGATCCATCTCAGCTAGTCCCCTGGCTATCTCCATTCCTCGCTGGCGCTCTCGTTCCACTTTCTCCCAAGTCCATTCCTCTCCGGGCTGCTGCTGGTCTTGATTGCGTCGAAGGGGATGGGCCTGTTTTCCAGTGCGAAATGAACCTTCCTCGGCGATGTCAACCTCAGTTTCGGCAGAAAAATGTGCCTTGAGGGCATCCCAGGTTTCTTCCATTTTGGCAAGAAACTTGAATGGGAGGTCATAGTACTCTTCAAACTGCTTGCTCATTGTAAGCTCTCCTAGGGGCTCATTGCGGAGACTGGATACAAAGTCCTCCTGGCCCGGTCGTGGAGGCAGCAGACCGGAGACTTGAAGCATGATCTCAGGAGAAACAGTCCGGCGTCCCTTTTTCCACACACATTTGCTCAGTGCGGATGCATAGATCGCATCCTCTTTTCTGGCCAAATCTTGTAATTTTCCTGGGCGGGAGCTGTAGCTTTGCGGTAACAATGTAAAACGTCGTGGCTTATGTGTGTCCTTTCGAACAAAGTGGGTGACTGTATAAATCCATTTCTCATCCCACGATAGCACCCGTGTCCATATTTCATAGCTGTGAAAAGGCTTCACTTCTTTGCGAAATGTGCAGCTCACTGCTCCCAGCGCCAGGCCAATAAGATCGTCCGAAACACCCAAGATGCCTGTTCTTCTACGTGCATTTCGAGCGTAGTCGACGCCACTTGAGAAGAGCGTGCACATCAGATGAGCGCGAGCGATGTCCAAATCCGCAAAGTATGTACTATTGGATTCTGTATTGTTTCTGTCAGCATTGCTGCTAATAATCCGTTTGTATATCTAAGGAAAAACATACTATGCAGATTGTAATCCAACTCAGTGAGGCCATTGCCCGAGGACAGGATCAATGGCTGGAAAAGTTGCGCCGGAGAAGGGCCATTTTTTGGTCTATTAGATCGAAGGAGACAGCGATACCCGCGTAATAGACGTATCTATGGAGAGGTCAGCTTCAGCGGGTAATACACCACCAGTCTTCAACATCAGAACTTACATGCCATGCAAAGGGAAGATTTTTGAAGTTTTTCAGCACCAGTAGAGTAATCAATAGCTTCCACACCAACGACCAGGAGATTGGGAGCCAACAGTCAACTAGATGGAATGGTTCTGGACTTGAAGCCATTTTTTCGGTTGGATTGACCTGGAATGCGTTTTCAAGATGGTCGTATCTTGTTGGCGCTGAGAGTCGAGCTGCTAGGTAGGTCAAGTCCTTTGAACGGGTTACTTAAAATCTTTCTGGGATACAATGGAGCTCAAGAAGGCCTGTCGAGTCCACAGAAAGACCCCTAAGGCACACTTATCCAGGGCATTGACTGTTGAGGCGCCAAATGGGTGCTAAACGGGTGCCAAATCGAGCTAATAAACAGGGATTGGCCAGGACCTACTGGAAAGTCCTGCTTTAATTCCGTTGTCCTGATACCTTTGAAGGCACGTCCCCTGTTCTGACTAGATAGGTAATTCCATACCCTTGGCCTGGGCTTGGATTCTACCCTCGCCACTGCTCAGATATGCAGTATAGTTGGCGGATGTTCGCGTTTATTTACGAGCTAATATGACGTCAAATTATAATGTGAGCCTCATTATGCGTCTATTCTATAATGTCCTTGCATAGAACAATATTTTGAGGTCTAATGACATTGTTGAAGGTAAACAGTGTTGTTCAATAGACTATACTACCATGCCTGCCACCAGGAATTATCAAGACTTACGCAGCTTTGAGGGGTTTACCGTCCGTGTAATGGGAGCAACACCGAATGTCAAAAATCATAACAAAGCGGAACAAGGAACTCTCTTTGTTCCTGCAGCGTCGATCGGAGTACAGTTGTGATAAGACTCGACGACATTGAGCTGTGCGAATGTAATTTACAACGGAGTTATGCCGCGTAACCGTAATGTAATTACCGGTATTCGTACCGTTGTCTTAATCTTGTCAACATGCGAGGGGCTTTTCATAGATTCTCTCCTGCAACGACTGCATTAATCCAACTAACTCATCGGCTTCTCCCTGTCGGCGACCCGCTCTCTATCTTTTTGGCGCGCTCGCAAGTGTCGTTGTCAATTCCAAGCTCCTTTATCTCCCGTTTTTTCCCGTCTTGGCCATTCCCACAGCGCTTCCTCGATGTTGACTGATCACAAAAGCTCTAGATATGTCGCGCGGCTGATTAGCACTTACGTCGTTCTGCAAAGGAAATCTAATAGCCATGTGCCTGATCTTATCCCTGGCGTCACACCGCCTGTGGCCAATTTTTTTGCAAATAAATCTCACCAAAACAGGAGTCGCCATCGCTATGAAGGGTGCTTTCGGCGTTGATTCCTGAATGCTGTCCATGCATGTGCTCTCAGGGATTTTCAATCCCCGTCCTGCTGCTCTGATGGAGAGGCAGAAGCTTTCTGATTTGGGACTCGTAGAATGGTGCTGCCTCCTTACAAGACTCTTCTCACTATTGATATTACGCGTC
This sequence comes from Eurotiales sp. R13A2, assembly GCA_023625935.1. Lineage (NCBI taxonomy): Eukaryota > Fungi > Ascomycota > Eurotiomycetes > Eurotiales > Eurotiales sp. R13A2. The sequence goes on along the minus strand of JAMAFV010000017.1, from coordinate 927,328 downwards.
AGAGCGCTTCGGGTAAACATCCTTTGTCACATTCTTGTTTTTCAGACCGATTCGCTTTGAATATCACAATCGTCCAATGCACCACTCGGATTCTGTTTCTTCGCTGCTTGCCGACACTAATGGAGCCAGAAAGACCAACGATGTCACTAGACAATCCCTCCTCTAGCGGACTCGCAGAGGGGAGGGCGTCTTCTCTTGCCCTGTCACCTGTTATCGAGACTCAAGAAGAAGAGAGTTCGTTGGACGATGAGCGGTTTGCCGACGCTCTAGAGGAACCTTCAAAAGTCGATGACGAAGACGAGAAAAAGGAGAATACAAAAAGAGACTCAAAAATTGACGATGCTTTTGAGGAAGCACCCCAAATTACCGAGATCAAAGAACAACCAGTAATGCGCGAAACGCCTTTAGAATTGGAGCATTCACAAAGTGCAGAACCTGTGACAAGCAGTTCCCAAAATAATGAGGAGACGCAAATACAGACACAGGCTGACCAAGAAGAGCATGACGACAAGAACGATGGCCACCCGAGTCAACCAGTTTTACTCCTTCTGATAGTTGGATTATGCCTCTCGGTGCTGCTGGTTTCATTGGATAGAACCATAATCACAACGGTAAGCGGGCATCTCATACAAGTCATCTCATACGATCAAATAGCTAATACTTGCCATAGGCAATCCCGGCAATCACGAACGAATTCAAGTCAACATCCGCCGTAGGTTGGTATGGCTCATCTTATCTCGTCACGGCTTGTGCCTTACAGCCAACCTATGGACGAATGTATACACTTTTCGACGTCAAATGGACATTTCTTCATTCCGTCGCGATATTTGAGCTAGGAAGCCTTGTCTGCGCCGTCGCTCCAAACTCAACTGCTTTGATCATCGGCAGGGCTATTGCAGGCTGGGGAAGCGCCGGCATTCTCACCGGTGCATTCGTCGTGGTTGCTTTTGCTGTGCCGCTGCAGAAGCGTCCGATCTACACTGCTTCTATTGGAATGATGTACGTGTGAAGCTTTCCAAGTCAAAACGGTTGCCAGTGCTAATTAGCTATTCTGTATGAATAGGTATGGAGCAGGAGCGGCTGCTGGTCCTGTTCTTGGAGGTGTTTTTACAGGCATGGTCACCTGGCGGTGGTGGTAAGGATCCAAGTCTGGTTGAAAATGTACCGATTCTAAATGTGTGTTACAGTTTCTATTTTAACCTCCCGGTAGCCAGTGTCACATTAGTTGTCGTATTCTTATTTTTCAAGAAGGGCAATAATCCGCACTCCAACGAAGGATGGATACGAAGATTAACCCGGATCGATCTTCCAGGTAGTGGGCTGATTCTAACTTCCTTCACAATGTTGTTTCTCGCACTCGAATACAACACGGACGGTGCCGCATGGTCGAGTTCGTTGGTTATCGGTCTCTTGTGCGGTTTCGCTGTAACGCTTATCATGTTCCTTGGTTGGCAGTGGTATCGTCAAGAACAAGCCCTCATTGTGCCAGATATAATCCTCCAGAGGACTGTTGGAGCTGCCTGTCTGCTGGCGTTCTTTATCTATGCAGTCTTGATCCTCCATGGATATTACCTGCCCATATGGTTCCAGGCTATTCTAGGAACATCCACTGAAAGCTCTGGCGTTGATATGCTAGCTTATGTTCTCCCTAACTCCATCTTCAGTCTTCTGGCAGGCATATTCATAACCCGAGTCGGTTACTTCGCCCCGCCTGCCATTACCGGCTGCGCAATTGCCACAGCCGGCGCTGGGTTAATCAGCACTCTGCAGCCAACGACTAGCACAGCTCAATGGGCAGGCTACATATGTTTTGTTGCTGCCGGGGTAGGCATGGCAATCCAGCAAAGTTTTACCGCCGTGCAAAGCGTGCTTCGTCTGGAACAGATACCCATTGCGACGGCTGCAGTGACATGTTTCCAAAGCCTTGGTGGGGCCGTCTTTACATCCGTTGGCACCAGCATTCTGTCGAACGAGCTTCGCGCTGCGAGTAAAGCCAATGAATTGCCGGGGATAGATGTTGCCGCCGTTCTGTCCGCTGGCGCAACCCAATTCCGATCTACTGTGTCCCCCGACGCGCTTCCGGTTCTAATTGACGTGTACAACAGTGCTTTGCAGAAGGTTTTTGTTGCCGCGATTCCTATGGCCGGAATAGCGTTTGTCTCGACTCTGCTAATGGAGTGGCGCAGCGTCAAAGCTCCAAGAGAGACCCCTCCGTTGGCGGGACTAGCGTCATCTACGGAAGCACCTGTGCTACCTGATGTCGACGTCGAGACGAGGATCTCACCTGTTTCCACCAGGCTCGGGTTTATTTCCAGGCCATCGACTGGTCGGACAAGCAGTTAATATGCACAATTCATAACCCTCTTTTTCACCCTACAAACTTTAGTATACAATCGTTTCCTGCCAGTGTATTACTACATCTCATTTGTATTACTATCCCTCGCAACCCTTTGCTTTCAATTATTCCTTCTTTTAATCATTCTTTTATACATCTGTTCCCTTTCATCTTATGCCTCGCTTGTGCTCAAGCTATGCATCTATTTGGCCAGAGGTAGTTTGCTGCCTGAGCTCGTTTTGGGCTCCTATGTACATATATAGAGTATCTGATAGATGTGTTGACCTAGTTATTATGGCGGTTTCTGCCCCAGATTATCATTGTGAACCGTCCATATATATATATTCATGTGTTTGGGTGTATACGTGTTCGTGTAGATGATTGAGCCCGGTTTTGCTCTTGGCGGATGAGATGCATCCAATATCCACAAACAATGTGACTATGCATTGGCCTCCGATAGTACCGGACACCTGGTGAACAGAGCCACCCCTGGCACGATGGGAACCTCTCGCATTTGTGATTCCGGGGTTCGTTTCACCATGACAAATCGGGCATGGACTCGGCAAGAGCTAGACGTCTGACTATCGGATTATCATAGATCCTGGAGGCATTCGCCTTTAACTTGACTAAGATCCTCACTTGATAGTCACGCACGTCGGATGGACCATGGCATGGCACAATTCTGAATCAGGTGCATCATCTATGAATGCGTATTATTATGTACATGTGAAGACGGTCATTGGCTGCCCAAGTAGGGAAGGCGGCGGATAGATTCGTCCCGCGAGCGGGTGGACGCGTGGAAAATAGTGGGCCGGTATAGAAGATCATTCGCCGAAGGAGATATAATATGGGGGCTGTGGCACCCCCATCTTTCCTGTTTGAGGCGTCCAAGCTGGGGAGTTACAGGCTGTGATGCCTAAAAGGGAATGGCTCCATCGACGGTGCACGGGCGGTCGTCCATTGGCTGCGCAGCGCTGCCAAATTAATCTGTCAGCCACATGGCCACAGTCCCAGCTTTCCCAGCTTGTCCCTTCGGCCTGTCTTGGTCTGTCCTGGTCTGCCCGAAACAAAGGCTCACTTTGTGCTCCATCTCGGATCTCGGCTGCAGACTGGTCTGACATCCCCGTACTAGTACGAGGTACTTCGCACTTGGCCAGGAATATGGTGTTGTGAAGTAGGTACATTGTAACGGAGTCCGGAAGCTCCTCTCATACCGTTCCACAAAATATACGTGTTCACAATTAATATACATATAGGATTGTCAGACGTGGACGATCATTTGGAATCACAACAGTCCTATTGCCAGTTGCCATTTACTCACTAGCGCACTGCTCCGTATTCAATTTAAATTAATATCGTTGCAATCCAGAGTCGTTGTTGACGGTTGACGGTTGACGGCGACCTCGGCAAGCGCCAAAGTCTAAACTGGGTTAAGCGACTGACTACTACGTATTGCCTGATACTGATTACTCGTCGCTGGCACTAAGCATGCGAATTGCTCGTCGACATGGAGCTAGTGCACGTAGATTATATTATTTCGTTATCGGTGCTGCGTATGGATTCTTGAGAACAGAGCACACCCCCCCTGGGAGGCAGGTCGCCAAGAAGGACGCCGTACTGGGTATGGTAGATGGACGCCACAGCTATCCAGATAGCGGTGCTTGTACTAAAAGTTAATAACAGCTAATAACAGATAGCTGCTAGCTCTTGCTCCCGCCGTAGGAGTACGGATTCATCATACAGCAGTTTAGCATGCAGCATGACTAGCCGCTTGGGGCAAGGTTCTTCACCACCGGTAGGTCAGTGCTTGACTTCATTCTCCATCCGCTGCTCTTTTCCCTTTCGCGGTGATGAACCATCCTTTTGGGTTTCAACTCTCGCACTAGGTCCAGTCAGGCTCCTTCCTTGTCTAGCGCAGCTATATGCAGCACAGCAACAATGTCGCAAGCACGCTTCAATGCGCGGTGAACGGACCGCCAACGAGGCTGCCAGGCTGTCCGCACCGGAGGCTTCTAGGCGTGCGCCCACGCTTCTGCATAGTAGATAGTCGTACGTATCGTACATTAGCTCATGACGCCGATGGACGACGTTGGTGACGATGATGTGATTGACGGTTCTGCTCCACCGGAATAGGCTTCGGGACTAGCAGGATTAGGCTATGAGCTGAGCTGAGCTTTTGGTTTTTGTCTGCTGCCCACTGTATTTGTAATTGCGTTGCGAGCGCTTCTGGCTTGTTGTGGTCATTGCAATCTCAATCTTGGCCTTCATTTCCGAAAAGCCCCCAGGCCGACGCCCGCACTAGCCCGCATGCCGCCTAGCGCGCCTTCCTTCTTTCATCAGGTCTGGTCTGGGCTGGGCTGCAACTGCCTGTGTTGCGGTGCTTTCCTTTGCTAATTTGGCCGCGCGAGGAAGCAGCCTCCTTCCTGATTCCGAAGCCGATTCCAGGACAGGAAAAAACCTAGGGGCCCTCCTTCCTGCCTTGTCGTCTTTAGCTCGGTCTTCTCTCGTCGACTTCACTTCAATTTCTTCCTCCTGCTTCTTCTGCTCTTCTTCTTTCCTTCTCTTGCTCGCTCTCCCTGCGTCTCTTTCCCTTCCTTTTCTTTCTTTCTGTCTTGTCTTTCTTGTCTTGCTATGGACTAGCTCCTTGCCGCTCCTTCGTCGTCTGTTCTTGCTTTGCCTCTTGTTATTGCCGTCGTTGTTCTTCCCTTTTTTTTTTTGTCCCGCTTCTCTGTCGCTCCTTGACGGATCAGGGCAGCTAGCGGTCTTTTGCTTCGATTCAATTCATTCAGTCAACCAACTCATTCAATTCCATCAATTCTGTTCCACCTACATTCGATTCGACCTTCGCGCCATTGCCATTGCCATTGCCATTGCGCGCGCCCTCGTCTCAACGCCGATCGACTGGTCCGATCTAGTCTGAACGTGTCTTCCCGTACGGAAGTGGGCTGTGAGAGCTGCTCGGACCCGACACAATCGATCTATATTTTATCGTTCCATAACAGTACTGCGTACACTTCCTGTCTCGCGCCGCATTTATTTCCATAACCGCTCAGGGTAGCAAGCACTCATTGATTTCGGACCCCTGCTGGACAATCTCTTTTCCTTTTTCCAAAGCTTTTCTTCTTTCTCTTCCTTTTTTTGTCGCATACCATCACCCGCTTCTCGGCTCCCACTGTCATTTCCTCTCCCAGGTCCAGTTTCATTCTTCCGTCCGCATACGCCAATTACGGACTCCAGCGCACCGGCTGTCAAAGCGACCTGAAACGGTTTAGCTGACGCCGTATGCCTTAACGCTTGAAAAAGGTAATTGCTGACTTGCCAAGAATTGTTCTCCCCGAAGAGTCCCCTGCCTTGACTGCGCTTGTCCTTTGATAATCCGTTTCGGGTCGCTGCCATCCCCTATTGGTTAGGCGCCCCCGTCCCCGCGCTTGCGCCTACTTTGACCCCTACCCCTCTGTCATAATCATGATGAGACGCATGTATTTGAAGCTGCCTACAGTCCTATCCGTTCAATCTAGTCATAGTCTGCATCTTCCATATTCGCCTTTTTGCGCTGGAAACGATACCCTTATTCCCCCTTCCACATTATTTCACTAGATTTTCCGGCCAGGCTTCGCAGCACAGATGCCCCCTTCCACCGACTCCAACATGTTTTACCTGCTATTGCTTCACTTTGCTATGAATTGCCCAATGTTGTACATTTCAATAAATTGCTACTGGCTGCGTACACATTTTACCCCTGTTGCTCACGTCAAAATCTCCCATATAGAACGGAATCAAAGGGCCTCATGAATACTCTATTGCTCGGCAGTCTATCTTCGCTCGCCGTTCCTCCTGGACACAAGCCAACCCCAGCTCTGCTCCCACTATTTCCGCCTCGCAACTGCCTCGAGCCCAAAACATGGATAACAACCCCAGGAGGGAACTCCCACCTCCGGCTGGAATGACTCTGCCGCCAGACCCACCAGTAGCCGCCATGGGGTCGTCTAGTCAACTTCCTCCTCTTCCGTCGCAATGGCATACGGAGGACTCTTTGCAACAGTGGCTACGGACTAAGGCGGAGGAGGACCGAAGACGGCAGGAAGAAGAACGCACCCGCCAGGAGACTCTCCGACTGGAACAACGGCGCATTGAGCAGAGCATGCTTCGGGATGCCGTGCAGGCTGGTGTACCACCTCAAATGGTCCCATTCATTTTTGTCGGAATAGGCGGTGGAAATATATCTCGTTCGGCACTGGATGTGGCGCAGCAAATGGATTTATCACAATCTCAGCAGATCCAACCACCACAGGACCATCAACAGCGAATACCTCCATCGCAACAACAAGTAATTGCTTCTCAGATTGCGCCTCGTCATCCCTTGACGAATCCTGACCCCGACGTGGCGCAATCTTTGCCCCCAGACATCCGTCGAGATAATCGAACAATACCGCCGAACCCTTATGCTTCTCAACCTGCCCCCCCTCTTCAAGCCTCATCACCATCACAGCCTGGGCCTGCATCGCCTACTCAAAAGCAGCACTATCGTGGATCATTTCAATCGACTCGCCCGCATGCTACTGGAGACTCGCATGCACAACAGCCCCGCATGAATACCACCGACTTCCATGTCTCGCATGTATCATCCACCCAATTCCAATCCGGAGGCCTGGGGTCTACATATGCTCCTGCTCCGAACCCCGCCAAACTTGAGACGCAGTCTAGCCAAACTCCGTCTATCTACTTTCATCACTGGGTTCCTCCGGGCCAGCCACAACCGGGTACGCCTTCTACTAGGGGCCGTCAAGAGTCAACTTCACGTCCTCACCTCCATTCAGAGTCGCAGTCGCAATCTTCACCTGGACGAAAACGCAAAGCCCCCGGGTCACATCCGCCACCGCCACCGCCAACATCACATCACGAACAGACCTCGCCTGCTCTGTCAACTGTTTCGCCAGGCCGGGGGCCGCCGGCTCAACTCATGCATAGCCCAAGTCATTTCCGTCAACAGAGTGATCCTAGCCACGGATTCCGGCATACTGAACAATCTGAATCAGATGCCGAAAATTTTCAGCGTTACCGACCAACTCGCGAATCCATCCTGAATCCAGTTCCATCCAGCTCACGAAGAACAAGTACGGATGTTCAGCCTGGTGCGGCACACACGAGATCAGAGAGGGAACCTTGAGATGCAGTGATCCTTCAGAGAGCTTTTCCAAAATAGGCTATTTGGGAACGGAAGTCCCGTTTCACGAACGATCCTTGTGATCATTTGCTACATCATCACCAACGTCCCATCCGGAGATTTGAATCAGATTCCGTCCCTGATTCATCAATTTTGAACTCTTCTTCGTGCCACATGTCTTATCTCAACCTTTCACCCTTTTCACACACATTGTTAGTTTCCGCTTCTAGTTATTTTTATTTTCTTTTTCCTTTTTCGGATTTCAGGGGTACGGAGGTTGTTATGCGACAACTTCCCCAGTGCACAAGTTGTGCAAGCGACGTTCTCAATTGGAATGTCTCATTCTATTCTACCAGAAATGGGCTTTTTTTTTGATATCCAGGATAGAATCCGTGTTTTTGAACATATCTTTATCTACATACTTCTCATGTAACATACCGCGAGGCCTTGGCAGGAACCGTTCTGGTCGTGCCAGATTCACATCTTTTTTTCATTTCTTTTCGCAGGGAGAGTTGAAACCTGAATCTTGTGTTACACATACATGCACTTAGTTAGGTGTGTATATATCCACATGTATCTACATTTTATCTATCCTGCCATCCTGAGAGTCTCAAGAAAATGTCAGAAATAGAGTTGGATTTGTAGTCCACAATATGCTTCCTTGCCTTTCCACAGGACATTCAGTCACCATAGATATGCATTTAATTATATAGGCATATATAAAGAGAGAAATGATTATAAAATCTCCGGTAAATTAGGGTAGACATTCCTTTTTGACGCTTATCAATTGACCCGCAATTCGTTCGTCCTCCGTTCAGTCTCTGATGGAGTTGGGAGATATGACAGAACTGAGTAAAAATAGGATATGGGGTGGTCGTGTTATAGCTCATACACGGTCAAAACGGCTCAGGACCTCGGTAGGCACAGTTGGAATATACTTCCTCGCTCTCTCTCTATTTGTCCCGCCAAATCCAGCCCCGTAACTAATAAGCATGTCCGTGCTTGTGGGTAGAATGAATGGAAGTGTCATTGATGGATCGAGGAGATAACTTTCCGGGCCGGAAGATGAGAATGGGTGATGGTGAAAGTGGTGGCTAGGGGAAGATGCGGATATAACGGGTGATTGCAGGAAGACACTACTTCGAGGTGTTGAAGGGCCACCACTTTCATGTATGCCGTCGTTGTTGGTTGCAGCAGCTGGAGTGCTGGCAGGGTCGGGCGAAGAATCGGGATTATCTGACTTTTTGGGACTTGATGGTGGCAATGGCGAAGTGCTATCCGAGGACGAAGGTGGTGGCTGCGACGAAGTGCTCGCTGAGACGGGAACAGGAGGCTCTTGTAACTTCATGTGCTCACGATACAGGAGGTCTGGGTCATGTTGAAGGCTGACTAAGAATTTAGTTGCGCTCTTTGTTAGACCCTTCTCACCAACCTCTGCGCGGTATGACTTGACAGCTTGTAGGAGTTGGTTGGGAGTAAGTTGCTGTAGTTGTAATAAAGTTGTGATGAGGGCTTCGTGGTCATCGCCTAATGAGGAAAAACACTGGAGCCATTGCAGCAATTGTATCACTGGTGCAAGGTGTTTTCGTGCAGAGTCTACAGTCGTTCCACCCGTTGTTGTCATCGAGCCATTTTCATAGTGCTCTGGTCGCCTATTATTGTTCCGAGCCCATTCCTCAATGGCCGAGATATTCATGCGGATCTGCATTGCTTTGGTGCGCGCAAGGTATTTCTTGGTCAGCATGATGCGATTGAAAAGTTCTGCACCTAGCCAATACAGCAGCTGCGAGATGATTTGTGTTGTAATAATGGAATGTACATCGTACAAGTCCAAGACAAATAGCGTGGATGACAGAAGGGAGGTGATATTCCGTGGAGAAACCTGAGCTCGCCGTTTTGGTGATGGGGGGCGAAATCGTTTCTCAGGAGGTTCGACTTTCGGTTTCGATTTAGACTTGAATATTTTCCATTCGTTTTGGAAGGTAACGTCGTTTAATCCAGGTATTGTCTCATGGTCAAGCATAGCTTGGTCCAAGACACGGTTCATGCGCCGTTCCGCATCCCGAATGATGAGGATGAAAATCTCATTTACCAGTTCCGCCAGATGTAACTGGAATTCAACCGTTGACTCCATAAGTCCCGGGTCCTTTTTAAGGTAATGAAGAAGCAAGGTTGCGTTTGAGATCCAAAACGCGAGTATCGTCATATCCCATTGGTGACGCTCCACGACGTCGTTGATTTTATCTGTTGCAGACAACAAAAGCTGAGCCAATAACTCAGGGCTAGCATGATAGTGCGCATATCTGGCGCTCAGGAAAAGTAGATTTGCAGGTACGGGCTTCTGCGAGGGCGAACGTTGCGGGGTCATGTTGGTAATGATTATGTCTAATATTTTCTCCAGTTCGTTATCCTGAAAGACAAACATCTGGTCGTTCAAGCACCTATCCCACACAAATTCTTGTTGATCATCCTCAAATTCATCAGGTTCCTGTCATATCAAAATTAGCCACGTGAACGACATTGCTCGCCGCAAGTGTCAATGATACGCACTTCAATTTTCTCATCAAGTCCAAGACTGGACAAGTCAACCTCCAGATTTAATGCGCTTTCTTCCATCATCATACGCCGCTTCAATTCATTCTGAGCCATCTCCTCCTCGAAGCGTCCATGACTAAATCCTGAGTCGTAAAAGTCATCTTCGACGCCTACAGGCCCAATGTCATATCCATTGTCATGTAGATACTGCGAAATGTCTGTTCCGGGTTGGAGGAAATCTAGCGCCGTTCCACCTGAAGAGGATTTAATATCAGGTGAGGCTCCATGATCAAGAAGAACTTTTGCTATCGTCTTATGTCGATTCGTCATAGCCCACATTAATGGGCTCCACTGATTGCGGTCCTGTTTATCAACAAACGCTCCAGCATCCAGCAGCGCTGAGACGACATCTTGATGGCCCTAGAGACATGGTAAATATTAACGCTCGAACAATTCCATCATACCCCCATGTCACCTCTAGAGCACTTACAAAGCAGCTTGCATATATCAGAGGCACTGTTCCTTCTTCATCGGGCTTGTTCACGTCCACATAGTTGCGAGCATGGCCATTAACCAATTTCTGCACTCGTTCGACATCGCCATTACTGGCAGCCATATTGAGGCTTTTCTGCAATATACTGCGCTTCTCCTCGTCCGGCAGCTTGTCGTCTAACGCTATGTCGTCTTCATCCGTACCCAGGGAGTCCATCTCGCGATGTGCTGCCTGCGCCGCTAACATTTCCAGTAACCTGGCATCGCTATCTTCCAGTCGGGCAGTAGTATCGTCATCGTCCCCGTTGTAGTATGTCTGCACGTAGCGGGCGCGCAAATCATGTTCCTCGTCGTGGGAGTGATCATCAAGTGCAAGGTTGAATGACAAGGGTTTGGCGGTTATCGGTGTCGCTAAGTATTGGGATTGCCCTATACCAGTGACCTTAGTTAGCAGGCATAGTGGAAGGATATCTTTTCAGTTCCTCTTATCGACGCGGAGGCAAAAAAAGGAAAGAGTCAAGGCTGTCCGCATACCTTGCCAACCGTCATACATCTCCGTCTCACCCGCGTATTCTGGCGCTTGTCTCCGGTCGTCCAGCGACGTCGGTAAGTCAGGAGGCAGCACTTTCGGCTTCTCTTGTTCATCTTGAGAATTTTCCGCGTCTTCTGCATACGTAGCCCCGTAGTGGGGGTCTCCCATGTCCATCGTCGGTAGTGCCGCTGTTTGCACGAAACAGCGGTTAGTCTCTGTATCACGATGATGCCCGATTACAGCTGCATCTGACCGAGGGAATCATTTGCCATGGGAACCCAGCGCGAACAGGGTGAGTGGGAGCGACGCCACTGTTGCTATAGCGCGGATGTTGGGGTCTCGGTCTTGTTTGTAGCGGAGGCGGACACGACAAACATCGATCTCCGACAGTTTCGTGGTGGGTCGATGCCGCCCGTGGAAAATGACGCACGCTCGCTCCGCGGCTCTACCTCAGGCTGCAACAACCGCGATATATATCACAATGCGTGCACGATATTGCTGAGAACCTTCAGCAACTACAGGCAATACACAGTAGCTGGGGCAATTGTAAATACACCGGAGCTTTCCACGCTGCGCTATTACTACGCGCCTAATGCATAGCACGCCAGACTTCTCCCACACGTGACCAAACATCTACTAATCTATATTTGCCGACTTAACTTACTACGGCTTTTGGAACGCACCAAGGTCTGGTCAAAGGCGCGTGGAAGCTAATCCACTGCAGCCGTTTGTTCACATTGTTCATTGGGCATTTGTATTAGCCATGCATTAGAAGTCGTTTATACGCCCTGCCAAAGGCTGTTCGACGGGAACTATTTCGAAAACATGACAACTGTGAGACCATGGCGGGATATAATATGCATAGTAACGAGTGATATGTGTGCAATAGATGTAAACATGATGATGGGTATTCGAGGAAAAGGATGATATAAAGTGAACGCTCCAAGATGACAAAAATGGGAAAAGCCTCACTGAGGAGACCAGAGTGTATATCTGCTAATGCGAGGGATAAATGATGGGCTTGGCTCGCTGATGTATATGCAATGCGAGAAGGTAAAGAAAATAGGCGCAATCAAAAGTGAAGGACTATGATAAGATGGTCGCCTTCGCACACAAAATGCGGCTACTTGATCGCTGTGCACGCCTTATTCGAGGGTTTTGCTCAAAGCTTGCATTTGACCTTCGGGGAGCGCACCAATCCAAAGGCACCTTTCAACTAGGCCTGGAACAGGTTCCAAATTGTACTTGTTGCTAGCGTCAATGAGACGCAAAAGGCACTTGACAATTCTCGCCGACGTTCGATATCGTTCAAAGTTGACTAGTGCATCGCCATCAGGGGCTCCCGCTATTTGGGATGGTTTCTGGGCGTTGTACGTGAGGTCATGCACGTACAGACCGACAAAAGGGATGCATCCATTTTGCAAGTTCGTAGTTTCCATCTCAACTCTCAGTTCATGGAAATTTCGGAGAGGTTGTATCAAAGATTCCATGCCATCCAAAAGCCGTCTGTCATTTAGACTGACAAGGGCCCATGTCTTTTGAAGCCGTGTACAATCCACTGAAGATAAAGCAATTGCTATCTGTAGCATGGTCGAGTAGTTGCACATTCTCCGAGCATGTGAAGCGATATGGATGAACTTTGTTATCGACCGGGCCCGCTCTTGCATGTCCCGCGTTAGGATGACCTCGGACAAAATCCATTTTACCATGAGATTGAACCTGCTCACAACAATGTCGAGACCTTTACGCTCTTTTTCGGCAAGAAATTGGACCCAACTGACAATTGATGGAGACTGGTTGTTCCATTTCATGTCCACGAGATCTTTCCAATCGACTTCGTCTAAAGCTGATTTTTCCACGACCGTGAATTGTTCGGCAAGTAGTTTGGAATCGTATGCAAGTATAAAGGGAACGTGGTCCGGCACCTTAAGAGCTTGTATATGTAGACCTGGCGGTTTATTCCCGATGCCTGTAGTGTCATCGCGAACATATCCTACACGACTGCTATCAATTACCCGTGTTGGCGAAGTACCAGGGGTCAGTGGCGCCTTGGAACCTATTCCAAGGGCAGATTTGTGGTAAGGAGGGTTCGACGTTGCTTGTTGTATGGTAACTGGGGGAGAAGGAGGATGTGCCAGAGGGTGTGGTGGCATTTCTAAAGATTCACTCTCTGAAAAATCCGAAGTGCGAAATCTTTCTAGGGCCTCATTTCGTTCTACCGGATCCGCAGATAATTCAGAAGACAGTTCTGATTTGTCGTCGCCACTATCGTGAGTTATCGTGTAAGACTCGACAGCTGGGAGATTTTGCGATATATTTGAAAGCCGTCGAACGCTTTCAGTACCATCAGCCGGTTCAATAGCTGGATGTGATGATCTGTCATGATTCAGGTCAACGCTTGACGGGTCCTGTAGATACGAATTATGTAGTGTGATAGGGGTTTGAAAGGAAGGGACGGGCTTCTTCATCGAATCGTCACTCAATCCTCTTTCCAAAAGAGGCATTGAATTATACGATAACTCTGATTCTGCGACCGAGTCCGTGTACGATTGCGGCGGTAGGCCTTGATGACTAACAGTCACCACTGTTTCCCCGGACGTCAGCTTATAGGTATCTGCATTGCTTGTTTCCCAGGAAGTGCCCGAAAGTTCCACTTCGCCGTATTGCTGGTTGGCTCCAGAATCCTGAAGATCATCTTCCCGCGCGCGACTATCGGAAAGAGTCGGCGAAGGCCATTTCCCTTCAAGTTTGAGCAAAGTTGACTCGATCCCACCGTCAGCATCATCTGGTATGCGTGAAAACCCGGCAATGGCCGCTTCAAATGAAGGGCGTAGATGTTGGGATGAATGGGTGTTTATGAGGTCGAACCGTGGTGGCGTGGATTGCGTTCTTGTTTGAGAGTATCTTGAGAAACTCCGCCTAAAGTAATTGCGTGCTGAGGATGAGATTGATTCTGTCAATGACGTGTCCGTAGCAAACGACCGTGGGCGAAGTTCCGGCGCAAGGTCATGCACATTTTGGATTTTGCGCAGGTCGCCCCCAGGTCGTCTACGCAACAAACGTCCTAGTGGTTTCTCATCAGCCTCGGAGCCCGCAGTGTCACTACGAGCATCAAGAGAGCGACTGATGCCGCTGTTGAAAGATGCATATTTTCGAAGTCGATTAGAAATAGAACGAGTCTTGTCTAGTCTGGGATTTTTCAAAGTAGGTTGTGGTTGATGCAATGATTGAGGTGTGAACTTTTCGCCTTCGTTTCTGAGCACTTCCGGTGACGCGGCAAACGGAAGTATGCCGCTACCTGAAGGCACGTCATTCTTTCCTCTCGTCGATGGTCGCGCACTTGTATCATTTGTTTGTTCATGACCCAGCCAATTTATACCTCCCGAAACAACCGGTAGGTCCAATCCAGTGTCATCGACAATGACAATGGATTGACTTCCCATCGTGACCTCGCTCACAAGGCGCTGATGATGGCTGTCATTGTACACTCGTAAGTGTCGAGGCTGTTGTCCCAATCCACCAGGTCTTTCAATTGTAAATGAAGGCGAAGGCTGCGGAGTGAGACCAATAGCTTCACGATAGTCTTTCATGCTCTGTTCGCAAATGTGATCGGTTCTCACAGGAAGATTAGACTTCTGCATTGTCTTGCGATCTTTGTAGATATGAGACTTAAAAGCAACATTAACAGGAAGAGTTGCAGTCTTTGCCCGTGGCGAACGAAGAGTAGGGGACCCAGAATGATTTGCATGGTTTGCTCCAAGGTGTCTCGGTTGCAAAGCACGGCGGATGGAGCCTATGACGGTCTTTAGTGCTGGACTCGTTCCAAGGGGCCTGATATTGCCTTCCGACGCGCTCCGTGGATGGTGTTCGCGCAACTCATCTGAAAGCTGTGATATTGTAGGTGAAGGGGGTGCAATTGTGGCAACACCTGCATCGATGGGAGGAAACAAATTGCCGCGAATAAGACTACCATTACCCCCATCGGAGGCGGGCAATAGAGCTTGTTCTAGGTCATGCCTTTCCACTAATGCTCTAGAGAGTGGGGCACGGTCATCCCTGATGGAATCGGAAAAGCTCCCGCTTCGTTTGTGGGAATGCACCGGATGTCTGGCTGTACTTGCAGATGTTGGCGAACGTGGTCCTGAATTCGTACTTGATGACGGCTGGATCGAGACCACAACAGGGTGAGGAGCATCAGAACCGCCCATCGGAATTGATGCGCTCTTTCCTGGTAAAGAGCAGGATAATGCCTGGACGCTCTGTTCGCTCGAGGAACAAGGCACGCTTCGGGTAGTGCCTGACGATATTGTTCTTGCATGAACCCTGCGACCACTAGTAATTCGTTCGGGTTCAGTGCCAATGGTCGAATTCGTAGTAGACAACGCCAGTGACTGGTGGCTCCTTTCGCTGGTGCTTGCGGCTCCTTGAGAATAGCTACCAAAATCACTGGGCCTGTTCTTTTTCAAGACTTGGCTTTCAATGGATCCACCAGGTAGCGCAGGGCTATCTGGACTGGTAAACATTGAAGTGTCCCAGTACAGCATGCATCTGCCATGCCAACAGCGTTTTAGGTCCACTAGTATCTTTATATCACTAACACCTGCGGTGGTCCGAGATTTAAGGTCGGCATACATATTGTTGATCTTGTCACAGAACTGGACCCGCAGGTCATAATTGGCGACAAAGTCATCGACGAAATAATTCAGGATCCAATGGCGCAGTGCGGCAAATGTCCGAATTCGAATTATGCGACCATCAGGCTGTAACCTATTGATCGCCCATTCCAGTCGGGCTAGCAACAGTGCCAGAAGATTGTTGGTCGATAGATAAGAGCGAAATGTTAAGAAAAAGTCGGAAACTAGTTCGTAGTCCATGAATGACTCGGATGTGATCTGCACGACTATTCGAGCAGGGGTGGATGCGCTAATGTCTCGAGTATTCGGAATATATTTGACCACAGCTGGGTCGTCCATCTTCTTGGCGAGCGTATCAAATATAGAAGGATCAATAGGGTGTCGCAAAGTATAGACGCCAGATCTTTGAGTAGAATTTGACTGCCTATCTTTGGCGGGCGATGGAGCAGCTACACCAGAAAATATGGACATCGCTGCAGAGAGTACTCCTTCTGGGGGAGCTAAGTCGGGGGAATCGTAAGTCGACGGAATCCGATGCTGTCCACGATCGCCAATATTATCTTTCAGGTAGATCGAAGTATTTGTGGTTTCTGATACGGATGTTTGGGTATAAATCGAGCTCCGCAGCACCGGTATCCCTTCAGTATTGAATTGCAGTGTTCCTAATCGGTAATGAGGGATAGGGACTTCTAAAGCAGGTATGGTTCTAGCCTCGGTCGGCTCGTGGGTCGACTCATTGCTGTCAAACCGATCAATTACGATGCGAAACTCACCGCCACCGTTGGAAGCAGCTGATTGCTCGTATTCAGATATAGTCGAGAAGGAATGCGCTCTCCTGCGAGGAGGCTCACAATCGCTGACATCGTTGTTGACCTCCACTATTTCTTCATGGGCATATTTGGGACGGATCTCCGAAAATTGCGACGAGGACCAGACGCTGTGTCTGGCGTCGGGGCCAGCCGCTGGTCTGGGCGGTACTAGGCCGGTGTTGCTGGCCGGAGAAGGCAAAGTCACTTTTGGGAGGGATTTGCCATGGCGACGTCTGGAGCCTGGTTCGACCAAAGGTCTGTTTGTAAGATCAAGCATCTGTGTTAGTACTCTAGCCTCTACCACGATACCACCAGCAAACAAGAGATAAGGTGATCCCGTCATACCTCAGATAAAGCTTGCCGTTGTTTCCTACATTTGCAACGGCGAAATTGTTGTCTCTCCGGCCTACTGATGTCATATCATGTGCCAGCGAACGCTTGGCTAAACCGTCATTGCTGCCTTTTAATCGGAGCTGCGATGAAGGCGTCTGGTGATGTTTTCTGCCTCGGTCTGCAACTGTCTTGCCTGTTCGCTTGAGCGTGCCGGGCTGTGTTATGGTATGGGCACGTTGAAGACTCGACTGCGGCTGGTGCAAACGAGGCGATGTGGTGGATATGCCTAATGTAGATGCCCTCGAACTGGGTTTATGTAGGCTAAACTCATCCTTCGTTACGGCAGCAGGCGTGTTGGCAGACGAGTCAAGAGGTCTGGGCATGATGGGCGAAATGTCCCGATGTAGAAAGCCGTTCGCAAACCAAGCGCGCGCGTCTTTGTTTGGCTGGTGCTCAAATCAGCGAAAGTAAGCACATAGTAATATCCACTGGTTGTCTGTCACAGTGCTGGCTGGGACGAGGGTTTGCTTGTGTAACTTGGCATTGCCGCACACCGCAATGCTGTTGGGCTTTTAAATGGTCATGGTGGGTGTGCAATCGCTGAATAAAACGAGTATTCGACGCGACGAGCAGCGGTAAGCTCCTACCCAGCCGTTGATGAGCAAGGATATCAGGCGAGGTGTTTGCTCAGATGTTTTGTTTTGTTTAGAACAGTCGAGTCGCCTGGAAATTCGCGAAATCCCCCTATGACGGCAAGTGCAATGCAAAGGGAGCGTAAGCCACGCCGCAATTTGTCGGACGCGGCGCACGGAGCACAACACCGGCTGGCGCAGGCGGGATATTAATGACGCAGGTCCTGTCTGGGCGAGGATGGAGCAATAGGCGTCGCGGCAGACAACTATGCTGTAGAATGGTCTGCCTGTAGCAAGGACCACACTACTACAGGAGAGACGTCGCAGCACTGGAAAACATGGAGAGCTGAGATGGAGACGGAAAGATGGACGAGGGAGGAGGAGCGATTGTGGTCACGGGGGGAAGTGCACACGAATTACCGTAATAACCGGCCGTTTACGGGGTTTATTATGGGTAAATGCTGTTATTGTGTGTATCCGCTACGTATCGAATTGTGACGGGTCTAAGATATGCCTTACTTAAGCGGCTACCCCGACAGCAGCAGCCAATCAGGCACCAAAACAGGGAGTGGCTGGGGTCCCGTGATTTATAGTAGAAACTGTATAGGATTCTCCCATTGGCTGCCCGCCTATTTACTCCGACAGCCTTAGCCTTTTCGCAGGGGGAAGACCTCGGCCATAGGGCTCAACCTCACAGACATCGTCGCCTTATCACATGGCGCACATAGGGCTCCCATCACCACAACTGACACACAGGCTCTTTCTTTGGGCATTTGAACGCCTCCCGAAACTCCCTCGAGTTGGCCATAGTACCCTATATACATGTTAGCACATGGGCCGTCATCAATCAAAAGAAAAAGGGGAACTGAGAAACGAGAAAACGCACCAGAATTCGAGCCGGCTTGGGAGCATGTGGGTCGGTATAAATAGCCTGCACTGCGGCTTCCTTTGTGGTCTTGCTGCACCACCAATTAGAATACGATATGAAGAACAGTTGTTCTTTGGTAAATTTTTCCAATCCCGGCAGTGCCTTGTCAGCATGTGAGCCATCGCGTTTTCTCCAGGCGTGGAACGAAGCGGCAAGACCGCCGGCATCAGCAATGTTTTCGCCGAGGGTCAACCGTCCGTTGACATGCAGGGGCTCGGAATCTTCATCGGGTCCGGGAACTGTGAAGTTCGAGTATTGATCAATGAAACATTGTGCACGCTCTTCGAATGCTGCCACAGTCTCGTCGTCCCACCAGTTAGTATAATTACCGGTTTGATCGTAGTGTCTGCCGGTGCTGTCAAAGGCTAAGTAATATCAAACAGGATCAGCCGCTACTTTCCGACACTTCACATATGTGTTGTTCGCATTGACTTACCATGCGAGAGCTCGTGTCCGCTGACGGCACCAAATGCCCCGTACGCCAGGTAAAGAGGTGCCTCGGACCCGTAGAAAACCGGAGGTTGCATGATCCCAGCTGGAAACACCAATTCGTTCCCGGGGGGATTGTAGTATGCGTTGACAGTTGGCGCAGTCATTCCCCATTCATCTCGGTCCGTAGGCTTTCCCAGCTGAGACCACTCCCGTAGGAGTTCGAATCTAGCCATTCCAACCGAGTTCTCAAAGAAAGCATCACTGGCGATATTCAAGCTGTCATAATATTTCTTCACGTCCTCGCCATCCATCAGGTTGGGGCTCTTTGTGGGATAACCTATCTTCTGCACGAGGTTTGCTACCTTTTGTTTGCCAAGCTGCCTGACTTCTGCCGACATCCATTTTGTCCCGTCCAGCACATAAATAAACTGTTCCTTTATATCGGAAATTATTTGATCTCCCAGCTTTTTAGATGTTTCGGGGAAAGAGTCGAGCACATAAAAGCGACTTAGGATCCAGCCTACGCCAGAGTCAAGGTCATCGATGCATTTACGCCACCTATCTTGGGTAGCCTGCGGGTCTTTGCCAGCAAGACGGTTGTTGAACTGTCGTAACGGGGTAATTTTAGGGTCTTCGATATCGTCATAATACCGCTGAATAGCTTTGAGCCTGAAAAAGGCCTGGATTACTTCTCTTGGCGTTTCCTGGATGATCACTGACAGCTGTTTTAGGTAGGACGGAGAACCAATGATGAATCGATCTGTCTGGAAATCTTCAGGAGCCAGCGAGGAGACTATCTGCTCGAAGGAAACTTCAGGGATAAGCGACACAATTTCGTCTAGGTTCATCGGGTTATAGTATTGAGTGACGTCCTCTTGGGCCTGAGTGTCCGGCGTGGCATCGGCCAGTTTTTTCTCAAAAAGGACAACTTTATCAGCAAGCTTAGAGAAGGAAACGGACTCTGTGTCGTATATATCATGTGTTTTGAAATTCAGTAACAGCTTTGATACGACGTCCGTATATTCTTCCACAACCTTGGTATCGTTGTAAAATTCGCGAGAAGGAAGGCCAATCTCCCGTGGCGGAGTCATAAATATAACTACATTATCGGGATCGCGGTCATCGGGCTAAAGTAGAAGATTTACTTAGATTGCAGCCAAGGAAAGCCCATAGAAGATCACTTACAGATATGGAGAAGGCAGTAAGAGCTGATACATCACTCTGCATCAGAAACAAAACGGTATCCGTTAAATTTTTCGTCGAGTGTTCGCTACGGGAAGAATACACCGTGGAGATTTCAGCGAGAAGGTCATCCAGAGGTTGTGAGCCTTTCTTTTTTAAGGCTTCAACATCGATACAAGCCTCATAGGCCGATTTTAATTTCCTGAAGTTTTGTTTGTCTGCAGATGACAGTTCATCGGATTCGGGCGCTTCAAGTATATGGCGAAGTCGCGTCTGAGCGTTCTCTTCCATAAATGTCCCGGCAAATATGGAGCCCTGGTCGGGTCTCATGTCATGGCGGTCTCGCCAGCCACTGCAGGTATATTGCTCAAAGTCAAGGCAGGGATCGATGTCTTGATAATTAGGGTGCAAGTTATAAAGGATTTCGGAGGCAGCATGGATGCATTCGGGTTCGAGACATAGGTCGGGAGCAGTGGCAGCACTTGCAGTATCATGCGAACCTGACAAGTCGTCATTAATCGGTACATTTTACTTCTCTTCCTAGTCTGGGCATACCTAAAAGAGTTCGGCTTGCAATAAAGTACACACCACATGCACAGGTTGCAAGCCATTTGGCCACCGTTAGCAGGCGAGTGTTTGATCTCCTCCTAGTCACAGGCTCGCGGAAGCTCTCGATGAGCGGAAGCTTCTCATCATTGTCGGTCGCGAACCCATCCTGGCTCGCTTGGATATTCGAATATCTCCTGCTAAGTTAATTCAAGGCTGTCAGCTCACGGAAACCCTGGGTTACCAAACTACTGACTTCTGGATATGAACAGCGCGTTCGTTCATGCTCGCGTGGCAGAATACTCTACACAAGGTAATGTAAGGTTTATCACACCGCTAACATGCGTTCTGGAATAAAAACAATAACCCAGGAGCAGAGTATATGGTCCAGGGTGTGATATTGCTATGGATGAAGTTGCGAGATGTCGTCGCGAGACGAAGCGTCGCCGAGGAAGGAGTGAGGTCATCTGTGTCAGGCTGGAACCACTGCAAGCTTGCTTCACGGGTTCTGATTGGCCCAACTCCCCAGATTTTGTATGGTGGGTTGGTGGGGCCGTTGAGAGCTCCAGCGGCCAATCACATATCGATGAAGGTACCAACGCTCTCTCTCCTACGTATTCATCCTCTCGATGGCATGGATGCAACAAATGCATGTAGATATAGTAAACGGATATTCGTGGTTTGCATCATCACTGCTATCTGCAGTCCCAATCTCGCTAATTATACAGAAAGTCGACTGCTCCCACCACTCGAAATATCTCTCATTTCCGGCATGATTTAGGCAGCAAGGTGCTTATCAACACCCCTCTCTGACGAAAGTTTGAGTCACGGCAAATTTCCGAGACGGAATGCGCCTTTCAAAGAGCCCATCGAGTCCCCCCCTCAAGCTTTGCTGTTCTGTCTGCAATTAGCTAGCGAGTACTGCAAATGAGCAGTAGTCGAACCCCACTGTGTGACTCTGCCAGATCCTTCTCGTATTCACATACATGTCAAGTGCTGTGTGTCTAGGCAGAAATCACTTGATGTCGCGTTTTGACCGCGTATTCTTCGCTTTATGAGTAAACTGACGTGTGGGGGTTTCTTCCATGATCTTTTGACCATTTATTTGTTCGACAGAAGATTCATACGCGACTCACAAACATAGGCCGACAAGCGAGGCAAACAAAAGACAATAATAAGAATGGCTGAAAGCAAAATCCCACAGAGCAAGACCATGAGGGCGCAGTGCTACTGCAAGTCTCTCGATTTCACTCTCACTCTCCCCACCTCCATTCTTCCCCTACCAGTTCATCTTTGTCATTGCAGTGTCTGTCGATACACTCATGGCACGCTGTGTATTTTCCACGCCCCATTACCAGCAAATGTCTCCCCACAGTTCGTCGCTCCGTCGTCTCTGGAGGCTCTGACGGCTTATACGTGGCCGGGAGGTCAAGGTACACGATACTTTTGCTCAAAATGTGGCTGTCATATGGGCGATGTTTCACCTGAAGATGGAATGTGGGTAATATCCACGTCCCTGTTTGAAAAAGATGAGTCCGTCTTCCAAATCAAAACACACGTCTTCACCGAGTCGGCTCTGGATGGCGGGCTGCACGAGTGGCTACCTAGGATTGGTGACCGCAAAATGAAGATCTGGAACCCAGAAGACGACTCTGCACGGCCTAATCAATCGCAGATTGAATATGGGGGAGCAGATGGCAAAGAGGAACGTCTCCGAGCCCAGTGTCATTGTGGCGGCGTTTCGTTTACCATTCCACGCCCAAATGAAGAGGTACTCAACAGTCCAAACATGCAAGAGTTCATATCCCCGGTAGATAAGAGTAAGTGGGTTGCTTGCATCGATTTCTGTGATGACTGCCGCCTGGTCAGCGGGTCACACCTCGTTGCTTGGACATTTGTGCCCTTAGACCAATGCGAGCCGAAAATAAAGTCCGATCTACTCATCGGTACTAGCAAGACATTTGAGTCTTCCCCCGGAGTACTACGATCTTTCTGTGGCACTTGCGGAGCCACTGTCTTTTACTCCTGTGAAGACAGAATGTCAAATGAGCGGGAGAGCATTGTGGATGTTGCTGTTGGCATTCTCAGAGCACCGGAAGGGGTTAGAGCAGAAAATTGGCTGACTTGGAGGACCGGTCGTGCTGCATGGTTCAAGAGTGGCTTGCGATATGACGAGGATTTGACCAGATCGATCTGTCAAGGTTTAGGAGACTGGGGGAGACAGAAGCATGGCCAGATACTGGACTTTGACATTGGCTCTTAATTTTTGTACATGTTTGCTTTATCGACAGATTCACAGGCGTCCCAAGTCCTCCATACTAGTGAGATATAAAACTGCATTAGCCCGAGGTACGCAATACATAGGTAAGGAGTCAGTCTCAAAATTGATATTGAAAGCAGTAACGCCGTTATCATAGCCCCATATTAGAGGAGACCAGGAATGGTAATCCACTTACCTACATCTGTGCCTGCTGCGATATAATGCTAGCCAAATGGCACATCTAAGTAACTTTAACTTTTCAAAGTTAGCAAAACTATGTAGCAATCAAGATCCTCTTTCTATTACACTGATTCAAGACCTATGATTGAATCTCGAGATGTAAGTAGATATCGGTTAAAGCTGCTCATGTTTGTAGCTATATATGTGTACAGATAGCACATCAGTTTTCTGGGGACTCTTTACCGTACAATTTTTGTACATTGGAACTATATGCTCTGCCAATTTCTCTATAATAGCCATATATTGGCGGCTATTCAATGTAGAGTATTATGTGAGGATTGCGACCTACATCTTGGCTGCCATTGGGGTATGTTGGGGAGTTGACATTAATATTAAAGATGAGGAACAATACAGATCCAGGTTGGTTGTATGCTTGAAATAGTACAGGAGGCCATGGACTCGCTGGGTTCGGCTTTCACTTCTCTATGACACAAGGAGTCGCGCCGGCGTTGAATATTCTCTTCACTCCGCTTTTGGCGGATCTCATCGTCGGCGTGACCCAGTATGTCGCCAGTTTCACGCCAATTTGTTTCTCTCTCGATTCTGTCGGAATTCATTGTTCCTGGCTCTAGGTCCATATTTCCCACAAAATACTAGCCATGTGGTTCGGGGTTTCACAAATTGTTGGCTGTACGGACTGATGACTGCGTATATCGTTGCCGTGTCTCCCCTTCCCCGCAGTCAAGCAAAGTCTCCTTTTCCTATTTGTCTTCTCTTTCAGATTCACATGTCATGGCTGAAAATCGAAAAGTACTCGCCAGTGTTGAGCCAGAATGTTGCGGCCCCGGAGGATGAGCTCAAGGTACCTCAGGATCGCGATGAGCAAGTGCTCTGCTCGCTTGGTTACAAACAGGAGTTTCGCCGTGAAATTTCGCTACGGATGACTTTCTCAGTTGGCTTCTCGATCCTAGGGCTCTTGCCCTCATTTGCCAGCACAATATGGTATAGTTCGTGGAGACTCTTCGAGGCATCGAGACATGAACCTTAATGTTAATTACATAAAACAGGCGTAGGATATGCAGGCACAGCAGGTCTCCTGTGGAGCTGGCCTATCGCCATGGTCTTCATTCAGCCTGTGGCCATGTGCATGGCAGAGCTCTTCTCAGCAATGCCGACTAGGTAAGGACCCTGTTGTGACATGTTACTCTTTACATCTCTGACAGGTATCATGCGTTTTGCTAGTGGAGGATTATACTACACGTCTGCAGCTTTGGCCGGCCCACGTTGGGGACCATTTGCCTCTTGGGTGACCGGATGGTCGAATTGGATTGGATAGATTGCCGGTACGCCCTCGTGCGACTACGCTCTGGCTCTGGCAGCAGTGTCGATGGGAATTCCATAATACGAGCCTCAGAACTGGCACATATTTCTGCTGACAGTGGCCATCCTCATAATTCAGATTGCGCTGAACTGCTTCGAGACTAAGCTCCTCGCTCGGCTGAATTCGCTAGGCTCCATAGCCAATATTATCGCCCTATTTCTGGCGATCGTGCTAATTCTAGCCTGCGACAATGCCTCGCCCCGGCTTAACTCGAATGACGTGTGGAGCAACATCAATAATCAGACCGACTTCCCCGACTGAGTCGCCATTCTTATGTCCTTCACATTTGTTCTCTGGGCGTTGAACGGTTATGACTCCCCATTTCACTTGATTGAGGAGTGTAGTAATGCCGAAATTGCGTCACCGAGGGCGATAGTCATGATCAGCGTGACAGGCGGCATGTTCGGCTGGGCGCTTCAGATCCTAGTTGCCTACACCATCCAGGATATCACTCCGGTTATGAACTCGACGTCGTGCCAGCCTTGGGCCGCTTATTTGTTCCAGATTCTGCCCGGTCGAGTGGCCTATATAATACTCGCCTTGACACTGGTATGCTCGTAGTCCATGGCTCAGGCGGCACTGCTCTGCGCCTCACGTGTCACATATGCATATGCCCGTGGTGACTGCCTACCTGGTTCGAGATGGTGGAAGCAAGCTGACCCTCGCACCAAGACGCCCGTCAACTCCGTTTTGTTTGTCGTTGGCATCAGTATCGCCATGAGTTTCCTCATTCTTGCTGGTGAAGCGGTCGTCGATGCGCTCTTCGATATCACCGCTCTAGCCCAATTCGTGGCGTTCATCATCCCCATTGGCATTCGTGCTACTGTCCCGATTCTGAATTTCGGCGGGTCCATGGCATTTGGGACACTGGTGCCGGCCATGTGGCATTACCGCCGTGACTTTCGTGGTCGTCATGATCACGTTCTTATGCCTACCTTCCGTATCAGGTGCCGAGTTGACACTAGATGAGATGAATTGGACGGCTCTGGTTTATTTCGCACCAATGCTAACCGGCATGTTGATGCGCATAAATGGTTCCGCGGCCCCAAGGTGAATATAGAAGATGGTCGGTATAGAGAGCCGGCAACATCTATGCAACAATTTGTTGATCTCTAAATGATATACAAGGACTAAATGTATAACTTGATTCTAAATACAAGAGCTCATACCAATGTTAACAAGAAATAGTCATATTACATATCAAGATGCATCCCATCCAGCCCCACTGTCACCTCCAAGAGTAATACTAGTCTCGAAACAGAGATCCTTCAATTTAACGTATTCCTTAGGTGCAGAAGCATCTCTTTTCAAAATACCACGCCATCCTACCATTTCTAAACGAGAAATGCCCTGCAGCCGAGCGCTACCGTACATGCGCTCTACTTTTCTGGTCCATTGTAGCCGTGGCTGCTCGACACTTCGACCCAAATAATAATACTAATCTGCTGTCAAGACTCACCCCAGTTCTAGACGAATGGATCCACGAAACAGTTCTGTCTGATGGTCTTGTTTCTGTGGCACAGGTGCAGGCAGTGGTACTCTTGGGCTATTGGCCACTACCTAATTACCGATTCTGGACGGGTAAGTCCTTGCTGTATGCTAATATTGCTGTGATGAGTGCCATGCAGCTGGGACTTCACAGGCCTGGTTATGAACAGGAATACACGAGGAAAAGGCTATGTCTTTCATCAGAGACGATTTCTGAGCGCAACAGGACATGGATAGCGACTGTTATTCTGGCACAATGGTAGGTACTTATCGTATTTCATGCACGATTTCATCCATTAATCCGCCTTTCTAGTATTGCCACATGCTGGGGTCTTCCTCCAACCGTCACGATGGTAGATGATGATATGTCCCTTACTTACATTCCCCTTTCTCTGCAACACACGTTCCTAATCCATAAATGCAGTCATGAGACCATGTCAGAGTTGCAGGGCAACATCCAAGCAAACCAAACATTTTACAAGAAATTAAACATATTAGAGAAAAGCTTCGACACTCTCGAGGCTCGTATAACCCAAACAACGCTATCATTCACAAATTCCATTAGTCTTGCCTCTGCACGACTCTATCTTCAGTCCATGTTCTTTCTCCCCCCTGATACCACCCCTGACACTACACCAGATGAAGAATCGCGTCTGAAACAGCAGAGAAAAGACAGCTTGTCGAAGGCCTATATAACGGCAAAGTCCTTGATTATTATAGCCATTTCCCACGATGACGCTCTTGACGAACTACCGTATGTACCCGTGGAAGTACTGCGCATGATATTCGCCGCCGTCCTGGTCGTGTTTCGCGTTGTTCATTCTAGCTTTGCGGAGCTGGTACCAGAGTCGTTCGCCAACTCAGGTCATGCTCTATACAGCATGGCTTGCTTTGCTATCCAGCGATGCGCGCTGCACTAACGAGACCACGACCATGATGATGGCAAAGGCAAAGACAAGGATCTAGCAGCACGCATTGTGGATATGCTCAGGTCAATCTGGCGTGGTGCGGAGGCAGATACACATCTCAAGAGTCATGAGCCAGTGATCGTGTTCAAAAGTCGCATGGGTGCCGGTATCGTCTTTGATTGTTTAAATATATGGCGCAGCAGATACAGGGCACCACGCGGTGCGCAGCAGCAGCAGCAGCAGCAGAAGCCGAATGCTCCTCAAGATGTCACCAGCGTCAATAACTTGGCCCCGTCATTGCAGATGGAAATATTTGTCGAGCCTGATAGTTTGAGTCTTACTCAATCTAGTGTATGGGGCGATAGCCTAGGCTGGAATTTGCCGGATGCATATGCTGAACAAGGGCCGGAAGAGACGTGTAATTCAACACCTGCAGCAATTTATTATACGCTTATTAATTATTACTTGCCAGTTCTGCACCCCACAATCATCTATATCCTGGGCAAAGGTGATGGGATTGAATATCCCGGAGATTAAACCCGATTAATCATTACCCAGTTGTTTGCCGCTATCCCCGCTAACTCCGCTGTCTCCCCCACCCCCCCCCCCCCCCCTCCAACACACAAGATGCAAACAGCGAAGCCAGATGTGATGTATTCAATTGTAAGTGCCATATGATTGCACATTTACATACAATCTTATCCTAATATCCGGTTCAAGTATTTGCGGTCGTTCTTCTGGGCGCTATCTCCGAGCCATTGTATCACTGTTACATTCCACATAGTATACCAATGGGATTATATATAACGAACAGCATGCCTTACCCCATGTGTTCTCTATCATCAAATCTTCAACCAAAAACCAATTCTTGATTCTCCATAATGGCATCTTATCTCGTCACAGGCAGCGCCCGAGGCATTGGCCATGAACTCGTTCGTCAATTGGCCGCAAAACCAGAAACCGAGGTCAACACAGTATTTGCGACCTCGCGTGCGGAGAATGCGAATCTGAAAGAACTGGAGAAACAGTACCCCGGCAAAGTAATTTTTGTGCCGCTCGTTGTTGGGGACCAGGCAAGCATGAGCGCTGCTGTGCCTATTATTGAGGACGTCCTGAAAGAGAGAGGGTTGAATGGGTTGGATGTTATGATCAACAATGCTGGTATTGTCGGCTGGACGCATGCGAAGGAAATGTACGGCTCAACAATTAAATACTGTTGAATGCGATAGAATTGCTTACGTTTTTCTAGGACTCAGGAGGATTTGGACTCGGTTTTCCATGTCAATGTCACTGGTCCGCATTTGATGATCCAGACATTCTTGCCACTCATGCGAAAGGGCAAGGCAAAGAAAGTCGTTAATATGTTAGTTTCCGTGTTAAATTTCAACTTTCCGGGTATGATGTTAATATAATTCCTTCCAGTACAAGTTCCGTGGGCTCGATCGCTCGACAATCTGTCTACAAAGCCCTGCCTTCTGCCTCCTACAAAATCACCAAAGCCGCACTGAACATGTTGAGTGTGGTATGGGCACAGGAATTGAGTGACGAGGGCTTTAGTATTCTAGCTCAGAACCCGGGGGTAAGTGGCGTCTACCTAAATCTATGTATTACTGGACTTCGTTATGACACAGACTAATATTCGCATTCGATTTAGTGGTTAAAAACAGACGAAGCCAACTCTCATGCCGATCTCCCCGTCGAGCTAGGTGTGACGCAGATATTGAAGAATATTCAGAAGACTGGGCAGGAAGGCAATGGGCGTTTCTTGGACATTGAGGTGCCGGGTTGGCAGGGTATGGGCCTTTTCCATGAATATGAGGGCAAGGATTTGCCGTGGTAGGGTCTGTCCGGCCCATGTAATAGTGAAATTAGTTCGGATTTAAGCAAGCCTTGCTTTGTGGCGATTGTACCTCTGCTGTATGTACAGTACATATATGATGCAAGAAAAACTTGGTCTCGGGGATGTTAATGTTGTGTCACGATATTTCAATGATTTTTCAAACAGCATAATTTTTGTCATACAATTCTGAACGAGTCAAAATGATCTCATTTTGTAAATCCACTCGTCGCACATCTATAAAGACATATCAAACAACAAATCACCGACTTTGCATCTTGTTGGATGTATTCAATGACCGAGAACTCTCATCGGCCGAAAGCTTCACCGTAATTTTCAAGAAGATCAAAACATGTGATATCAAGTAATTTGGTCATTTGAATACCCGCTGAGAAAGTCGTTCACCCACCTTCTCCTTTCCATCATCCCCTGATTGCAGCTTCCCACCAGGGGATGTAAATATTATTTTGATCACTGAGGCCGTTTGTTGAATACCGCCATCGATGAGTGGGTAAAAAATGACCATTAGGAGCGTGAGCCAAAGCCATATGATCCCCACAATCACCCATGCGGTGAAGAAGCCTTTGCCAAACACATATCGACTACCGTACATCGGCAGCGGCCATATCACCCAATGGCCTAAAAAGGTTACTATAGACCAGAACGCAGCAATTCGACCCCATCGTTTCAGTTCCTTGGCCTTGTCGCGAGAGGAAGTCGCCACGCTCTCCGCATAATCACGATCATTGTCAGTATGGCTTGTAGTAGTAAGATCGGCATCCAACTTCTCAAGCGCTAGACTTTCGTTCTGGAAATCAGCCCAGTCATAATTCTGCGATCCCGTCAGGAACGTTATCACAATCGAGTACGGAATAGGCGAAAACGCAGAGGCGACAGTTCCATAGACGCAGGGGAGGACTTGTCCCGTTGATGAGACTGTAACACCGCCGTAGAAGTGGTTCGCTGTACCCAGCCAAACTGCCAGACCAGTCGCCATGCCCAAAACTGGCGAGAGTATAGCAGCGTATCTGTTTTGGCGACGCCAAAGGACGGTGAACGCCATGGGGAAGATGCCGGGGCATGTCACGACTCCTATTGATTCACGTCGTTAATCGCGTACTATTCCCACTTCCGGTGGGATAAAGACATACCAAGCATGTACAACGTCCACTGCAAATCAACACCAACATAATACAACATCGTGCTAAAACCAGCCGAAAACAGCGCAAAAAACACAACGCCAAAATGGCTCCAGCGGATAATCTGTTGGTCAGAAGCGGATTTGTTGAAATACTCGCGGTAAATGTCGAAACTGATGATCGAGCTGACGGCAATGACTTGTGCGGATAGCGTTGATGTGACCGCCATGAAGGTGATGAGGACTACGGCGGCGGCGCCTCCGTTGCCTGCAATAGTCATGGCGGAGTATGGCAGGACGAGGCCGGTGCTTACTTCGGAGGATGTCATGCGCTATACAAAATTAGTCCAATAACATCTGTTCATGGAATATGGTACTTACTCGAGGATACGTTGGAAAGCTAGGAGTGTTTTCTAGCCCGAGGGCCACCGAGCTCATGACTGTACCGAGAGCCCAGGGGATCGCGAAATATGCGATTCCGCCAATGGTATATCCAGGTACGACGGCCGCTGGCGACGCAGAGAAGGCCTTGATGAAATAGCTGGTATCCATCTAAACCTTGTCAGTCTGTAATGGATATATCACTATAAGACAATCTTACGATGACCAAACCAAAATTGCCGCATATATGAATAATTCCAAATAGAATCGCCTGTTGATGATGTTTTATCAGAATCAATACCGAGATCAAAAATTTGGTACAGACTTACATCTTTCGATGTCATCGTCAAATACGTTCCCTCCGCGTTCCCTGAAACGGGGTTTCTTGCCCCAGCAGCCTTGACAAGGTCAAACAGATTCCCAATGGATCCGACTTCGCTGAATGTGAAAGCCTTTATAGTGAAATAGCAGGCAATGATGACAATGACCACAGTGTGGAAGTAGTCCGTCAGAAACCTACTGCAGTGTTAGACCTACTGTCGGCCCAAATAAGGAAAGTAGATACCAACGTCGCTTTAATGCCGCCAACAAATGTGTAAATCGACACTCCAACAGGTAGTAGGAACGTTGCTGCAATAACATGCATGCCAGTCCTATCACATGGTCAATAATACTCTATCCGGGTGAAAAAAGCAGACTTACATAGCCGAAATCACCGCCGAAGCACCCAGCAACATATTCGCACATGCAAATATATTATTAATCAGACACAGAATCATAAACACGACATGCGCGACACGACCGTATCGCACTCGGACCACTTCTAAGGATGTATGCGCTTCGGGGATTTTGCGCTTGCATGATACACCTAGCAACGCGAAGAAGACAATCATGGGGCTGCAGCCGGCTGCGAACCAGAAGGGACCGGCGACGCCGTAGTCGTAACCGACTAGGCTGGAGCCGAGGAGGGCTGTGGACCACAGCCATGACTTTATATACATGTAAGTGTTGGTTACGCCACTCGTGGAGGATGGAGCATTGATGAATATACCGAGACTACTGCTGATGCAGTCAGGCCAGTGCGGACGGTGCGATTTGCCGTCATGAACCTATTCATATTAATTAGTGGGAGGTTACGCGAGGATGGATAGTGCTTGTGGTGCTCACATTTCTGTCTTTTTGTTATCTTCACCCGCTGTCCTGGTTAACAACCGCGTAATAAACATCATAACTGTATCACTGTCAGTTGCACGCATCGACATAAGAAGTATGCTATTCTTACCCGTAGCAATAATCAACCCCAGGACCACGACGATGACATATCCGACTGCTTGCGACAGCGGCGGCTGCACCACCGTCACTGCGCTGGTAGCTCTGCTGGCTAAGCGAATCATGATGGTTCGCAATTTGTTGAAGTGTGAATTTCTACCAACAAAAATAGTTCATTCGCTGATGTTCATGTAGAGGGAGGAAAGACCATTCATAAACCCTGCAGCATCTTTCAGCACCAGCCCCAAAACCGGGGGGGCAAAAAAGGGAATCGTGTATCATGTCGATGAAGGATAAATTGCGTGATCTCATCGCTTTGGCAGTAGAGATCGATCTACTTCCTATTCCCAATTGTATTTCCGGTAACACGCTCGAGTAATAAACAATTTTAATTGCCTTGGAGTTCTTACAGTTCCTAGTGTGTAGGTTAGCGAGCAGGCCCTGACCCAAAGCCTGGGGATCTACACTCTAGAATTGGTGTGATAAGTATAGGCAATGGCGTGATTCGTATACAGCCTTGGCTGGAGTCGGTAGACTGGACTTTAGGAACGCCGGAAACCCTAAGATACGATGGGACCGAACACCAGGAGCTTATTCATCCAAGGTGAGTGATTAAATTGGAAACGACTCTGTGGTTTTTTTTGTTCTGATCGTCAACTACCACAACAGCTGTTATGATGTCAAATGTTTTTTTTAGAAAAGTGGTGGAACAGATATGTTGCCCACCTGGGAAGCCCCCGAGCCCTAAGTCCTAGTGCAGGCATCGTACGCACTCTGTGCAGCGGACCTACATATAAAGTAAGATCCAGATGGAGACCATGCAAAACCATGCAATATGCGCACTGTGCAGCAAAGAACCACGGCGTCAAAACTGGACAGCGTGATGCGATCCGCGACGGCCTCAAATATGGGCACATGGCGCCATCGCGGCCCACTGTGATGCTACCGAGAGGACCCTGGGCTCACTCACTCAGCATACAATGACAACGCGGGGTTTGCACCTGCATTGCGCAATTTTATCTTCATGACATTGAGGTTCCAGGGTAATTCAAGGTTATATTTGAATATTATCTTCAGATTACCTTGGAGATCTTGTATCGCACATAGTCAATTGCAGCAGATCAGCAACGTCAGAATGTCCGCAACACCCAACGCTGCTCGGAAGAGCTTTATTCTCAATGCATTCGTTGAGATGTGTAAGTTTATTGATTATTTCTACGATAGCTAATCTCTTCGAGAAGAGAACTGAGAGATACACAGGCAGCGGCCATCAGTCCCCAGGTTTATGGCGACACCCCGACGACGAATCATGGAGATTCAACGACGTGCACCACTGGATTGAGCTGGCAAAGCTGCTGGAAGACGCCAAGTTCCACGGCATTTTTATCGCTGATGTTTTAGGTGATTATGGCCCTATCTGTGGCTTAACTAACATGGCTGATGCTTCATAGGCGGATATGATGTCTACAAAGGCCCTCGAAATCTCGACCCGGCTATTATTTCAGGCGCGCAGTGGCCTGTCAATGAGCCGTTATCAGTGGTGCCAGCGATGGCTGCAGCGACGAAAAATATCGGGTTTGGTGTGACAGTGGCGACGACCTATGAGCAGCCGTATCATTTAGCGAGGAGGCTGTCAACGGTCGATCATCTTTCCAACGGACGGTGAGTCTAATGTACATTTAATGTACATGGCTTTCATTAATATAGGCTAATTTCTTTCTAGAATCGGGTGGAATGTCAGTTGATTCCGACCATACAAGATGTACGCTGCTAACAGATACAGATTGTAACTGGCTATCTCGATTCCGCAGCTCGCAATCTCGGACACACAGAACAACCCGCGCACGACGACAGATACGCCGTCGCTGAGGAATACGTCAAAGTCAACTACAAACTATGGGAGTCATCATGGCGCGACGACGCTGTTGTCCGCGACCGCGAACGCGGAGTCTACACAGAACCTTCTCGCGTTCGTCTTATCAACCACAAAGGAAAATACTTCACCGTACCGGGGCCGCATATCTGCCAACCAAGCCCGCAACGGACACCCCTTATTCTTCAGGCTGGCACGTCAAAAGCAGGCAAGGCGTTTGCCGCACAGCATGCCGAAGCTATTTTCGTCGCGGGGCATAGCCCCTCTGTTGTAGCGAAAAACATTGCTGAGATTCGCCAGTTAGCCAAGACTGAATTCGGCCGTGATCCGCAGAGCTTGAAGTTCCTTGCATTGTTCTGCCCTGTCCTCGGCCGAACAGAAGAAGAAGCTCTCAAGAAATTTGGCGAATACAAAGACGTCGGTTCCATCGAAGGGGCCTCGGCGCTTTTTGGAGGTTGGACAGGCATCGACCTGAATCAATACGCTGACGATCAAGAGTTGAGACATGTTGAAAGCAATGCTATCAGATCAGCTGTAGAAGGTTGGTCGAAGGCGTCACCTGGAGTGCCAAAATGGACCAAGACGACTGTTGCGCAACATATCACGGTGGGAGGGCTGGGTGCGACGGCTGTTGGGACGCCGGAGCAGATTGCGGATGAGTTGGAGAGATGGGTTGCAGAGGCGGATGTTGATGGTTTCAATTTTGTATGAGGATAACAATTCGCAATGATCTTGATATTATGACTAACCTTTTCGAACAGGCTTACGCCATCAAACCCGGATCTTTCATTGATATCGCCGAGCTTTTGATTCCGGAATTGCGTAAACGCGGCTTGTTCTGGGAAGATTATGCAGTGCAAGGAGGAACTTATCGCGAGAATTTCTATGGCAAAAAAGGGCAAGCCGGTCCACGTGATGACCATCCAGCTTCAAAGTATAGATGGAAAGCTGGTGTTGATGCCGCTGACCATCAGATTCCTGCCTAGGTTGTTAGTTTCGCAGAAAAATGTATTACTAGCTGATACATAGTTTTTTTTTTTTTCATTTCCAACATTAGACACGATGGTATTGAAACACGTGTTGGTACTTGTGTGTAAAAAACGTCTTTCAATTTACAAAATTACTTGCGATCGTTGTCGGTTACAGAAACCACCATATAAATTTGGTACCACGGCAACAAGCGCATTATTCCTTCTCATCAAGTGTGAGTTTCAACAATGGTGATTTCTTTGTTTCTTTTGGGCCCTAAGAATAGGTAGCCCCGTACTGATTTCTATGATTTATTCATCGCCATTATTAGGCCTTGTTGCGTTGTTTGTTCCTAAAAGACGGGCGCACCCTGTCCCTATGCTTGAGGGCTTCGTCAATTGCTTTATACACGAGCTGCCTTTAACAATAGGCATTGTTGGGTATATAAGGTGGCTGCTCCCCCCTTGATAGTCTTAGCTCTCACGCTTCGTCTTCGATCAAATCTATTACCTACGTTCTAGTGATTCTTCGACCTGCGTCCATAACAAGTAAGTCTCGGTGCCTCGCCACATGCCCGTCTCGACCCCTTCTGATTTCGTCCTCGTATAACCATATTCTACATTACTCTATACTTACGCAATCTACTAGATCGATACCAAGCTTTGACATCTACCATGCATTCCACTCTCTTCCTTTTCTGTCTTCTGGCCGTGAGCTTCTGGTCAGCCCTTTTGGGATCTTATTTGATATACCACGCCGTTCGTCTTATGGCGATGGTTTTGAATAAGGTTTACTACAATGATTAAGCCGAGGTAGTAAATGTGCAAAAGCTGTATAGGGTAGTTGCATTAGTCATATACACTATCTTTCCTTGTCTCTACCTATTAATCCTACATTGATAGTGTTTACTAGTAATTTCTCGTTTATCATACATATACAGGGCACAGAGTCAAAATAATACTATTCCTTAAGTAGAGTTACCAAGATGTCCCTTTGAGCATATGTAAAGCCTTTCGATGTCACTAACCTTTCTGTTATCTCGGGAGTTACTGATATGGTTATTCTTAGACCGTAGAATTTGTGACCAGGACGGAGTCATGACAGGAAACTAGCTGGGAATAGTGATATTCTGGGAGGTCGAACTTGCACTGTGCGCATATTATGTTTATTATTGCCTTTTTGCAACAAATTTGAAATCTGCATCTATTGCAGAATAAATTGCACTGAATGCATGAGAAGCCAATAGGATTCCTACTTCTTAATAGATTAATGATATAATGCCTCTTTGACAATGGAATTACAAACTAGAATACAATCACGGCAAGGAAATCTGTTGTTAACTGATACATTGTCTTTGTTTCATTGTTTTCTTTTGGACCTAAGAATATGTGCCTCTGTGCTTACTACTAGGCCTCATTAGTGCTCATTATTAGCGTTTTATTGCTTTACTTGCCTCTGAATCGGGTGCATCCTGCCCTCTTCTTAGGGGCTTTGTTAGTTGCATTTTACGCGAGATACACCTAGCATCGGGGATTACGAGGCTATTCTTAGACACTGTTGGGTATATAAGGGGTCTCTCGTCTCCCAGATAGTGCTAGATTCCATCGTTCATCTTAGTTAAAACTTACCTAGGCTTAAACACCCGTGCCGGACGCCACCAACCTTTCGAATAACCCTCGATAATAACACGGAGGGACTTGAAGACCTTGTGCAATCTAGACAAGATAGAAATATATACAGCTGTAATCAAGGATCGACTAGCGCCGGCTGTGGACAACTTAAATGCTTCCTGAGGATTTGAAGCTACATCGAAACGAACTTTCAACTACATCTTTTTGTGCATACTCTTGTTACAAACTGTAACAAGACGGAAACTATTCATTATACTGCCAAATTATCGACTTGCAAAATAATCAATGGTCCATTAATAATCTTAGCTCGGGTCGACCCAAACCCCAAGCCACGTTCTATTGGTCGTGCAAAGAGTTGCACTCTTTGCCGGCAAGCCAAAGCCGCTTGTGATCACGAACAGGCTCACAGAGAAAGAATCTATACACTTTGCGCTCCGGAGAGAGGAAATACCTGGCGCGAGCGCTGTTGTTTCTTTGACTTAGATCCATAGCTTTCACGTACACTACCATCCCCATGCGATGATCTTGCAGCCCGTTGAATCTCTGTCGCAGCTTCTCAGCAGATCCCCACTCCTTTTTTGGACAATATATTTAGTTGACAGTAGAGAGCACGATCGCTTTGCAGCTGTTTACACCGAAGTAGCTCATGGGCATGAGAGCCTTTTGCCACTGGTTCTTCATAAGGCTATTTTGCGAATCGAAACAATTCATGCCTAACTTCTACCTGTGCCCAGTCCCCAACGCCACCATTTCCATAATCCAGCTTGGAACTACGCAGGTCTGGCAACTCATGCTGCTTTGCAACTACATATTCATAGTCCTTTGGATTTCGCTAAAAACCAAACAGGGTGGCCAGGACTTGGTTTGATGGCTGAGGGTGACGTGAATGTGATAGATCAAGCTCGTCCATGGTTAGGGTGCTTCCGGGTCAGAACTGCGTGAGTCATGAATGCGAGTGTACAAAGTGAGAGATGCTAACAGCCACCAAAGAGTCGCCATCTTTTCTGAGCGCCCTCCATTGATATCAACGCAGCAGCATATGAGATACATTGACAAAACCATTGATACCACTTCTGGTGTAGTGCCTTACTCATTGAATGCCTTTTTTTCGATTCTTAGGACTATGAACTCCACGATAGGTACCCTCGGTACCATTTGTTTTTATCATGTATGAAAAAGCCAGGTGCATGACTAGTAACGTTTCGAAATTTCCGATAGTTGCATCTGATACAGCCAGGAGAGCCATGACCGGTAATAGATAGCGTCGTCTGTATGGACTTTGCGAAGATTGTCGATTTCGTTCAAATGATATATTATCTCAGCAATCTCCGAATGTGTGATACTAGGAGACTGATTAATGGCTGAATTGGTCGGGTGTGTAATGGAGGAAGAAGCGATGCTATGCTGGGTATCGTCGTGCTGCTGTTGTGCTTCGGGTTTGGTGGCAGATGGGTTGGAATCATTCCCTATAAAATATCAAATTTAATGCGTCGGATTGTTTGAAATAGTCATTTGGCACTCACGAGTATTACAACAAGATTTCGATTCATAGAAGTCTTCATAATCATTGGGCCAGGATTCAACCTCATCTGCGGGTACATCATCATGCATATGTTCAGACGTTTCTTCAAGGGCACAGAATGAAGATGCTCGAGAGTTCTGTAGGGTAGGTCCAGGCGACCCCTCCAACACTTCCATCCAGGACTCTCCATCAGAGTCTTGTGCGTCAAGAAGGTGGACTGTCATATTGAGGTGATCAGAAGGGGGAAACTTTCACGGGCAATGATAATAGTGAAAGCACTAAAATGGTCGGAATCAACTTGATGAAGCGTTCCAAACACAATGTGGTGTATATGTCGCACAGGATACCTGGTCGCCAGCCTTGCGTCCGTGCATTCCAAGGTTGGCTGGCGAGATGCAGGCATGGTCTTTAAGTCACGTGGAAGTATTAAATCGAAGATAAATGTCTAAAACTCCAAGAACCATAATAGATTGACATCATAGGAGACATGGTTATATGGTAGTAACAACTATTCGGTAGATGGTGTCCACTAATGGCTTGGGGATACGATTTAGTTGATTTCCCACACCCTTTGCTATCTATACCTTACAGTGCTTCCAAGCAGTACAGAGAAGAACGACCTGAGTAATACTCCAGTCGCGCCTGAGCCAGTTCAAACTCCAATACGAAGTAAGCCAGAGTGGTTGCTCAAGTGGTATGCAGCTGCGGCTTTTATAAATTCTGGATGATTTCCACAAGAGGAATCGAATCCACTGAGCAAAGGGCCACCAAGGAGCTTGCAATATGGGTTTGAGTGCTGGAACACTGGCCAGATTTCAAGCAAGGAAAGGACGACAATGTGCGCGTGAAGACCCAAAAAGCCCGTAGACCATGCCTGTTGAAGGAAAGGTAGAAGACCATAAGGGATGATAGCTGTAGACTATGGACGAGTGTTGGACATATGTTTCTGATTCCGACGTATGCAAAGGATTCAACGACATGTTGGTTGTTTGTTGTCTTCCTTTTTCGGACTTCTGTGTGTCCATGTTGCCATTCCGACGTTTCTTTGGGTATACCATTTATTTTCAACCGCGGGTGGTTCGAGATAGATTCAGGGATAGATTCAGGGCTCTGATCAAATCTTCATGTTTTGGGGTTTTCCATTTCAGCTTACTGCGGTGAGGTGATAACGTGTCATCTGCCAGTGATTGTGCCAGTCAAATGTAAAGCTATATTTTTGCAGCCGCGAAGAAACGCTTGCTCGTGACATTGACGCTGCAAATGTAACAGTTGGTTATGATTATATTCGGGTTAGGGTTAGCGATCCGTCAAAACCATTGTCATGGACTAATGCGACCGTTGCGAATGAATACAATGGTAAAGGGGCACCGAGTGTGAAAGCTACAATTGTTTATATTGATTACATGCAATTCATTTCTTCCCCACTCTAAGCCGTTTAAAGGGTCACGGGCCAACGACGTAGGCAACTATCACATAACCAAAACAATACCACCACAGAGATAGCACCAGCTATCGGAGATCATAGTTGAAGTCGATGCTGGTTTCTCGATTCATAAGGTTGGATGGAATGCTACTACGATGCGGTCGATCGGAAAAGCACCAAAGGTTCCACGGGTAGCAATAGCCGCGATGACACCGTGGCAGTGGGCAGGGCTAGGCGATAAGCAATTAGATTAATCCATAGATGGGGAAAGCTGACCTGACCTTATCTGGTTATCGGCTAGGCCAATTCATATGTCATATCTTTCAGCCCAGAATAGAACGGGCATGTTCGTACTGGCTAGTGCTGGCAATGGTCTAATTAATTAAACTAGCCGCTCGTGCATTCACATCAATCATGAGCTGGAGCCTCGATAAGGGCTTTCTGCTCTCCAA
This sequence comes from Eurotiales sp. R13A2, assembly GCA_023625935.1. Taxonomy (NCBI): domain Eukaryota; kingdom Fungi; phylum Ascomycota; class Eurotiomycetes; order Eurotiales; species Eurotiales sp. R13A2. Next base: position 888,062 of record JAMAFV010000017.1, on the reverse strand, counting down.
AAGAGTAACATAGCCTGTAATTAGTAGTATCAGGCGCTTCAATAACCAACCCAGAGGATTAGTTTCCCTTCTTCATCGCATCCTATTAGTCGCGTGCTAGTAGTGTCAAACTGCATCGCGCACAGTCTAGAGAAGTCTCCAACTAGAACGACCACTAGTACTTTCGCCAAAGTAGTGAGATTGTACATGCAAACACCATTGGCTCGCACACATCCGTCAACTTCGCTTTTCTCGTATGTCTTGGCTCTGGAGTGTACGGTGTCGCCTGTTGAGTCTCGACTCCAGTCTATCTGGCGCCGCCACCCACGACTGCACATGCCACATGGCCAACAGCACGTCCTGCTAGCCAGTCGTCTATCCCTTTCCATATCATTGTTTTTTTCATGCTACCGCGACATGTCGGTTTTGCTCTCGGTGTTGAAACTTCATTTATCTGCCACTGAGATGCCCTGAGTCAGTACCCTGGTAACAGTGACAGCTCAGCTGCAATTGTTGATAGAGAGCTTGGCAGGGAGACATGTCAGATCAGCTGGCAGCCGCTGTCTTACCTGTCTTGCCCGTCGAAGTCCTCGTTGGGAACTACTGTGGTAACTACTGTAGTAAAGAGTAGTAAGAGCTGAGGAAGCTGGAAAACCGCGGCCGTCTGATTGGCAGAGGTCACGGGAACAAGCCCCACCCAGAGAGCCGGGGCCGAGGATGCTGTGCGGCCTCCCATTGGCTGAGACGCCTGGCCACGTGAATGCTTGCCCTGTTTTGCTCGTGGCTTTCCTTCTCCGCCTTCCCCGACCAGCATGGAGTGAGTCAGACTGACTGCCAGAGAGAGAATGCGTATCCAGCTAGTTACTAGTCACATTGCATTCATTCGAGTTTGGACCCTCGCTACGGTTACGTGAAACAAGGTTATTATGCATCACGCCTATCAACGGGCGGCAAGTCCTGTTGGGAAATCTGTTGGAAAATCCCGCGAATGGCGGCTCCCACTACTACGTGCTACGATCCGCACCTCTGCCTGATAGAACGTAGAAGTTTGAAGCGACCTTGGTATAGTCCCCTTCTTTGCCTGTGTCCGATGTCGTCAGAGAAATGGATTACTGTAATATTTGCACAAAAGTACTTCGTACCGCGTGCCGAGTACGTAAAAGAATGAGGGGTCTCGTGAGCAAACCCTGGAAGCGGAGGAATACCAAACTCTGGACTGGGGCTGGCTGCTGTCTTCTCCGTGGGGATGGGCGGGCGTGACTCGCAACGCCATGTCTTGATGATTTTCATTATTAATCGGGTACTCCTTTATTAAACTACTGGCTCCCATGGCGACGGCAGCATCGGTGTTGTAGCGTTACATAACCCGCCTCTTCTTACCGAGGCGGCCAGTATCCAAGACTTCTTTCACGATGAGCATGGCTCTTCTCATGTATTGTTAGCGACTCGATGAACTGGTCGCTCGCCGTCTGCCGTGAAACGGTGTACTATCTGACGGATGTCACGCGTGAAACCAGCTACAGTAGCTGGAACAGATATATACATGGAATTGCTACTTTAGTCGAGGACAGGTTCGAGTCCGTAAATAATTTTTGGCGAACCGTGACTTGCATTGCTTGTGTTGTGTTCTGTTCTGTTTCTGGCGTGCAACGTGCGGCCCAAAAATGCTACTGTGTAATCCGGGGACGGGCGGCGCTAGGCCCAAAGAGGCATGCGCGGTTGCAACGCTGCTATCAAAGCTGCGGGCCGGAGCCAATCACCGCGAGGGATCGCAACAACGCTAGTCTATTTGTGGATGGCGCGCTGGCAGTTGCACCAGGACTGAAGATAAGAGGCTGGAGCTGTGGATCCTCGAGCGTGGCAAGCAGCCAACCAGCGGGCCAGGACGCGATCGGGTCCCGCCCCCGACGCCCTAAGCGCCCCACTGGCGGCCAGCCCTGGCGAATGGCGGCTTTAAGCTGCTCGCCGCTAACCGCTTTTGTGTGCAATGTCGCAGGCTATTTTCAAACACAGAACGAAAGGGCCAACAAAGACTAAAAGTAAAAAAAAAATAAAAAAAAAATGTGATCCAGACAAATAAAGGGGGACAAAAAAGAAACGAGTATCCCTCGAAGGATCTTCCGCGTCGACATCAGATGCACGCATAAAGATATCCAACCAACTAGACAACAGACAACAGACAACAACCAACAAAGACAATAGCGGTGCTAATAAGGGGGTGCGGCATACTCTGTAGTCAGGTATAGGCTGCCGGCAAACACCAAAGATAGCACAGGATAGCACAACACTTGCCTCGTATTCACTATATACAGTACATTGTAATATCATGCGACAAGCACATAGATGTATGTAGCTACGTAACAAGCAGATAGTAGACAGGCAAGACAGTTCGGTGGCTGCGGTGCGGTACACTGCTAACTGTGGTTGCATCCAGAGTCAAACACCATCGAAAAGCTACCGTGTGCTTTGGCGACCATTGGCTGGCTGCTGCGAGTAACGTGTTGTGTAGTGAAGTCGTGCGGTAGCATCCATGCATCTCCAATGCGACTAGGCTGGAAATAAGGAGTGGACTAGCAAGAGCTACTCTGCTAAGACACAGGGTGGGGCGCCAGCTGTGATAAAAAGATCGGATTACCTCCATCCAGCAGCTCGGTCGTTTTCTTTTCTCGTGTCGCTGCGTGCCCATAATCCCCCTCTTCTGTTCTCTTGTGCAGACTTGCGTCCGGGCCGATATCGATTTATTCTACACGGCATAATATAGTGTTTGTAATATATCAATTGCTGAGAGGAGGAAAGATCCCGACATGGAGGACACCACCGCTCCCGTCGCCGCCGAGGGCTTCCCCCAAGGGGAAACCAAGACCGTCGAGCCCATAATCGATGAGAACTGGACTCCCGACCAGCTTCCCAGTGGATGGATGTACAAGCGTGCCGGCAAGTTGCCGTGGTATGCGTCGCCCGCCGTCCAGCTGGGCCTGGTGGCCTTTGTGTGCTTCCTCTGCCCCGGCATGTTCAATGCCTTGTCCGGTCTTGGTGGAGGTGGCAAGACCAGTACTACTCTGGCCGACAACATGGTGAGATAATCATATGCGAATTGATCAACTACCGACAAATTTTGCTAACGACCATATAGAACGTTGCCCTCTACGCCACTTTCGCCCCCGTGGGTTTCTTCGCTGGTAGTATTGTCAACCGGCTGGGTGTCCGTCTCGCCATTGGTTTCGGCGGTATCGGTTACTGTATCTATGCGGGCTCCTTGCTTGCTTCCGTCCACCACCATGTTCCTGGCTTCAACATCTTCGCTGGTGCTTTCCTCGGTGTCTGCGCCGGTATCCTCTGGGCCGCCCAGGGTGTGATTATGGTCTCCTACCCGACTGAATCCCAGAAGGGTCGCTACTGGGCCTGGTTCTGGGCAATCTTCAACATTGGTGGCTGCATGGGTAGTTTGATTCCTCTTGGTCAGAACATCCACGTCAAGGTTGCCAAAACTGTTGGCGACGGAACCTACATCGCTTTCATTGTCTTGATGGCTCTCGGTGCTGTCCTCGCACTGTTCCTCGTCGATGCCGACAAGATCATTCGTTCCGACGGTACCAAGGTTGTGTTGATGAAGAACCCTAGCTGGAAGTCCGAATTGATCGGTCTGTGGACCTGCATCCGCGCCGAGCCGTATGTCGTCCTCCTGTTCCCCATGTTCTGGTCGTCCAACTGGTTCTACACCTACCAGGAGAACGCTATCAATTTGGCATACTTTGACACTCGTACCCGTTCCTTGAACGATTTCCTGTATTGGTTTGCTCAAATCGTTGCCGCGTCCATCATCGGCCCTCTCCTTGATAACAACAAGATTCGTCGTACCGTCCGTGCTCGTGTCGTCTTCGTAACCCTCATCGTCTTGACCGTGGTTATCTATGGTGGTGGTTATGCCTGGCAGGAGAAGTACACCCGCGCCGATGTAGACACAAAAACAACCGACTTCCAAGCATGGGACTGGACTCACCCAGGCTTCGTCGGACCCATGTTTCTCTACTTCTTCTACGGCATGTACGATGCCGTCTGGCAGGGCTGCGTGTACTGGTAAGTAAAATCCCACGCATTTGATTTATGTTGTGCCACTGCTGACCACAATATGACACAGGATCATGGGCGCTCTTTCCAACTCCGGACGCCGTGCTGCCAATTACGTTGGTTTCTACAAAGGCCTGCAGTCTGCGGGTGCCGCTGTAATGTGGTCCCTGGACTCGCACAATGCATCTTACGTTGCCGAATGGTCTTCTAACATGGGCCTGCTACTTGGCTCCGTGATCGTGGCGGCTCCCCTCATTCTCTTCCGCATCAAGGATCACGTTGCCATTGAAGAGGACCTGGCGGATGTTGACGAGACCATCGAGGATGTTGTTCCCACCATCCCCACTACCGTGAAGGCCTAGAAAAGGTCCCGTCTGGGCCATGCCACTTTTCATCTTTTTTTTTGCAACATGGATGTCTGTTTATTTTTGGAACATCATATGGGGCGCCTAATTGATGATATAAACTCACATATACCCTTAACTGCATCCAAGCCTTTAATGTATGTTGGAATGCTTGTAATTTTGATACTCGTGTGGTTACTATTACTTTTCTCTAACATATTACTCATCTACGCCTTCTTATATCCACCTAATCTAATTGCGAATGAGACATGTATTTTTGGTGCCAAGGAGTAAAAAGCCTCATTCTTAATTGGGCTAAGAATAAAATCGCGTAATGTCTACTACTTTGAGCTCAAATTGTGAGCTCAAACTCAGGTACAGATGATATTGTCCGCCTCCCCCAAGAGGCTTAGCAATCGCATGGTCTTCAGACCATGTATCGCAGAAACGCTATTCCGCGGATCAGCTTTATGTTAGCTATGTGAGAAATGAAAAAAAAATCAGAAAACCGAACCGCTCTTCGAAAGACGAGCACGTGCCCACCAGAACCCTAATTGGCGTACTCAGTGGCTCGAGATACCACGCGAGAGTAAAAAAAACATGTGCTTTGAACGGAAGCAATTTCGAATATTTGAATTGCTTGCATTCTATATATTTTATCGTGCTAGTCCGTTTATGAATTCTACCCTAGTATTATCATTCATCTACTATCAGATGCAACGAGTTCATGAGAGAAGTAATAGGAGCATTGTGCAGGCACGAAAGTAGCTCTAACAACTGATTAATATGCCCAGAAAGTTGCGGAAAATTGGTCTGATGCGGTTACTAGCTCAGAGCTACTATAGAACAAATCACTTCTCCTTGAGTCCCTAGAAAATGTACCACTTTTATTGAAGATTGTGAGTGCAATGCTCAAGAAATCCTAGCTTTGACTGAAGATTTAATTGGGATTTATATATTGGCGTATGACAGTATTCTATTGGCATTGTTTGTGAACAATATATTTCGATAGTGGTATGAAGTAATACTATAGGTATCATGACAAATCACCAGGTTACTTTGATGCCCAACTTGTAAACAGACAAAGTGGGATGAAGCCAAACGTTTTAAATGTACAGGCCAACATAGTCCCCAGTCAATTTGATATTCACTGGCTGTTTCTTCACATTGTTTCCCAACAAAGTAATCTGGCTGATCACGACATTGCCCGCATTATAATCGAAAGTTCCTGTCATGGAGAACAGTCCGTCCAAGTAGTTGAAATTGATTACTGATGTCGATGGTTGTTCGATACTGTCGCCGTCGTCCAGGTACAAGGTCCCAGATGCTTCCCCAAACACGTTGGGGGCGATCACAATTTCAAAATCCTGTTGACGCAATTGGGCTGTTGTGTTTGCAGAAGCTATTCTCTGAGGGATAATACTACCACTCTTGTAGTATAGAGGAATAGTATCGAAGGCGATGTCTGTGAGAGTTATCGTGTCTCCTGTTCCGATGACCGGCTCTCCAGTGTAGAAGTCATAAAACAAATCATCAGGGAAGTAAACTGATACAGTAGTGGAGTTTTCCTCGGTCACAGGAGCCACCATTATGCTGTCTCCCCAGAAGAATTGGTAAGTCACAGTCGCTGTGTGGATGTCGGAGGGATATTCAAAGAACATTGGATTGAGCATAGGTGAACCAGTCTGTGTCTGTGTCCACATCGCCGTGTAAGCATAATCTAACAGCCGATAACGGATATCGATTGCAGCGCGCGCCGCTGTAGCAATAGCAGGAGTTCTGTAAAGTTCATGTGGAGGCGATGTATTGTCCGAATGATCACGGAAAAAGGGCGAAAACGCCCCCAAGAATACCCAACGCGAGCACAGCTGGTCCGTCGTTACTCCATCATAGCCGCAGATGTCACTTCCAACCATTGGAATCTGGTAAAAAGCGGCAAACTCTTGGATTTGTGCGATAGTCCATCGATAATGGTCCCAATCGGCGTGGTTATCACCAAGCCAGTGGCCAACCTGACGACCGGCACCAGCGAATGTGGAGCGAGTGATGCTACATGCATGTTGCATTTTAAATTAGCGCTCGTTGAAAAGGAACACATTGACAAACGTTGACTTACACAAGAGGTCGGACGGTCGGCCTACGATTCAGCATCGCGTTTCGGCTAGTAGAGCTCATCATTGTGCCATACATGTTGTGAGTGTCATATTCGGCGAGGCCATTGGCATGGATGAGATCTGTTCGTATGGTTAGATTGCTGATAGACCCAGCTGTGTCGTTGATGTTATATGCGGGGTTAAGTAGATCCCTTCCAGAGAGTCCAAGCATGGATCCATCTCGCTTCTGGATAGTTTCCGCAACCACTGGAGACCTCACAACAGGCACAGGAATTCGCTTTTCAAGAGATCTCTTTTCTGATCCCGAGCTTGTAGTTATGGTATCGGAAACAGATTGTAGTCCGCTATGGCAATCACCAGTTGTGATCGTGCGATTATGAGCTTCATAAATCCAACTGCCATCTGACTCTTTACGGACATATTCATAAGAAAATGTGCCGTTGTCAGGCATTTCAACAGTGACTTGCCACTCTGGGTAGTTATCCGCGCTCATCAGCACCGCTTCTAGGACTATTCCATCTCCTATAGTCGGAGAATTGCCAAGGATATATATGTTTTCCCCATAGTAAGTTTCTGCGTATACTGTAAAATTCACCTCGGCAACACATTTAGGCTGGAAATCCGGACCAAATCCTGCAATGGGCCGGGGCGAAGCGAGTCGTACAGATGGCGGGGCGGGGGGGTCATCATTTTCCGCTGCAAACGCCGCTGGGTCTGAACAAGGGAATGTGCAGAAATTGGATGCTTCGTTCATGTCTATCCAAAGAGCATCGATGTCCACGCCAGAGTCGGGGTTGAAGAATGACGAGAATTGTTCGTCCCAGTAGGTTTGCGTATTTGGTCCAAACCAGTCAGGAAATGCTGCAACACCCGGCCAGACCACGCCTTGATATACAGAACCGTTTGAGAGTGTCAAGAAGGCACCATCAGCTACCCCGTCGTTGAACGCAGAATAGTCCTGGTAAGCCACTGCAGGGTCAACCATCATGATATAATGCTGTTCATGGTCATGAAGGTATGATACGACTTGGCGTACGAGGTCAATCGAGTATCGGAGGGGATCAAGAGTGAAGACCTTTCGCAAGTCCATATAATCTACAATTCATGTGAGCTAAAAATGTATACTTATCACAAGCGAAGATCTTACCAATATCAGTCCACTGAGTTTCGAGCGGAATGTTAGCAGCGCTGTAATTTGCAATGACCTCTGCAACTTCGTAGGCATCCTGGTAGCCGTATCTGCAGTTATGGAAACCGAAACCCCAGTAAGGCATCATGACTGCCTTACCCACGGTCTCTGAGTATTGCACAGCGACATCTTTAGGGTTCGGTCCCGCCAAGAAATAAAAGTCAAAAACGCCTCCAAGGGTATTGTACTCCAGATACTGGCCATCATCATCCTGGTTAATCTTGATGGCCATCCCATTGCTGTTCAACAGGAAGACACCGTGGGTACCCTCCGTTCCCCGATAGTCAAAATACACCGGATGATTACCGTACAAATTGGTGTACTGCGGAACAAGATATGCGTCGCGCGACCAGAGAGTGCGCGAGTAGTTGTACGTTGGCAATGGAGAAGGATCTGTGGTTTCGCCAAGGCCATACAGATAGGGCGAATCTGGCAGACTCGTCCGAAGACCGAGATACTGCGATTCAAAGATCAATGGATAGCCAGTCGTATCAAAAAGAACTTGTCCATTGGATTTGCGCGTAACTTTGAACGAAAACGGGTTGTTTTCGATGGAGAATTCCAATTCCGACTGATCCGGACTGATATTTGTGCTATTAGGCCTTGGAAGAACAGAAGTCGGTACTTGGTAGACCTGTTCGGCAGCGTCGTAGATCTTGACGTGAAGTCGGGTTTCTTTTAAATGCGTTAACAATTGACCAATCTTGTTTATCACATAAGTATATGCTTGTTACCAGTTTCGTATTCCACCTGTAGTACCAAGTTGTCCAAGTCGGCGCCATATATGTTGCACGCAGACCCAGCAAGGGTGAGATCAGCACTGACAACAGCGCCGTGCTGCGTTTGGACGTTGCTTGCTTGATAACCTGGACATGCGGCGGTGTTATCGCGGGTAGCCAGCACGGCGGCAGCATTGGCACTCGCGATGAACCACCCAGCGGCCACCAGGCCTTTCATGATGGACATGGATGGCATTGTTGAAGTTGGCCAACGTAAGGCAATTGAGGTCCCAGCCCGTAAGAAAGCGGAAGGCAGCACCCCCTTGCCGGACCGCTACCGTTTATGTACCCACGCCATCCCGCCAGCTTCGGCCGGTTACCGTTCCATTCGAGACCGGAATTCTGTCGCGAATGCGTGGAATCTTGAAAGGACGTCTGTATCATGGCTAAATCAATGAGCAGTGGAGCCCTGACTTGTTAAAGAGCCCGCAATTGCATAGCGCGATGTCACCCTGCCAAGGTCGCGGTGAAGAGCTTGGAGCGGGGATGCAGATCAACAATTGGCCGGCGGCATGGTCTGGAGTTGAGAACTGGGCGTCATCGGGATCTATTTATTTGTTTCTCCTCATTTCCACAGGTTTTAGTCAATGAGAATGCAATGCTAGAGCGTCATAGTAGTGCGTTGGGACGAGCGCGGAGACCTTGGAAATTACTCCGTAGAAAAGGGCCAAAAAGGCACCCCCGCGGAGGCGGCTTGACCCGCGCCATTCGCAATCCAATCCCCGGCCTTACCACGCGCTCTGTGTGCATCCGCTTACACCACCACCAACTTCGCATGCTCTATGTTTGTTGCCGCTGTCGAATGCCCGTCATGCGATCCTGGCACCTAACAGTGGACGTGCTCGCTTTTTCAGCACATGCGACAATGCGGAGTCCCTAGTCTCTTATCATACCACAGCCACCGACCACCGATCTGTCCCCAGTGAAGGCTCTTACAGACGCGTGAATCATTTCTGTGACGCTGTCCTCGGGTACCCGGGAGTTATCCATCAAAAGGCCATGTATAACTCCGCTGACGGGACTTCAACGAGCGCCACAGCGAAATATTTTCCGTTGCGGCCCGACAGTGAGCCATACACCGGCGTGATATAATGAAATGAGCCGCAGATCTGCGCATTAGTGGCTGGACCCCGGTGCGAGCACTAGGTATACTAGTCCTTAGAAAGCTGCTACGACACCCCGCCTGCCGGTGAGTTCTCCGTAAGTTACTGAACACTGCATTGTGCCGGCAGGACCGCTTCTCAATTTCACCTTATCGATGATGTACTGTGTATACCGCTGAGAATCTATGTATTCTACACCATACCATTTCCCCCCTTGATTGTTGCTAACGTGGTGCAAATTATCCCTTTCTAGTACAAATTTGCCGGAGAAACATCACCCGAGAACCACTTCCAGGATCCCGTGTCGGTCTCCTGGGAGCGGCCAGTACTTTGGCTAGCTTTAATAGTCCAGCTTTCACCTCCACTGGCCCACCGTCCCGGTCATACCGCAGTGTAATTCATCTTCGTCCGATTTACTTAGCAGGAAAGAGGTAACAAGCTACATCTTGCAACATGTGTTCTCCCAGCAATAACCTTGAATAATACTGGACTCATTGCACTTGCAATTTGGGGAAAGATCTTTCCCGTCCTCGTCTGAACGTTCGTGAAGTACGTGACGGATGAAATGCACTCGAACGGAAGAGACCCAGTGCCGTTTTATCCGCGGGCCGAGCTATGAATGGGTTGAATGCTTTTGCATTCCTCAGATGCTTGGCCCTATATTCAAAAGTGCTTTCTTGCACGCCGTAGGCACATTGAATTGAATAGGGAGGTCATTATGCCAGTAGGCCATTTGTACTAAAATTTTACAAGTACTCCGGCAGCCTCCAATATACTGGCAGTGTTGTATATACTTGCTATGCAACAAATCACGCTAGACCTGCCAACCTCGTAGTAATTCCCATGTCTGGGCACGCATACATGCTCGACGCCAGGTCTAAGGAATACGACTTCTTGCACTGTTAGAGTAATAGACGGCGTTTTGAAGGAACACTCGTCAATTTTACTCCACCCAGCCAATAGCTGAGAGCAGACGGATTATGTGAAGTGATTGCTTTCCAGCGAGTTCGTTCAATGCAAATATAAGCTGAAGAAGATGTTTATTATATACGCCTACTCGCAGGTCAACATCCGCCGCAGCTCATAAAGCTAGATCAGAGACATTTACCACTTGTTATCCATCTCCTATATTGAAATAGATTCGGATTGACTGCAACTCACATCATCGTGTGCTTAGACTTGGTAGTCATGACAGGCGAAAGTAATGGCTCGTCAACCACACATCACGGGCACCACTTTATCAAAGAGAAGTACCGAGCCACAAAGACCCTGGGGGCCCTTACGATATGATTCCCCGCGTCTATGGGGATCGTAGAAGGCACAAGGGTGCTATTTTTATAGGACACGGCCAGCACGCTTGTTAAGGGCAATTCCTTGTGTGAACTGGAATTAAATCTGAGGTTATTCGTATCCTAATGAAGCATGAGATAAGATCGCAAGATGTGTGGCTCCTCGGAGTCGGCGCGGTGGAGTGTTGCTGATCACAGACCCGTCTACAATTATTAAAATTCGAACAGTAAGCACGGTCTTGATAGTAGAGTAGGAATGTTGTCATTGTTTATTCAGTGACTCCTGGTTGGCCCTACCGAAATCAAACATAAGCTTCAAATTAGGGCTGAACGATCGCCAACGGCTTTACGCCGCTGGAGCACATGATTGGCCAGCTCGTACGTCAACCATTCCTTCCACAAAGAGCTTACCGTGATTGGCTGCTTCGTACAATCCGACTTACATAACTACCTATAATTTTAAACGTGAATACGTTGGTTGAACTCCATTCGCGTAAGCAGTAACTCGTCTAATTGCTACTGCTAAAATGGAATCCTCAAGTATAAAGAGCGGCAGGTCTTCTGGGTTGACAGCCGACATTTTATCTTCTTTCTTCCTTCTTTTCATTGATTTGCAAGATCAAAATCAAAATCATGGCCACACCAAAATACACCATTCCAGAAGAGTTCAAGGGGCAGCTGCGATATGTCGATTCTGCCGACTCTCGTTCCGATGAGGAAATCCTCGCATCTCTGCGGAAAGCAGCACCTTTGACCTCCTCCGAGAAAAATATATGGGCCTTTTGGCACTCTGGACTCGATAAGATGCCCGCTTGGACACAACGCAACGTAATAAACTGGGCGCGACTGTGTGGCCCTTCGTGGACGATCCGAGTACTCGATGTCGTACCCAACTCACCTAACCATGCGTCAAATTTCGTGCCTGCTGCACTTCTCCCAGATGCATTTGTCAAAGGCTCGCTCAAGGGACCCTACACCGGCCCACATAGCGCAGACTTTCTGCGTGCTGCATTGCCTTATCTATACGGGGGTGTTTTCATGGACGTCGGCATTATTCTTGTCCGTAATCTAGATGCAATCTGCTGGGATGTCCTTGCGGATCCAGCGGATCCACGCCAAATCAGTGTCCCCTTGATGTACGGCTCAACTATGGCAAACCATTTTGTGGCCGCCCGTCAGCATGACCCTTTCATTAAACGATGGCATGAGCTTTTTGTGCATCTGTGGAACGATAAGGAATCCTGCGAAGGTCTATCGTCCAATTCGCTGGTCAGCTTCGCAAAAGAACTAGACTTTTCTGCTTCCCGTCGCAGAGGATATGCATGGGACTTTCAGGTGGAGCCTCTCGTAGTGTTTGAATACATAACCCAAGTTCTCGCGTGGCTGAGACTGTGTATGCTGGAAGACGCAGGAGACGGGTTTAGCTGCGCGGACTATGCGCAAAACAACATTTACTGGTTTGACGCTCTGGAAGAGGACTGGGGCGCAGAGACTGTAGTCGGCTATCAGGGTCAACCTTTCTTCGACGCTTTGGCTACGAGACTTGACGAGGACCCGGAATCCGAGCGCTATAAGACGGCATACAAGTTAGTTTGGAGGATATTAACGAAGTCCAGCATGCAGAAGATTACACATGGTAAAAATCTCACCAAGACGCCGGCTTTGGGTTTGCTTTGGGACCTGCCAGAGAATTTGAACAAGGACTCTGAAGAGGGAACCTTTGCTCATCTTTTGAGGTATGGAAGCGTCCATTTCGAGCAGACGAGAACCGAAATTTCTACAGTACAAGCTGAAAGGCCTAAAAAGACCATGAAAAAGGGGGTGCTCGAGCCATAAGTTACATTCTTCTCAAACTTGACGAACCATCAATTTATAGGAGTGCCACAATTTAGTATAATGTCAGATATCTGCTAATAAAATTTTATGCTATGTACATTCCGATAAAAGAAATATCAACGGAAAAAATATTCCCAGCTGTTCATGTATGACCATTCTTCGCAAGTGCGTCTAGCCCCACACCAGTATTTCAGAGAAATTACTACTTCTTTTCCAAAAGTTCCAAGAGCTGTAGGTTGCCCTGCTTCTCCAACTTCTGCTTGATGTAGCCCGCCCATTTCTCCAGGCCACCCTTCTCGTATCGAAGCATGGTATTTTCCCATGCTAGAGATCCTGCAACTTTAGCTCTTTCCCACATTTTGGGCTCTGTTTCTGCGATTGCTGCTGCAATGTTGTCTGGATGGGCAATAATTGCATTTGCAAGATGCATGCCGTCTGCCATAGCTAAGTTGACACCCTCTCCAGCAAACGGGGTCATGAGATGAGCCGCGTCTCCAATGAGAGTCACCTTCTCCCGCGAAGGCCACCGTAGTCCGACCGGAAGCATGTACAATGGCATGACTGACACCTCGCCGTCATAGTCATCCAAGACTCTAGTGAGTTCCGGGGCCCATCCCTTATACAAGTTTTTCAAATGGGCCCGAATTCCCGCGTGATCCTTGGGATCCAAGTTGGATTCCTTCAACCATGCTTCTGGCCATCTGCCCGATGCGGCGACTTTGATCACATCATTATCATTGCGTTGATAGGAAAATGCTAGGCCATCATCGCCTCCCAGATGATAGATTGTACCGTTGCCGGTCATCTCTGAGATGGCTGGATAGTTGACGCTTGCGTCTTTCAAAGTCATTTGAACACAAGAAATTCCAGAGTAAAATGGAGGTACATAACAGCATAATGGTCTGATCTTTGACCATGCTCCATCAGCGCCTACAATCAGGTCAAATCCAGATTCCCTACCTTGGTCTCTGAATTGAAGAGTGTCTTCTGTTGCTGCCACAAGATGATGGCCCCATCTAATGACTCCATCGGGTATAGAGTCCAGCAGCATCTGGCGAAGCTGGCTGCGATCAATCTCCGGACGGCCGGTATTTTGACCTTTCATCTCGAGGAGTCGGTTTCCGTGTTTATCACCCATGGCACCATCCTGGTCTTCGTGCCGTGCACATTTCTCGAATTCGGCTGTCAGTCCGCATGCAGCCAATGCTGCCTGACCAGTTCCGGGGTGTAAATCTAGAGAGCCTCCCTGAGTGCGTGCCGTAGGAGAAGCGTCGCTCTCAAAGACGATTGGTGTGATGCCGTTGCGGATGAGGATGGAGGCTAGGGTCAGACCGGCAGGGCCAGCACCGACAATAGCGATTTTAGGTGACATTATTTTCACGTGTGACAGGAAATTCTCGAAAAACGTCGGAGGTTATGCGGGGCTAGCTTTTCAGAGATAGAGCTATTCTGTTATCAAGAAGGCAGAAAGATGAACACGTCTGAGGATGCGCTATGAACGAATTAGGGCTTGTAAATGTCGAATTGATCGATGCTGATGTTTCTATCTATACAATTTTAATTCGCAGCAGCGGACGGCCCTGAATTTATACCTTCCACTCCCATCTGTTGCTGCCTATGACAGGGGCTAAAGAAAAGAAGATATTCGGGGTTCATATTCGGTCTTTCAAGTCCGGTGTGCTATACACGCTGATAGACCAATTGGGACCTCAGAATAAAGCGAGGCCGAGACCGAAGTTCGGTGATTTCGAAACGAGTCCAAAAGCATTGCGACAGGGTAACCGTTGCTCCACATTAGCATCGCATGGCATTCCTAATCAAGCTAGCTAGGGATAAAGAGGAGCTTTACACTGTACAGCAAAGAAACGATGACCTTTACGAGATAAGGCAATTCCTTTCGAGATGCAGCGGGGATTATTTTCGGTAGGGTTAGGGTTGGTCTCTGGGGTTTTCGCTGCCGCTAGCCAAAAACGGCTAAACCATCATGTGGCTGAACGCGGATTTCGGGTTTCGCCAAACTCCGCTCGACAATGACATCATTGCTTCAACACTTCAGGAATGGCAGGCAGAGCTACAACTTCACAGAAGACGAAAAAGCCGAAGCATCCTGATGATAATTCAACTAGAAAGCACTTTATATCCTTGCCACCACATATATCGTTATCATGGAAGACCCAGGTATGTACCACATATACTAATGTTTTTTCTGCCAAAGCTTCAACATCAGCTACCTGGGCAATTGCTTGACTGACACAATTCCTTCGTGTCCATGCAGTCCGTGAAATCCCTACCGTCATAGAACTGCTCACCGAGTCCCCGCCATCATTGCAAGCATCTACAATTGAGAAATACTTCACCCCAAACGCTTCTTTCACGCATCCATTCTGCCGCACTTGGTCTTTCAACGGATCAAGATGGCTGATTCAGGCGATATATCGATTCTATAAGATTATGTCTCCGCGCATCGATCTTCAAGTGAAATCAGTTGGTGCGTCTGTCTGTACTACTATGGTTTCAATTCAACCCCATCGAGACTGACAGCGAAATCTCTACTGTAGCGTTCGATCAAGAACATCTCAAACTATACGTCACGATATCACAGCTATTCTCCATCTTCATTGTCCCCTTCTACCTGGCTCCCGTCACCCTGACCACAGTCCTGACTTTGACCACCGACCCGTCCGAGTACCGTGGATACCTGGACTTTTCTGAAGACAAGTCGGGCGAAGAGAAAGGGCTAACAAACGGCGAAAAAAGGAAATACTGGATCTCCTCGCAGGAAGACTTGTATCAAACCAGCGAGTTTGTTAAGTTCTTTTTACCATTTGGTATCGGCGTCTTCATGGTGCTTATTTGGCATTTTATTTCCACGGCAGGCTGTGTGGTGGGCTCGTTGCTGCTATCTCCTGTTACCTGGGCTGAGGAGAAACTGGCCTTGAAGAAGGAAACACGAAAGATCTCTGGGCATAATGTGACCGAGGTTGCTAGTAGTTTGGTTGGACAAGTGAGTCGTGAGACCGAAGATTTAATTAACGGAGTTGCCGAGTCGGTGCAAGGGAGGCTGAAAGAGATTTAATGAGCGTCTTTCGTTAGGCGTTTGCATTTTCCCTAACAATTGTAAAGGAAAATATGTGTCAACTCCAGCAAATTTCATTTTGTACCACTTTGTTAAGCCAGAAAATAATGCAAACAATGAATATAATGTTCATATATCTTTTGCATTAGATGAGAAGAATCATTTTGATCTCTCGATCATAAAAAGAAATCTTTCCTAGAAACAGATGGCTACTTCTTTGACGCCTAATCATTAACGCTATTGGTGGATCCTGATTCTGAATAGAAGAACTAGAAGAAGAATAAGAGAGAATATCAAGCCAGAGCACCCATCGGATCCCACAAAGGCAATACAATAGGGTCTTGCTTCAGCACATCCCGAGTTTCACTGCTCACAAAGCGCGGGTCGACAACAACTTGGTAGACAAATTCATCCATCCATTTATCCGTCATTACAAACCACCCCTTGTCACCTGCACTATCACCCCACGAATTCTGGACTCTCCACCGGACGGGTTTGCCATTCTCAATATGTACTGCTGTGAGAACCATGGCATGCGTCATGGCCGACTCCCCAGTCCGCAGACGCTGTTCTTTGGTCAATCCCAACTTGATGTTGAATCCGAGATCAAAGTCGAACAGTTCCGTGTCCATGATGCCGGAAACAGAATCAGAAAATTTCCCCACATCGCTGCCAAAGAATACAGGGAGCCCGGCCCGAAGCATAGCAATAGTTGCAGCTTTCATGGTCTGCTAAAGTTAGACGATATTCTCATTTCTCATTTTACATTTCGTGGAAGACTCACATTCATGTCCACATTAACATATCGTACTGGAAGACCTCCTACAACATTCCCAAGTCGATCAACAGTCAAGAGACGATTATATTCATTCCTAGGATCGTTGACCAGACTGAACAGCTCGTTGACATCCGACCCACCACACGCCCGTACCGTGTGTTTATCTGACAAAGTGGCTGCAAACTGGGTGGGCTTGGTGACAACTTTGGTAAACTTATTCTCTGCATCATAAAAGGTCCAGGTGAATTCCTTGTCGGGGCTTGGCGGAGGTCCCAGCATGATTGTTAGAATGGTGTGGATTTCCTGCAAGAAGTACTCCTTGTGTGCAGCAATCAAGTGAGTTTTCCCGCTGCTTACCAGCTTCCGCAAAACGAGCGCTTGCTCACGTAGCTTGGTGGTAATAAGGGAACCCATTTTACTGCTGTTTTTCGCATTGTACGAATCAGGGTATAGTGTCTGCGGCACCAGACCATACTTGTTGACCAGGTTGGCCACAAAATCCCATTGACCTCCGTCTCCGACGGGGCTAGCAAAGAGTTCTTTAACCAAGCGACTCTCGACATCTTCTCCCGCGGTTTGGATGGCGTTCTCCAAGAACCAGTTGGCCTTCTCGATCTTATCCCAGTAGAATAGATACGACTGGCTGAGCTCGAATTCTTTGAGGTTGTACTTTTTCATGATGGCAACACGGAAGACATTGGTAGAGGCAAACAGCCAGCACCGGCCGGATGAGCGTTGGTTTGTAATGGGGCCACCTTCGAACGGGATTTTGATATTGAAGACCTGGCTGTCTGCAACGGCCGCGCTGTTGTTTGTCAAGATCGCCGAGACGGGGTTTTGTGAGAGTGCAGAGATAGCGAGGCGGTTCTATCGTAAATAATCCCATTTAATTTTGCTGCTCAGATTGGCAAATGTTCGAGCGAAGTCTTACTCTTGGTGACGACAGAAGCTTATCTTCCCAGCGCTTTGTCTGGTCAAGCGAGATGGTACTGACCCTGTCGCCAACAGCCTCATAGGGTGGCGGCACTTGGGATAGTTAGCAGCAGCATTGAGAGCATATAGGATTTGAGTGCACATACAAGATTCATTCTCGATAAAAACATAAGCATTGTTGTTGTCAAGACTCATGCGGCTCATGCCAGCCACGGCTTCCTTCTCGTCTAGCTTGGAGGGAGCTTGACCCATGGCGTCGGCAAAGTGCAAATATCCTGCAGCGGCGCTCGTGATAAATTCAATATGTAAATATGTATTCAGATGTCAGAAAGGAAGGAAAAGACAAAGAAGAGAGCGGAAGGGGAGCGATCGAGGTCACGCGTGTCGAGCAATGGACTATGCGGGGGATGTTTATCTGATAAGACAGAGAGGCAGAGAGGGGTTATCGGCCAATTAGGAGCTGCCAGCACCAGTCCATGTGTCCTGATTGGCTGTACGTGGCCCGCTTTTATCTCCAGGTATACAAGGTACCCGCACTAAGCCTGAACAGGCAGGCAGCGTGATAATGCCTCAGGCTTGCGTGTTGGCGTTGATGATGGTGAAGCTGATGATGCGATGCGATAGTTGGTATCGCAATACGACCTTCTGCTTTGGACCCACGCAGGAGGACACTGTGTGCTGAACAGTTCACTTCACAGTATAATGCACCCTGTCGATGCCATCGACTGTCCCTGGTTAAGACATGCCGTCCCCTGCGAACCCAAGAGAAGAAAGCTTTGGAGATTGGTCATCTTGCCTTGTAGATCGATGCTATGGTCGAGATTGTGATTATTATATATGTTTCTTTTTTTTTTTTGTTTTGGTTGCACTGTTCTGCACTTTCGGCGTCGTTGGAATTGTTGTGACTGTTGGCACTAAAGCGCGGCACATGCACTGGAACAACTTCTCAGTAAGCGGCCGCTGCCTACAATAGTGTGGAATCACGGCCTACCTCGGGCGAGTATAGATGAGCTGGCCCATTAGGATTATTTGAGAGGCGAAGGAACTTCTCCAAGGATAGATTCCACGTCTCCTATTAATATAGATCTGTTTCGAATGCAGGCCCTTTCCGCAGTCGTTTTGCCTATTTCTTTGTTGAAGCCGTTCTTTGAACTATGTTTCCCTGCTCCATAACTTATAAGGGCGAAATAAATCCGCTGCTTTATCCTCTTCTTGACTCAATTATGGCCGAGACCTAATTATTAGCAAATACCCTTTCTTTCTAGTACATAAGAGGTAAAAATTAAATGTTCTGAAGAAAAGAACTGCCGCGCCTGGATGTAGTACGAGGTACACCCGGCTTTCACACACCGGTGCAATACGTTTGCGGCATCGTCGTGGCAACCAGTTGCTATTGTTCTCTATTTCTAACTTATTGTATCTTCATTCCAAGCCTTGTTTCGGGGGCTACTAACTGCACACTTACGTGGCCTGCCCCAACAGAATATTTCGGCACTTAAGTTAGAATGTACATGACTGTGAGTGTAGGACGGATCATGTCGACATCAAAGAAAAGAAACAGAAAAAGACTTGAAGAAGAGGAAAAAATTCCGTCAGAGTATATATATCATGGGGTATGTTGAATCTATGTGAAAGAACACCAGACAAGTGAAACTGACGAACGGAGATTCGTAAGTGTTCTGTGTGCTCGTGTTCTACTTTACTGCGTGTTTAAATAGGGCAATGAAAGAATGTCTCGGAAGAAAAAAAACGTGACTATACCAATACTATTCCAAAGGCTTGAGCGTCGCATCGTGTTTAATCCTTTCGTCGATCAAAGAACCAACTCCCTCGCTTTGCAGGTTCCGCTTGCGTCGATACAGAAGCACTCGCATCTAATCCACCGCCGCCTCGAAGGGGTTTGGCAATTCGCGATCCACCAAAACTGAAACCAGAGGCACCTTCCATGGAAGTCACTAAACCACGCGTTGACCCTTGTTTGGCTGCTTCTAGCCTTTCCTTTACTGCCGTCAATTGCGCCTCGAATCTGCAATTTCTCGGGTTAGATCTTGGGATATTCAAAAATTGGGGCACCTCTTGGGATAAATCCTGATAACATACCTGTGATTGGCTGCCGTGAGCTTCTCCTGACTATCTTGCAGTAGGTTTTCGAGACTAGCGATGCGCTCATTGCGGGCGATGAGTTTGCGTTCGGCGATTGCAACCTCCTTCTTCAGGCTACTGTTTTGCTCGACCAATTGTCGCTGGACGTGAGTAAGCTGCTCCAGGTTTCGCTCGAGGAAAGCCATCTTCTTTTGCTGAGCACGATTATTTGAGGATCGAAGGACGTTATTGTATTGCTCTCGAGTCTCATCAAGTGAAATCTCCAACTCGACGACCCGTTCACACCGGTTCTGGAGATCGCGCATGAGGGACTTTTTCATGTTGTCAAAGTCCGCAATCTGCTGCTGAAGCGTTTTGTTGGTTATGACAGCCGAGTTGCCAATACCGCCGTTAGTTGCTGTCTTAACCTGAGAATCAACCAAGCTCTGGCGAATCTGAAGAAGCTCCTCGTCCTTGCGAGCCAGTTCGATCTTCAGGTCAGCCACGGCCTTGGTTTCGGCATCCCGTCGACCAACGTATAATTTCTCCAATCGCTCACGAATCTCATTGGTGTCTTCTTCACCCAGATTCCGTTTGAGGACTTCCTCGTATTCAGTTTCGAGTTCGACGACCCTTCGCTCTAGCTCAATTGTCTTGCTGTCCTGCAGCTCATGTATTTCACTTCGGTCATTCATTGACAGCTCTGCTTGTCGGACAAAGCCTTGAGTTTCCAAGAGACTAGCTCTCAGCTCCAGGACATCATCGGGCGCAATTGCCTCGCCTGCGGCACTAACTTTATGGAGTTCATCCACCTGTGCTATCAACGTCTTCAACCTCTGCTCGTTATCTGAAAACACATTGACACTCATATCAAATCCCGCCATCATCTTCGCCATGCGTTCAGCCTTCTTCTTGTCTTTCTCATCAAGAGCAGCGCTTGTCTCTTTGGCTCGCATGCGTGCATCAAGAAGCTGTTGCTTGACTTCGTCTAGTTCAGCAGTCAGCTCGGAGTTGGCCTCTTTCAGGCTGTCCATCGTAATGCCAGCTTCCTTGCTCTCGTAGGAGACTTTCTCCAGCTGCATCTTTAACTCGTTCATTTCTGTGTTGAGCTTCTCATTGTCTTTCCCAGTTCGTGAAGAGCTCTCTTTGAGACTCTTCAGCTCTTCTTTAGCTTCCTGAAGGCTTCGTTCCACATTGGAAATATACGTTTCCCTTTCGGCAATCTGATCTTGCAACTCGTTTTCGCGCCTCAAGAATTCCTCTCGTTCGTCCTTTTCAAGCACGATACTCGGCGTGCTGGAGCGGTCTCCTAATCGCGAGTCTGGCCTACTAGGGGTCTCTGCACGCATGATTTCGGTCTGTAGGCGTGATGGGGTAGCAGGGCGAGGGGGTTTAGCAGATGTGCTTTCGGCCAAGCCAGGTGTCCAGCGCTCCTTGGGGACCGCTTCTCCGGCTCGCCATAACTGCAATTCGCCTTCCAGGTTTGAGATGTATGACTCGAAATTCGTAACCTGGCCTTGGGCTTTTCGCAACAGCTGCTTGAGTTCAGCAGGGCTTAATTCCGCATTGATCTTGGCCTTGTTCTTGATTGCCTTTGCACGGACACCGAATCGCAGAGTAGAAACCGTTTCCGCATCGTTGTAACTACTAGGTGAACAGTTGATAATGAGGGTCGTTCGAGAGTTACCTCCTAGTGACTCCTGTAGGATTCGGGTAAGTTTGGAATCGCGATAGGGGATATGCGTTGATTTGCCATCGGTAAGAGCATTGATAACCATGCCGAGAGCACTCAAACTCTTGTTGATCTTCTTAGCTTCTTCAAGTGTTTGCCCGCTCGCACCGGTCTTGCCAACTTTCTCGCTGCCTGCCAGATCGACTAAGAAGAGTTGGCCACTCTTTGCAGATCCAGTCTCGACGTTCTTTTGCGTGACAGTGATAACGAAGATCGAGTGCGACCGAGAGGACTCTTGATTCATGTTGGTTGCCGACACGGCCCTGGCTGCTCCACCGCGGCGCATCACTTCGTAGACTTCTTGGACACTAGAGACGTATATCTCTAGAAGACCTTTGACGTAAACTCCGCGAGCTTTTTCCTCATGAACAGGTAGGTTGTCGTGTTGCGGCACTAAAAGATCGCGGATGCGCTCCATGTAGATTTCCATGTAGCTGACTCTGACCGTATATTCAATGTTGCTCGGGCTCGTGAGGATAGAAGCAAACATCTGTTCAACAATGCGCGGAATAATACCCTTCCCCATGTCATCGTCAATATCAGTTCCCATCATGGTGTACGATTTACCGGCACCGGTTTGGCCGTAGGCGAAGACAGTTCCATTATACCCGTTCAAAATGTCGTCCACGGTTGATCGAATCGAGAAATCGAATATGTCCGTTTGCTTGGAGTCCATGCCAAAGACGCGGTCGAAAGTGAATGGGCCGGAGGCTTCCCTAGACTGTATTGATGGCTGTTAGCGAGCGCAATGCATAAGAGGCCGGAATCACGAGCAAGAGCATTTTGCCTACGTTGATCCTGCACGTATCATCGCTATCGAATTCGACGATTGGTTCTCCTCCAGAGGCAAGCTCGATCTTATTTTGCGGCCGAAACCTCGCAACCACTAAAAAGTAACAGACTGTCAACATATTCCCCGGCGAGATACCAATCGTGACCACATACCCTTGATGGTGTTGGAACCCGACGAACTGCAACAACACACCGTTAGCGCTTTGGCCATGCCATTACTATTTCTCATGAAGTGCCGGGTCCAAGGCCAGACAATGAACAGAGCCCACATACGCCATCGTTAAATTTGAATCAGCCCACCACGCAGTAATCCGAAAACCCGGCGGACAAGACACGCAACCCCAGCCGGGGGGTGATAGCAGAAGAAGAGCAACACAAAATCAACGAGAACTGTGCAGAACAGACGTGGTAGGAGTTGTGTTGACTAGACGAGGCGGGTTCACCAACGGCAAGAGGAGCGAGTGTCGAGGAAGGAAGATGTGCCGTCAGGGGTTCACGTGAAACACGCGCGCGATCCGTATATTATATCCAAGCAAGGCAAAAGGGGGAGGAACAAATAAAAAGAAACACCGTCCAGTCCAACACTGGAGGCTTGTTGGGCGAGGGTCGAGAGGGCGGCGTTATCAACAGACGTCACGAGGAATTTGGAGGTGCATGTCACTACTAACTGCCGAGTAAACAACGTTTCTTTTTAGTGTGTTTTGATGCCGATTGCTGCACTCCGCCGCCTGTTGGGGCATAGCGCGGCGCTGTCCCGCCTTTACTACGGAGTACAAACTAGCACGGAGAAGAGCGCCAGAATCTCATTGCATAGATAAATAGGAGATAAATAAAACAGGGCATATCTTCATAAACGTCCGATGTGGCTGCGAAAAGGAAAAGAAACACCCAAGTTCGTATGCTAGTCACAGCAGTCTGGAATATTTAAAAAAAAAAAAATTACAAAGAAGTAGCGGTCGGACAGGGAAATCCGACGGAAATACAATCAAGTCGCGGTTACCACGCCATAAACTCCGCGCTGTGCAAGGCCGAAGCGAAACTGAAGTCATCCGGTTTGAGGTTGTCGTTGTCGTTGTCGTTGTACGTAGGTCTGTGTGAGTGAGCAAGGACACAATTAGGCACGTAGGTATGCATGCATGCACATGCAGCCAGAGGAATCATCGGAAATGAGTAGCAAATGCTAGTCCTCCCAGCTCTTCTCCACCGTCTCGCGCACTCGCTTGACGTATTCACGACGGTTGTCCTTGTACAGGTTGGAAGCTTCTACGTTGGCAGGCGACGAGGTATTGGGATCGTTAAGGAGACTGCAGATGTCAGTTATGTTTCCTGAATTTTCCCTACCACTGGGCAGCCCCCGTTGGCAACCTCACCTTTGAATACTGGTCAGTATGGCAGCCACGTCATAAGTGGGACTCCAGCGGTTTTGCAAGATGTCCAGACACAACTCGCCGGTGCCGTAGACGTTCGGATGAAACATCTGGCTAATGAACTTGACGCCAGGGGGCTTATTGGGGTATTGCTCTTCGAAGTGCATCACAAGTCGGAAGGTTCCGTCTTCGAAAGGAGTATCTGCGGGTCCGATAATGACGGCGTTCCTGCGAGCCCAGCGGTCATTAGCATGATGACTCGTGTGAAAGTAATGTGAATTCATCATTTTATGCGTACCAGGTCATAACATTATCGGCGACGGGCGAGGCAGATACGCCAGCAGGAGGGTCTGTTTGCATGCGCTGTAACAGTTAGTAAGCGTCTCAGAGGGGCTTAGGGCAGGCGAGGGCATCGAGACGGATTATTTCGCACTTGCGTACTTGTGATGAATGTGATTGAGCGCGGTGGGAGGGAGGGGGAGGGAAGCAAACCTTGAAGTCTCGCATCAAGCGGCGACGGGCAGAAGTCGACATTGCGGGGAGGTCGGATCGGAGAGTCGACAGATAGATAGGCTTGCTGGGAAGCGGAGAGGGAGGTATTTCTCGGCTTATCTCGAGGGGATGAAACAGCAGCTAATTCCAGCACGGTGTTGTGCGCGGTGCACTAAAGATGAGCAGGATGGACGGCGAGAGAGAACGGAGGAGGAGCGGGTGAAGTGAGCGAGGCAAGTGACGGCGGGAGGAAAGACTGCGGTGGAGTCTGTCGGCCGCCCACACAAGGTACATCATTCCGCGGATATAGACTCACGCCCAGATGCCGTTCCGGACGCCCACCAATACCGCCTCAAAGAGGACACTTTTTTTCCCTAGGGCAATAGTCAAAGCCCATGGCAAGAATAATGAGTGTAGTAGGATACCAGCATATGATGACACCTTTGCTCATGTTCCTTTACTTCCCTTGCATTTCTTACTGGTCAAAGCTGTCTTCATTCTTCACCCATGTACTCCGGTACATAAAAGTAGTCAAGGAGAGCAGTAAAAGCATGTGCTGTCAGGGTGCGCAACTCTCTCATACATCTGCTTCAGTTTCCACCACATTTGGGAAGTCATGAATGGACGAGTACGGGTAAAGTCCTCACTTGGTCGATATATTTAGTGTTTTATTTCCTGATCCGTTCATGGGCCGCGATATCTGGCTGCAACCCAACCAGATACGTCAAGTGGATGTTGTAACTGGCAATACACCAAAGTCGACACTATCCTTGTTTGAAGAATGAAAAATTTCGACCCCCAAGCGAGTGTGGATCATTCTTGCAGCTCACATTTAAGACTGACACTGTCTATCCCCTCCTGCGCCTTTCTTCGACCTTTGGACCTACCACGAGTGCGTACAAGTCTCTGGGGAGCGCTATCGGCGAGTATTGACTGTAATTCGGGTGGTAATCAAGCAAAATCGAGGCCATCTGCTTGTGAAGTCAAAATAAGAGTGACCTGTGGTCGTAATTGTGGTGTGATGAAGCGAATCAGCATGGGTATGTTCACATCAACTTTAGCCAACAATAACGCTACTCGCATTGAAAATGACTGGGATATTCTGTTGATTTGACCCGCTGGAGGTGCGTAGATTATAACTTCAAGATGACCGAAAAATTGCAGAAGTGCGCCTGCCCGGCAGCCGGGTCGCTTTTCAAGGCTCTAGTACTGCTCCCGACCTACACATAGTTGATATTTGACCGGGGTGTTAACAGCCTATATTTATAATTTATGTTACTGCCGGCAGTATACATTTTACCTATACACGTATGTTCTAAGACGTGTATGAAAACCAAATCGTCACCAGAGGCGGTCCCATACAAGAAAAGTGTTCTACGAGCATGAGATCGACGAGCATTTCTTTGTGAGATATGTCTTCATATCATGTTTTGTGCTTTGTATTGGGTTATTCTGTGACTGTGGGCTTGATTTGTTGTTCTATAGACAACACCTGATACGCTAGGGCTCTGTCACTTGGAGTATTCGGTTTTCGGTCTCAAAAGACCTGTCCAAGTCACTTATACGTTGCCTACGCAAAATACGGAGTATTAGGGGAGTGGATATGGCTAAAAACGATTATAAAATTATCAATAATATTCTATTGGATCTCCAACCCTGACCCTGAATGGTATATTTATATAGTCCGCGCTAACCGAACACGGCATGGACAGTGTCAGCCTGTCTCAGCCTCAGCCGCGACGCTCGTGTCGGAGGCCCCGGATAGCCGTCCCCTCTTTTCTGCTTCTTTCATCATTTCTCTTCTTCTTCTTTGAACCATATTTCCATCATTATCATAACTTTCTCTTCACATCCATTAACGATTTTGTTATATTTGCAGCTTTGAACTAGTCATCACTATGTCGGCCATTGGTGCGATCGCCCTCGTGCGCCGGGCAATGGAGGACCCAGATGCCGAACAACCGCAGCTGCCCCCTCAACAGAACAACGCCATGGGCGTCCTCATCCTCTACCTGACAGTCTTACTGCTGGTCGCCCTATCTGCATGTGTTGGTTATATCTACGGAAAGGTTGTGACCACTCTCGCCGCTGTCGAAGACCCCAACCCTGATGTCTACGTGCGCATCGAGAACGACCGCCTTGTTACCCCCGAGAACGTAGGCGACGACGGAGAAGATGTGCCTCCCCCAAAGCCCATAACCAGCTCTCTACGTTCGACGGTTGCACATCTGACTGCTCGCGCCGGCCGCCGGTCTCTCTTTCGCGGTATTCTTCTATACGTCCTGACAGCCATAGCCATCGACAGCATAGCCTTTCCCGTGTCACTACTCTTCAACTCAGTCGTCGGGAGTATACTTGCAAGATTTGTTGCCGAAATTCTCCTAGCAAACCTTAGGGTTGCCTGGATTCACATTGTTATTTCCGAGCCGTCAACCAAGCGTCTTTGGTCTCGCATTCCATCGTGGCGGAAAACAACTCTCAAGATTGCGCCTGCCGCTGCTATCCGCTCCTTTGCTTCTCAGCTTGTTACCTTCATTCCGCTTCTCATTGCCAACCGCACTGGTATCCTGTCTAATGGCTCGGCACAAGAGCCTCGCGGCCTTCTCCCCGGTGGAATGGGACTCCTCTCACTCCATCTCGTCCTGTATGTGCTCCTCCAGATGCCCGCGGAAGTAACCTTTATCCGTGTCGCCGCTTCTATGCTGCCTGAAGATGACGAGGCCATCGTTCCCTTCGATCGTTCGTTTGCCGGAAAAGTCACCCCTGAAATCATCGGTGGACAGGGTAAGATTGGCATCGTTGACGCTTGGCGCTCATTCAGCTGGGGTTCTCGTATGCGCTTTTTGAGTGTTGTCGGCAAGGTCTTCCTCATGCAAGTCGCCCTTGGTATCGTCTTTAGCATAGTTATTTTCGCTGAGCTGGCGCTCTTCTTCTTGCGTCGTTGACCAACCCTGGCGTATCCATACAAATAGCATGTGGCAACGACGATGCTGTCTAACTGCCGCTCGCGTGACGGCTGATGTTGTATCCTATCTGCTCTTTTTGTGTCGTGCTGCAATTTTACGCACATATAAATCGATCTACATAGTTTATAGGAATGTACATAAAATGTTTATAATGCATAAAGTCGCCCATATAAATACCTAAAGTCCAACGATGGCTTTTGCAGTGGCGCGGGAATAACTTCAGCGGAGACAAGTGGCGGTGGAGCGACGCCCCGCGACGGCGAACATCTTAACTAATCAATCTCCGCAACGACTCACTTAACCACATTCTTTGACTCTTTCACTTCGACCGACTCCCAATCCATATCCTATGGCTCACGGTTCAATATATAAGATTTAATAAAATTCTATCCTACTAAATTCTCGAGAAAAAAAGAACCGCCGCTTGCCGCTCTTGCTTTGCCTCCACTTCCTTCCAGATTTCAGAGCCCCTCCGAACTTCCTGATCGCACAATCGACTATCAATTTTTATAGCCAAAAAGAATAATGGCGACCACAGCAGCTGGCCGCATGCTCGCCCGCCAACTGCAGCAAATGCAGTCGGACAAAGACATTCCGGGCATCAGCTGTGGGCTGGTCGATAATAACGTATTTGAATGGGAGGTCATGCTCATGATCTCAGACGACTGCAAGTTCTACGGCGGAGGCTTCTTTCGCGCCAGACTCACTTTTCCACCGGAATACCCGCATATGCCACCGAAAATGAAATTCGAGACGCCGATTTTCCATCCTAATATATACCCGTCCGGCGAGGTTTGCATCTCGATCTTGCATCCGCCGGAGGAAGACAAATATGGCTATGAATCGGCTGCTGAGCGGTGGTCACCTGTGCAGACTCCAGAGACTATCTTGTTGTCTGTCATTTCGATGTTGTCGAGCCCGAACGACGAAAGCCCCGCGGATGTTGAAGCAGCTAGACTATGGAGGGACGATCCGAAGGAATTCAAAAAGCGAGTCCGAAAGTGTGTTAGGGAGAGCCTGGGAGAAGATTAGTTGGACATATTATATCATATTTCTTTCGCGTTTTCTACCTCCCTTCCTTCTCCGTCACTTTCTACAACGCATCAAGGACTTCGGTGCAATGGTGTTCTATCCTACTGGCTTGTTTTCATTTGGCACTTGGATTACTATCCGTTAGGTGTTCTCCTTGGGCATTGTCTTGCCTTTTGATGTTGACGGGCTGAATCATTATTCATTGTCAGCTGAACAGATGCTCGACAAGAGCATGAATGAGACGGACCTGTGCTAAAGTCCCTTTCCCCAATTCTGATGTCTAATCTGCGTGGAAGCCCTGGCTTCCCTATGCAACTTTCCCGTCGACGCTACCGCTACGAGATTTATGTTTTTCCAGCGTTTCTTTGACTTCACATAACATGTATATTGACGAATGAAGAAAATCACAATTTACTCACGCCATTCTAGTCCCGCCAACCGGACGTTGCGTAGAAAGAGTCTGATTAAGGTGCAGCACAGGTTGCATATTTTGTCATATGGAAGACCTGCCTCCTATAAATTATCCTGGCAGTGGTCGTTGCGAATATACAGAGTATCAAAAGAAAAGCTGAAGAATGTGCCAAGCCTTTCTGCAGTTGCTGCCTCAGGCCGCGAACATGCCTTTTCCGCCTTCGAGTTTCCTCACTTGCAACTTCTGCCTCTTTCTCTTGTGCATTTCTTTTGTGTAAGTTGAGGGGCAAAAAATGTAAACATAATTTAAGGCGCATATTCTACAATGGGCGACGCTCTCGAACTCAACCTCTTCCCCTCGTGCTACAACTGCCTAAGCTGGTCTAGTGACGGCGAGCTCGCAATAGCAGCTGGAGACTCGGTTCATTTGCAAGTATGTATGTGCTTTCGCTATTATACATAATAGTGATGGGCGCTCCCTCGCTTTGGACTACACGTAGCTAATCGCGTTCGTTTAGCTGCCCCAATGGAAACCAAAGTATGTGCATCCTCTGTTTGAAAAGGAGAAATCAATGCCATGGACTTCCGCCAAGGTACGGGTCAATGTTTTCACCAACAGGGAGTGGAAAGTCGTTTGGCCCTCTGGGCGAGATGCTTTCTCGATTGGAGCTGAGCAATCGATGAGTACCGTGGGCGCGCTGGCGTGGTCCTATGAAGGTCTCGGGTTGCACAGGCGATGTGTGCTTGCTGTGTTGACGTCAAATCTCGTGCTGTCATTGTATGAGGCGGACGGCCAGAGGAGGACATGGTCCCGCGCTGCTATTGTTAACAAATCTCTCGAGTCGTACTTTCGAGCGAAAGGCAAGCAGTCAGAATCAGATACTCCATTACGCAAGTCTAGGATCCGCTCTTTTGCTTGGTGTCCTCCATTGAAGAGCGACCCCAAATTTGACACACGGGACCGCGCAGATGTGCGATGGGGCGAGCATTTGCTCACTGTCACAACGGATGGCAATGATGTTGTTCTGATACGCGTAACCCGCAGTGAGTCATCAGCGCATAATGCTAGCCAGTACTCCATGGATGTTATATCCCACGTCACACTTAACAATGCCGGTAGAAATTACAACATGGTCCCCGCTGGATCACTGTGGGCTGATTCCCTTGAATCAAGGTGCAGAATTTTGAGTGTTGCATGTGGCCCGTGGACTGAAATAAACGAAGACAACAGTGTCCAGGAGAGCTCTGAGGGCATGGGGTCCAAAATAACATATGGAGCTCTAATCGCACTTGTGCTTGGGTCTAATTTGCATTTTATCAGCGTACAAGCGAGCCTGATATTCGGGAATGATTCGACAGTGTCAATTGAAGGGCAACTCTCATACAACTCAAAAGTTATGTCTTCGCAGTCTAACAATTTGAATTCCATCAATTTCAACGGACCGTTGTCTTGGATTCCTATGGTACGTCTTCCATATCCATCTATTTTGTTTGTTGTATATTAACCACAACAGGACTCATCGAGACTTTTGCTGGCCAGCGGTTATATAGGTGGTCGAGCCACATTTCGCTTTGATAAAAGTGCCTATAAGACTCTGATTTCGCAAACAAACAACAATGGAGACAGATTCGTCTTCCATCAGAGGTCGTTCCAAGAAAAAGGCTACTTCAGCATTGGTGCTACATATTCTCATCACAACGAACCTATTACGGGTATGTTCTCTTCAGTCGTTTTACTATTGGGAATTCCGATAACTAAGTCAAAACAGGCATTGTAGCTCCGCAATCGTTCAATAACCACATTGAAAAGCGGCCAATTTATATCACAACTCTAGGTCTTTTTTCAGAAGCAGTTTCTCTTTCTACGATTGGCACTCCGTTAGAAGAGACTGTCGCCCAAGTTCGCCATCCTCCATGGACGGATCAGATAGAGCGATACAGGCAAAAGTACGACATCCAGTACGAACTAGGCGACATGGCTATCGTCCGAACATGGGGTCTTGCTACATTTGATGGTTGGACAGCCGTTGCCTTTACAATGCATCCAGGAGACGTTCTTGAATACACAACCAAGGCAGAAGAGGACACTATCATCATCTTCACGCCTCCTGAACCTAGTGCAATATTTCCCAAACCCGCAGAGATATCAACCGAACGAATAGCCACAATACACGATGAAATACTCCTCTACACCCTCTCTTCAGCCGACAAACTCCGCTGGTGCGACCTGCGATCCGCCAGACTCATATATGCAGCATGTTTGTTCGTTATAAACTTGCATCATGGCAATCAAAGGTCTGACCAGAGCCATAATCACAACTTGCTTGTTTTAGCACGTCAAGCGCTCACAAGGCTTTCGTCTCTCTTCAATCTCCCTGTCACCGAGGAACTATCATACTGCGATCCCGAACGAAGCACCGGTAATAGCAACGCCGATTCCCTCGGCTTCTTGACAAAATCCTCTTCCGAAATCGAAGGACCTGGAGGTTGGATTTACGAAAAATGCCAAACCTGTTTCCGTCGTCGAAACGAAAATGTAGCGTTGGCTTGGCGCGAGCAGAACATCGCGACTTGTGCCAATGGGCATACCTGGAGTATGTATACTTCCTATCTAATATTTGTCAAGCCAAAACACAATCCAAAGGATAAATGACAGACACTTACAAGATTCACGAGCTAGGTCGGTGCGCCCTTACTTTCCTTGCAATCCAACAACCTTATACTTCAATGTTCTGCTCAGTATGCGACATGAATGTACTCGCGAGAGATAAAGGTATCAATTATACACTAGAAGGAATCAATCTGTCGTCCAATCCATTACCAGAACAAAATGGTGAGCAGCGACAACAACAAGGTAATGGAACTAAAGACAAAGATACCGAAGTCGACATGAATGGCAACGATGCGAATGGGGTTGATTCAAACAGAAGAGAGGTATATGATATGCTGTATGATAGATATGATACTTGTGCGTACTGCGGTGGAAAGTATCAAGATGAATAAGTCAGTTTACATATAAAAATTCAGCGACTCTACAGCCACAGTTTACCAAGTCCTCTTTTCCCTTGATCGATTGTCAAAGTTAAGACTGATATGTGCAACAATCTGAAAGTTCCAAACTTATGTGATCATTCTCAAATATGTATATGTCACCCTATCTGCTTTGCCCAGAGTACTAACCGTATGTGCATATGCCTGGTTCTCTCATATATTACAATATTATTTTATATAAGGTGATCGATTTCCAATCACACTCCCATTGCCCGCACACCAACACTTCCCTTCTCCTTCTCGTTCGACTTGTACAACTATATCCATGTTCTTCTCTTTCAAGAACTCCACTGTGCGTTTCCGAACGTCTTCAAGGTCAGCGTTGCGCGAGGCTATAATGTGGATTGTGCCCAAAATTCTGCTTTCAGCGTGAGTATGGGAGTGGTCGTGGTGATTATGGCTATGGGAGTGGTTATGATCATGGTCATGATGATGATGGGAATCAGAATGAGCATGTTCATGTTGATGCTCATGATGATCGTGCTCATGGTGGCTATTCGCGAAAGCGTGATCGTGGTCATGGTTATGAGCATGACTATGACTATGCCCGTGTCCATGGTCATGTCCAGCAGAGACTGAGCTGGTAGTGTCGTCCAACCAGAACTTGGGCACATTGTAACCCACCACACCTCTTAAAGTACTCACCCCTGCGAGGGTATCCCTCAAATTGTATTCGACGTCTGCCGGCAATGTAAGTAGCAACGACGACGCCGTACTCGATACAAGCGGAACAGCAGAAGCAAAGATCAGTATCGCGATAAGGCACGATGCGATGGGGTCGAAGCCTGACCACCCGTAAAAGTGCACCAGAATAGTTGAGATAACAACCGCCACAGACCCGAGAGTATCAGCCATGATATGTAAAAATATACCATGCATGTTCTCGTTGCCATGTGAATGGCCATGACCATGATCGTGGCCACCGTGGGCATGCCCGTGGTCGAAAGCCATGATACCAACGAGATTGACAGCGAGACCAGCAATGCTAACAACAAGAAGCTCCTCGATGCGTCTCATTTCGCTACCAGAGCTAAGTCGTTCGATTGCTTCGTATATGATTTCAACGCTGATGATCATAAGGAAGACTCCATTGGCAAAGCCAGATAGGGTGTCCACTTTGCCATAGCCGTAGGGAAAGCGTACGCTAGGTGGCCACTTGCTCATGACGGAAGCAGACAATCCAACGACCAGAGCGAGACAATCGAAGAACATGTGGATACTATCACTTAGAAGGCCAAGGGATCCGGTAACAAAACCGTAGGTCAACTGTATGAGCATGAAGCCAAAATTCAAACTGGTTGTTATTAAAGCAATTAGCCACAGTGACTATCATATCTCTTAGGCAATCAAACACTTACCACATGAAGTAGAAAATCTTACGAGAGTCTTCTTTTGACAATATGCTGTGCAGTATCGGCCATGATTCTCCATGTTTAAGCAAGAATTTTGTTACAGGTGACATCTCCGTTTTAGCCGGTGTGATTTCGCCTGGTTTAGGGTCATCGAGGAATGCAGCAAAATAAGACAGAGCTGCCAATATTGACCAAGATAAATGAGCGATACGACCGGTCTCTTCATGGGGCGCGGCACTTGTCAAGACAGCAACGAGTGTCGTTGCGATGAAGCCGACCTTCTGCCGCGAACGCAACCCAACTGGTGATGATAATGTGAGGGAGAATGCAAACACGATAGCAACAAGCAGTGTGAGTATAAGGTCCGACAAGCCAAATGATATCTTTGTCATGGCGAACGGCGACACCACAATACTAAGAACGCCAAGAAAGCCCCCAGAAGCTAAGGTGAGTAGGACATCTTCAGAAGATGCTATCAGCGGACTACTTAACAGGGCAGACGCTTGTTGATTGGCGAGGGCGATGAAGCCATCCACAAGCCGAGGCACTGAATCGATGTCTGGTTTTTGCACAGCAGGAATAGAGTCTCTTGGTGTTGCAAAAGGTGGGCGTAGAATGAAAATCGAGATTATTAGTGCAATATATCCACGAAACGGCTGGGTATCAATGGGGAAGTCATAGCCAAGGACATGTAAAACAAGAAATAAAGATAATACAAATAAAGAAGCCTTCTTATTGCCAAGTCGTTCCGGCAGCTTGCCATCTTTGCCTTGGAGTTGAAATAATGTAGGAACGCCTGCTGCGTAGGTCAAGCCTAGCGCGAGGGCAACGATTGTACCGCCGACGACCATCCCAGCATATATCGGTAGTGCCAGGGACAGGATACGTAAAGACCCTTTTCGTGCGGAGTTCGCACTGAGCTGTAAGCTTGCCATCTTTGGTAGGCTTTGTCCGGCGCGTTGACGTCGAAGTAATGCTACAGTGCCAATAGAAAGCAATGTGGCAGCTGCCAATACCAAAGTTCTCCACCATACAGCGTCGACTGCAGTCTCCGGAGAATATGTGCCCAAGGGTTTCTGCTTAGCTGCTGCTACCTTGAGCATGCGCCAGATCTTGTGCGATGTGGGAGCTGTGTACTGCCTCATATACCAGGACATCACTGACCATGGTAGTCCGGTCAGTATTCCAGTTGAGATCTCATAGCTGCATAATGTTAGCAGCATGCCCCAGATTGTCACGATATTCCTTGTACTAACCTTAATGGAGCATTCTCAGAAGCTTGGAAGGGAGTAGCGTATGCATCCGAAGTCTTCGCACCTGTCGTTGGGATACCGTCTGAATCTTGCATGTGTGCCACAACTCCACCTCTTCCCATTGAATGCGAGTGCGAGTGCGAATGTGAATGTGATTGTGAATTCAGATCAGCGTGGGCATGGACATGACTATGGGAATGCGAGACTGAGAAGGATTGTGAGTGGTTGTGGTGGTGGTGGTGGTTGTGGCTTCCGGTGATGTCTGGCGTACAGGTATGCCCATTGGCATGCGCCGAGTCCTCGTGTTGGTGATCGTGACCGTCAGCATGGTGTCCATCTGATCCTGCGTTTCCTTCCTGCTCGGTCTCGACTGGTAGCGGCATTGTAGAAGATGTTCGTGACCCATTGCCAGACCGCAGATGGCCGCGCGGAGATCGTCGGCTGTGTCCGAAAGACCCTGGGGGAAGTTGGGCGGGCCCCGACATTGTGGGGGAATTTGAGATTCGTGCTGCACCCTATGCAGAATAGTAGTGCGGAACAAGATCTGAGACAAAGAGTTACTATCCTGCCACCGACATGGGTTCGTTTGTGTGGCGGTTCGTCCGGCGCGGGGATGCGAACAGTGGATCTCGGATGAAACAACTGCTAGCAGGGAACAAATTGTCAGAGAAGACAGGGAAGTCGTCCGGATTTGGTGTGCGCCTTTGGCTTGACAACCGAGCAGAGGAGCACCAAATACAAAGACAGAGCGAGCGAGCAAAAGAGAGACGCGGCCAGAGAGAGCAGCCCCTGGAGACCGCAAGAGGCGTACGTTGGCAGTTGGCAGTTGCCGTTCGTGCAGATGACCCGCAGGCAGGTGCAGCCCAATCAGTAGCTCCTGCCCGCCGCTAGTGTCCAAGCTCCACGTCGGCCACTTCCCCTCGCAGCAACCTTTAAGTATTCGTGTCTCGCAGCTCTGAGCCGGACTGCAACGCAAGCAATGCAACCATGTTAGACATCGAGCAGGCCATCAGCATCGCCTTCTGGCTGTCGAGTTTGTTGACGCTGGTAATCATCGCCTTGCCGTCACAGTACCTCAGCAATGGCAAGGAACACGAAAAAGTCACCGTCCAGATCTTGGTGCTCGGAGACATTGGACGCAGTCCGCGAATGCAGTACCATGCATTAAGTATTGCT
This sequence comes from Eurotiales sp. R13A2, assembly GCA_023625935.1. NCBI lineage: Eukaryota > Fungi > Ascomycota > Eurotiomycetes > Eurotiales > Eurotiales sp. R13A2. Next base: position 852,868 of record JAMAFV010000017.1, on the reverse strand, counting down.
CGCCATGGGGGCCGTGTTGAGATAATTGGATATCACGGTGCGCACATGCGGTCTTTGGGACTACGAGAGCAGTGAAACTGACCTTGAAATCCTAGAATCGGATCCTCATCCGGAAATCATGTCAAACCCAAACATTTCCATTGTCCCGCTTCCTCCGCACCCCGCCATTCTCCAGACGAGCAATAAAGTTCTCTTTCTTGCCTTTGGGCCTCTGAAAGTCCTACTTCAAGTTGCTTACTTATGGATGTGCCTTGCATACCGTACAAAGCCGGCCAAGTACCTGCTCGTGCAAAACCCTCCGTCGATCCCCAGTCTCGCTCTTTCTTCGGTTGTTTGCTTCCTCCGACAGACCAAGTTTATAATCGACTGGCATAACTTTGGATATTCGATATTGGCATTGAAGCTGGGTGCTCAACACCCATTAGTTGTGATATCGAAATGGTACGAGAAATTCTTCTGTGGCGGGGCTTATGCGCATTTCTGCGTCACAAACGCCATGGCCCGCATCTTGAAAGAGGACTTTGGCATAACCCAAGCTCCGATTCTCCCACTACACGACAGACCGGCTAGCCACTTCAAACCTGTTTTGGATGAGGAGGAAAAAATACAATTCCTGCAGTCACTACCCGAGACAGCTGCTGCTGCGGCAGACCTGGCCAAGGGAGATATGCGGGTGCTTGTCAGCTCAACTTCATGGACATCTGACGAAGACTTTTCGATCTTGATTGATGCTTTGTGTCGGTATTCAGAAGTAGCGATGACTGAAAGTACTGCTTTACCGAAGATATTGGCGATCATTACTGGCAAAGGACCGCAAAAAGAAATATATCTCAATGAAATATCGGATCGCGAAAAGGGCGGTGAACTGCAGAAAGCAGCAATAAAAACAGCCTGGCTTAGCACACTCGATTACGCAAAACTCCTGGGTTGCGCATCACTAGGCGTCAGCTTGCATACCAGTAGCAGCGGCGTTGATCTACCCATGAAGGTCGTCGATATGTTTGGGGCTGGTCTACCCGTCGTTGGCTGGGATCGCTTCGAGGCCTGGCCCGAGCTAGTCACAGAAGGCGTAAACGGACGAGGATTCGGCAGTCCCGAGGAACTTACTGCTCATCTTACTGACCTTTTTGGAAATCCAAAGAAGCTAGAGGCTTTGAGAAGGGGCGCTCAAAAAGAGAGTCTACGCAGATGGGATCAGGAATGGGACCCTGTTGCAGGAAAGCTACTGCAATTAGTCGACACATGAATGACATGGCCATCCTTCGCATTGCATACATGGAAATGAGATGAGTGGTTTAGAAGGTGGCTAAGCATTGATCAACGCGAAGTATGGGAATGATATGATTTACATTATTCAACTCGGTCCAGTCTCTGAACAACGACAGCTGTCGCAGCGCCCCCACCATTGCATATGGCAGCAACACCGTATTCGCCCGGTTGTAGCTGGTGAAGAAGGGTGGTCAAAATACGGGAACCGGAACTGCCTAGAGGATGGCCAAGTGAAATAGCTCCCCCAAGAGGATTGACACGGGCCTTTTGGAGGCCGAGAATCTAATCTGGTCTCAGTTCACGTTCTCACGCAAGTTGTATCAGCAATGATAATAAACATACCTTTTCGTTCGCCTTGATAACAGCGGCAAATGCCTCGTTGAATTCCCAAACCGCGACCTGGTCCTTAGTGATGCCAGCTCTTTCAAGCGCAATTGGCACAGCCTTAGCTGGAGCAACTGGGAAGTCGACGGGGTCTATGGCAGCATCTGCGGATGCCACAACGCGTGCGAGGACGCGACTTCCGGAGCCGTACTGCTGCGCCAATTCTCTGTTTGCAAGAACCAAGGCAGAAGCACCGTCGTTCAAAGTAGATGCATTTCCAGCCGTGACCGTTCCTGTTCCATCGCGAACAAAAGCCGGCTTGAGGCCCTTCAATTTTTCAATCTGCAAGCTCTCAAAGCCTTCATCTTTCGAAATAACGGTCTCGCCCTTCTTGCTCTTGACAGTGACCGGTGCGATCTCATCCGCGAATTTATTCTCCTTCCATGCTTGTTGCGCGCGTTGGTATGACTGAATAGCATAATCATCTTGTTCCTCGCGAGTGATTTCGTACTTGGAAGCCGTCTTTTCGGCGCAAACGCCCATATGAAATTGGTTGTAGACATCCCACAAGCCGTCCTTTATGAGACCATCTTCAAGCTTAAGATTTCCGAACGCTGGTAATTGACTAGATCGTGGCAAATAGTATGGAACCTGGGTCATGCTCTCCATCCCTCCGGCTACCTGAGCCTCGGCGAGTCCTAACTGTATATTTTGAGCAGCAATGACCACCGCCTTCAGCCCAGATGCGCAGACTTTATTAATAGTAGTGGCTTCGACGGTGTTGGACAGTCCCGCGAGAATCGCAGCCTGTCGCGCCGGTGCTTGCCCGGAATTTCCCTGTAATACTTGGCCCAAGTAGACATCTGTGATTTTCTCGACTGGGATATTCGACTTCTCCAGGGCGGATTTGATAGCAACAGCGCCAAGTTGTGGCGCTGAGAGGGAGGCGAACGAGCCGTTGAACTGTTTAAAGAGGCAGGTCGTCAGCGGCATGCTCACAAGCTATCTAATCATCTTTCGATTTCAACAGGGAATAGTAACCTTTGCGACAGGCGTTCGCGCCGCGCTGAGAATGTACGCGTCTTGAATCTCTTTCGCCACTGCTCGTGAAGTGCTGAACGATCGTTTCGGCAGGTGGGCCGCATGAAGGGCGAGGCGCGCTGTTGCTCTGGATGACTGCATGATGGATATCTGTGAAAAGAGGACTAAATTTCAGTGAGGGATGAATGATGAATTCACATTAATAACAGAGAAAAGACACGAATAAACTTGCAGGTATTGCCATGGACAGTGGTAGCAGAGGTGGGAGGTGGTATTATTCCGCACTTGTTTCCGCCGTCGCTGGCCGAGGCGAGATAGCCGAGGCTTTCCGCGGGCATGAACATCTACGTACAACTAACTACTTGGTAATTCTCACTCTCTATCCAAGGGTCGCGGAATCTGGATGGGTAGAGAATATCATATGGGGTTTGATTTGAATAATTTCTAAGATTGTTTGAGAAAAGCGCAATAGGTATTAAGTGCTGCAGAGACTAATTAAGAGTTAGCTGTCTGCCATTGTCACATGCTCCGATAAGGAACCATTGATAAAGTTGACTAGGAATACAGCAACCATCTTGTTTTTGCAAAATCAATAGGAAGGAAGTTTTGACAATTTCATCTCTTGCATTGTGTTTTCGAGTTCGGCCATCGCCCACTAGACCCGACTCAATCCGTGCAAAACCTGTGGTAGTTTGGATGGATCTATTTCGCCAGTAGATTGCCACACAGCTTCTTCCACTTTTTGAAGATCCCTTGATGGGGTGCCAGTGACATCAGTTGTTTCAACTGCACCACCAATCTCAGGCCCAGGGTGAGGTGCTAGCTTAGAAGGAGCACTGGAGCCTTCCTCTTTGGACGAGTCGACGCTAGCATCATGCTGGTCCTGTGTTCGTGTGCTTCTGCGACGACTTGTAGTCATTAATGCAAGTGACTGGGAAACACCATCAGCGATTGGCATCTTTAAGTCCTGCGAAGTGCTAGCTGTTTCTGCTCTGTGGCTTCAAGTCTTCTCACCGAGTGTTTCGATGTGGGAGAAGTATTCGGTGTTGACGTATCTTCTTGCTGACACTCTTCTTCACTGGATCCCGAAGAAGGCTTTGTTGTAGTAAAATGAGTTGGTTGAGTAGGTTTAGGCAAGCCCTGCGTATCGAGAGATTGTTCCGTATAGCCATCATATGGTTGGAACCCAATACGTGCTCGGTCCTTTAGTTTTCCGCGTTTCAAGATTTCGGGTGCCAGATCACCCCAATCTTCGAAAAGATGAGGATCACAAGCGGGATCGTAGTTAGGATCCCAGAAAACCGATCTTGGGTCATAAATTCGCTGAGGAGTCCTCAGCTGAAACGGCTTTTCGTGCTCCCAAGACATCCCAGGCAGAACGCCCCATTCTGTATCCCAAATACCTCGAGCGATCCATGCTTTTTTTACCTTTTCGTAAGCCTTTGTATTGATATTGGTATCTGAATAAATATCTTCAACCCCTCTCGGCTGCTGTTCTCTGAATCGCCCCTGTTCTTTGGCTACCTGGTAAACAAACTGATAATAGGGGCGAGACGGCTCCACTTCACATTTTCTCACATCATCCATCCATTCCCCATACTCCAGTGTGTATTTAGCAGGTCTCCCTCTTAATTCCAACTGGCGTTCAAGTTCTTCATGTTTCCACGCCCCAAAAGGCGGGTCGTATTCGTTCCATTCTCCATAAGGCCGATCGTTTTGATTCCATTGACTCTTCCAAATCCCTTGCTGCATCCACCTCTTTTTGACAACACTGTGGGATATCTCAAGATTTCTTTCTTTTTCTGGTGTCATTTTGCAGCCTCTTATCATCTCTTCCTCAAGCTGGGCTTTGAACTGGGAATGAGGACATGAGGCATGGTGATTCGACTTTAGTCGCTGCAGCTGGCTAATAGTGGCAGGGTTCGCATCTAAAGTAGAGATGCTATACGACAGAGGCGGCACGCCTTGATCAGAAGTGAAGAACTTTGGGTTTTTCAAACTCCAATGCAAATTCACCCCACTGTCATTGGTGTGGGAAGCCATGGAAGCCAGGTGTTTTGCCCGCGACCAGCGAAGCAATGTGAAAAGCTTTTTGTAAGGGAATAATGAAACCAGAAGGTGTTTGCAAAGTTTTCCCAGTGGAGAGGAGTGAGTGAGTAGATGAGCGGAGTGAAAAGGGGAAGCGGCAAACGATCTTTACATATGGCGGGGCAGCCTTTGTGATTACCACTCAAGGCTGGCACACTTCCAGCTATTAGTGGTATTTACCATCAATTATTCTGATATGTGCATATTAAAGCATATTCTCATGTAGCTATTACTTGTCAAGTATCCTACTACCTTCCTGAACCGGATATCTTGGGCGTGGTGATTTATGTGCTGTGTTTTGTCTCAGCTATCTCTTCAGGTACAACTGACGCAAATTGCCGGCAATAATGATAATGCCTATCGGGCATGTTGAACATGCGCAGGATACTTCCCATGTACCAAAATTTTAGCAGCAGGGAGACAATGGCTGTCTACAGATGTTCGAGCTTCTCCTACAGCTTTCTTCCATCCTACATTCTCTATCATAAGCCTAGTGACTGCCAAACCAAAAGTCTACATACACTGGCCTTACTCATTCAGTCCTGAGGCGCAAACAGCTTATCAAGATGTCTTATTTTCGCTATGCCCACTCAAGGAAGGAGCCAGGCTAGTGCTTAGGTGTGACAGAAACAAGAGCTTGTCTCGTACTTACCTGATGGAAGAGCAGTTTTGAATGTTGGACTCAACACTCCAGGAATGCTGCTAGATGGTGATAACTCACTAAGATTCAAAACCCCCGGAGAGAAATTGACGTCAAGCACGACCCATAAGGCTGAAGGCGATGTGGGTACGCGGCTCGTCCCGCTTGAGCCTCCTCGGGCGGTAATTATAATGCAACAGTGTGCTCCGTATTAGCACATATTGATTATAAGATACGATAAACCTGTGCAAGTCTATATGACCTTTGAGAATTATCGAATTTTATGATGATGGACCTCTGCTTTATACGAGATTACCTAGATAATCAATAATCGAGTATAGATGTACGGGTTGCGTTGGCTATGTCTGTTTTGCAGCACTACGTTTCCCTGTAATGATATTTGTCGCATTCCACCAACTTTGCTATCTTGTGGGCTGCTAGTCAACGCCACGCAACGATCGTTGTCAATGCTAATTTGATCTCTCATTGGAAAAGGCATTTCAATGCCTCATGTTGCTCGAACCAAGTCCTATCTTTCTGCCAGCCACTCAACACCAAGTCGCGTCCGATCCTCACCACGTCTTCAATCTGGCTTGGCGAGCCCCAGCCAGTCACACCGCTCCAACACACCAAATGGACGCCCATATGCACGGCTGTCCGGAAAGCAATCTCTTCATCCAGCAGTGAATACTTCTCCAGTAGACCCTCGATAATCCATACCCCTGCGTCATTGCCTTTGAAAAGCCATAATTCATACAGCTCAGCGAGCATCTGACCTAGATCCAGCGCGCGTATTCCTAGCTGACAAAGCTCCCAGTCAATAACAAACATGGTCTGTTTGGTTATGAGGACATTCCCAGTCCAAAAGTCACCGTGGATGAGACCCCATTTTCCATTGTTGTTACTCTCGTTATGAATGTCCGAATTTTCCCTAGCAGCATGGGCTCTGACTTGCTCGAATACTGAACGGCTTCCTTCCAGGATTCCAGGGTATTTGTCAATCATACTAATCAGTGCTTCGTAATTGATCGTGTATTTGAGCTTCTTCATCGACTCGTTCTGGGCAAGCTTCTTTCTTAGCTCGCTTTGCTGCTGTAGCGACGCCCATTCATGGAATGAACTGAGCCAAGACCCTAGCGCATGACCAATTGCTTTTGCTGTTGATTTTTCAATGCGCGTACCAATCGCCTGCGCGGATAGAATCCAGGTCTTCAAGTCGGCAGACTCGGGTAGATCTTCCATAATCTGCGTGTGATCTTTTCGTAGAAATTGATAGAGCCTTGGGGTTTTGACCGTGATAGCAGCCATTGATGGCAATGTTTTGTACTGTACCGGCGAAAATGTGCTTAAAGATTTCAAAACCTCCGCTTCAAAGACCTGGCGAATTGTAAGAAAACGAGCAGGTCGATAGATATATTACTTACACATCGCTCGGCGTCAAGTTTGAAGGCCCGGTTTAGCGCCACGAAGTCCTTAGTATGCTTAATGATGATATTTTCATTCTCGACACCAGGCTTGTCTTCTCCCAAAGTCGAAGTGAGAACACCCCGATAGACAAAGTTGGCTGTTCCGCCGTTAAGACGCGTTATCGACGAGCACGCATACCGGTCCGTAGCTGCAAGCTGCGTGATTACAGCGGACTCAATCTCCGCATCTGTTGCCATTGTTCACGCTACTTCAAGCCCGTTCAATGGATAGAAACACAGGTGTATCAATATTCTTAATCTTGAAATGTGTGCAAAATACTCGCGGATATTTAATCCCCACTTCAGCCCGTGGGGAACAACCACCCACTCATATTGACTCATTTTTACTCATTCGGACTGTTTCCATTTTTTAGATGGTAAATCTTGATTAACAAAGCACTAATCCCACGATGTGCGGGCATCAAATATCTATATATAACTAAAGTTATGTCTATAGGGCTGACAAGGATGCATGTGCTTATCTGATTTAGCCAGAAGCCAACATCTGGGTCCCGACACATGGATCATGGTGTGTGGTACCATGTGTTGAGACTTCGATCATTATTGGTCGATCTATTAGACATAGACCTGGGGCAAGAGAAGAGACAAGGATCCCATTTGGGTTCAGCTAGTTTAGACTGCGAACGGCCAATCCCCGAATCTCAGCTTCTGGTCGATTATTCCCGAATTGGGAAATTTAAGGGGTCATGCATTGCAGGCTGCTTACGAGTCTGCCAAAAACGCTCCACTTCATGCCCCTGACGATAATTATTACAACAAGGATGCGAAGGAACCGGAGTAGGGCTAGTTTATTTCCTCCACAACAAGTGCTACAAGTTGACAACACCTGTACGTGCGAAAGAACGTGTTCGTGGACTACCAACACGCTACAATTCCCTGAAACAGCCCCCAACGTAACCCAAGCGAAGTGATTTATGTAAGAATCAAAGAAGAAACATTTTATTCGGTGCATGATGTTCCACTGTTTGTTTACCTGCGCCGAGGACCACCGTAAAGAACAGAGTCTTGCTAAAACAATCTACAAAGATACACATGGCTTCTGAAATGCATCCAATTCTTGAATAGGAATCAGCCGTCTTTACGACCAAACCACCACATGCCGTCTTCAATCTTCACATCCGCCCTAGCGGTCGCTCTCTTTGCCTCTTCCACTATCGCTACCACATGCGACTGCTATCTTACCAACGGCACCTCGCCTACGTACTTCAAGAACCACGCATTTTGGGACTTTCGGTCTCTTACCCAGTATGCTGGTGCAGTCCCGGACAAGATAACTACTATCGACGGCAACGCTGATGCCAACTATACGAGCGATTATTTCAGTAACGGCGGGGATTTCGCGTCATTCTGGACTCTCGAAAACTGGTCCAGCGAATCCACCATCCAGTATGTCTTTTCCCCGAACAACCTGTACATTCAGTCCAACGAAGAGGGCACCAGCGACACCTACCTCACTCTGCGAACGTACCGTGAGCCGGGTTTCCAAAGCAATGCCGAGATGAAATCCATGGATTTGGTAGACTATGCGTCCATGCGCATGTTTTCTCGCACCCAGGGCGCAGCCGGGGCTTGCACTGCCATGTTCACGTATCTCAACGACGACGTCGAGTCGGATACCGAGATCCTCACAGATGGTTCTGACACTGTCATCCATTTCACCAATCAGCCATCGACCACTGAGACTTCTTTGAATGAAACTTTCCCAGGCGGGCTGGCCTGGAATGAGTTTGTCACTATCCGACAAGACTGGACTCCCGGTACTACTGTGTGGAGTGTGGATGGTACCGAGCTGCTTAGCATGGATCTGCAGGTCCCTAACCAGACTAGCTACCTGTACTTCGAGGCCTGGAGCAATGGAGATAGCTGGACGGGTGAAATGGCAGTTGGCGACGAGGCCGAAATGGATGTTCAGTGGATTGAGATTCTATATGGCCTAACGGACAAGGCATCCTGCTCGAACGTTTGCAGTATTGACGATTCTAGCACAATTGGTACCCCAGTTCCATTGTAGGCAGTAAAGCTTCATATAGAGATACTATAAAACAAGGATAAGACATATTCAACTTAATAACCCATTTGTTCGGGTTATCATTTGCCCAGAAGCTGATGATGAAATCTGTGGTCGGTTAAACAGCAATTTGATCCCCATTTTCATCTTATCTATCTGCTATTATGTTTGAAATATGTTTATAAAACTTGGTTATGGGCTTAATTGTATTTATCCCCAAGCTATTAATTCCTCTGACCAAATGAATATTAGCTCTTCCAACATAGGACCTCCATTCAACTATGCCAAGCGTATATTCGCAGATTCGGGATTCATGATTCACCTTGTGGGATCTCTAATTTAGTCTTTGCCAGGTGCTAATGCAAGATTTCACCCGATTTTCGTTCTCGCTATATATGTACACAATGCAAACAAACATAAGAGCGGAGATTAGTACGTTATACGCAGGTCACACAACACTCGTTCTTGGATCATTCCACCCCGCGCTGCGGTATGAATTTCTGAAAAGGGGAAAAAAAGTCGAATAACGCCCCTACGGCTTTAAACACCGTTCATTATATGTACTTGAAGCTCTCGCCTCCTCCATGGGTATCTTTTCAGGGTAATATGTCCAAACACCAGCAATCATGCACACCAATAATAAGCACATTGAAGAGTATAATAAATTCGAGACAAAATCTTGTCTCACCTTGTCATAAAATTCATGACACGTAGAGATTACCGTTCACGTCAAACGGTAAATTAAACAACTCGTCCGGAACCATATCCACAGCGAACAGAGTTGCTGTGTCAAACATCGGAAATTCGAAATCCGGCGGCAGATTTCCATACTCTGATTGTGACGTGGTTGCCATCATACCGGTCGTCGCTGGATTCGTAGCCTGCTGGCTCAAAAAGAAAGGATTTGAAGATGCGCCATCCGATGTAGGCACATCATAGGGAGCCCATTGCTGCAAATTTGACGCTGTATTTGTTGGCGGAGATACACGTTTATCTGTCGAGTTCGGGTCAGATGGCAGTGTTTGCTGTTGAACAGCGTCTTTTGCAGCTTGTGCCACGGCAGTGCCACTTTTAACAGGAATTGATGCTCGCTGTGCCATTTGTTAGCGATAAAACATGGGATAAAGGTGAAAGATTAATATTTCACTTGCAGCATTTTCACGTACCTCTTCAGATCTAACTGAAGACTGCTCGGTCTTGCGGTTGTTGAACCAATTCCTGAGCAAATTCAGTACCATGGCAAATCTTGACGCTGTTCTTCCCCTGTATTTCTCCGCGGCGATTTTCAGATGGTCTATCATTTTGTCGAAATATTCTTCGACTTTCAAATCGGCAGGTGAAAAAACCCGGCCAAAGTCGTTATCAGAAGAAATAGCAGAGTACATTTTCAGCAAAGCAATAAACGCATATGCTGTCCGCGCATAAAACACTGTAGGGATGCATATCATATCCGCGGGTTTTATAGATAACAAACATTCCAACGATGTGTGGATAGATGTCAAACATGCCGTTAAAGCATCAATCTGGGCTGCACTCGCCTTTTCAAACTTGAAGTCGGATTTGAGAGTGGTAGTGAATGGAGGGCTGAATTCATCGATGTTGTGGTCATTATGCATTGCAATTTCATGCATATAGATATTGACAATGTTCTCCCCATGCCGTAGAAAAGCTATATAAGTTAATGATGGTTGTTCATCACAAAATAGATGTCCTACAAAAAAAAGACTCACTCGAATAATTGCCAGGCGCAATACCTTTGCGCCATTCATCCAGTTGTTTTTCGAAGCCTTTTAGTCCATACTGAACCTTTGATTCACTCATAGACAGATGACTGCTCGGGTCGTCCATGGAAAACTGGAACCCAATTTCTTCCGCTATATGTGACAACGTGGCCCAGTGAATTAAACATTTGTCAGATGGCAGGGCCTCGGGTGAAGTCTGTAAGATTTCGATGCATTCGTCCATATAAGGAAGCCATCGGCATAACAAGGGCCGACGCAGGGCCATTGACGCGTTGACAGCCATAAAATATGCGCCCAGCCAGATACGCCGTGTTTCAGGAGCATCAAGGTCCAGCGAAGGTCGGTTCTGGCTTTTGCCCATGAGATCTCGCAACAATCCCTGCTGTTTGTTGCTTTTTCCCCGCGTAACACGGCCCATGCCAATGTCCATTGCCATGGCTATAGCCATATGGATCAACTGAAAAAACTTGAGCTCTTCAAATTGCTCTGGTGGTGAATACCAAATGACCGCCACCATAATCGATTGGACCAGTTCCAGAGACTTTTCGCCTTTGACGACGACTCTCTCGGCAATTATGCAATGCACTTCATGGACTAGGGAATTAAGCAAGTCAGGTCTGAAGGCCCCGACGGAAACAGCCATAATAGCGAAAAATAATATTGGTTTACTGTGCCGCACGCTGTCCATGGTGGTGTTGGCGGGGAAAACAACCGCGGGAAAAGTCGGGGTAACCTCGTTCACGTAATGATTGAAGATGTCGTTAGCAGTCTGAAAGTCAATAATTCCGCGATCAATGACATCGATAGCTTCAGTCGTCCTATTCATTGCACTACCGATGTGAGGTAGGTTTCCTGCAGAATCACTCTGAGAGACTTGGCCAGGGTTCTTTGTATCGCCCTCAAAATTGCGCTTCATGCCGGCAGTAGGTGAGACGGAGAAGCCGGCAGGTAGTTGTGGTTGTGATTGACCTCCTCCACGCCACCGGCGGGGAAAGGCAGTAATGCCCTGGTCTTGAATTTTATCGCTTCCAGAAGAAGTATTAACATCTGGCCTCCTTGAAGCCTGGAGGCTGGCTGTTAAGGCATCGATCTTCTTCTCTAGCTCACTCACGCGGCTGTCTGTTTTTTTCTGTCGCTTGCGGGTCGGAGCAGTAATGACGCATTTCCGTTTCGCTTTGGCGCATCTTTTACAGGACCCTGATGGTTCTTCATTATCTGGCTCGCAGCGGACCTTCAGTTGTCGACACGCTTCGCATGCTCGTGGCCGTTTTAAATCCGCGAGAGGGTCCTCTGGGTCATGGTCTTCGCTTTGTACACCCATAGACATCTCGTTTAGGTATTGACCTAGAGCGCTGTCAACGGCCACCGCATTACCAGTGGAAGAGGGCGTCGACCCATGTTGTTGATCGTTAGATGATCCCGGAGATATGTGTCCGTAATAGTCCCCTGTCGCGCGACTGTGCCGTAGACCCTGGTCAAACAGAGACGATCCCAACGATGAAGGCTGAGTATACGAAGGTATTCGATGTTCCGGATCCGAATATGTGGTGTCGCCGTCCCTGCCAGCGAAAGAGGTCTCGGTCTTCGGGGCGTCTTTGCTCGATCGCAAACGTGAGTCACGATCCATGCCGCTGCTGCTCGCGCACTCGCTCCGAGAAGGAAAATTCGTACGAAAACAAATCGCTGCTAAGACCGATCCATTGGATCGAGGTCAGCTTGGGTACGCTGCACATGGTGACGAGCTATCGGAAGGAATAAGGTGGGCGTGCGTCAAGGATATGGATGAATTCGCAAGCTGGCACTGGACAAACACATTGAAGAAGAAAGAAATGAACCAGACAGACAGCAAAAGAAAGGGAATACCAAGAAGACAAGGAACGCACATGTAGAGACGAATCTAGCTGCACTGGGCCCAGAACGGAATGCGATTGACTGACTGTAGCTGATTGTTACACGCTGCTGCGTCGGAGTTTCGGTTTGGCCGGCGCTGTCGGTCGGTATTCGGGCGCTGGCTTGCAGCGAGGTCCCAGACTGGATTTGGCTGCGCAGAAGTTACATAAGAGCCATGATGACTCTGCCGTTGTTGTTGCAAGGAGAGAGGGGGGTGCATGAAGGGTGGGATATTCTGCTTCAAGCACGACGCCGAGGTGCTCTGCCTTGGCGGAGGGCGGTCTAGCCCTACAAGGCTATCGGCAAATCGCTCTCCGCACGCTTTCGTCCGGAGTGCCGCGCTTACAGCTTAGCTACTTCACGCTGTTACAATATGAAAGTGGGTGATGTAATCTTATATTGAGAATGGGAGTATCTTCAGCAAAGTACAACGCGCCGGATGGGAAAATAATAGCGAGGGAAGACGGTACAACATCCTCTATCATGGCACACGAAGAAACCAGACATCCGAGGGAATCAACCCATGTTTATATGCGCAAAAAGAAAAAGAAAAAAAAAAAAAAAAAACAAAAGATGAGGTGTGGAGGGTATCAAGTATCCTGTATATTGTAACTATATCAATGCTAAATGCGACGTCTCCGGGACGGAATGAGAAGGCAAAACGAGCAAATGAGTAAAGCAAACATTAGGAGAATTTGTGCACAGGACATTCCTTCTTCCGTTCAAACCAACCGACAATGCAAGCTTTGTGGAACTTGCAAAGGCATTCCAGCCGGGCTAGTTTGTCGCCAACTTCGTACTCTTCCATGCAGATTGTACACTCTTGTAGGGTGCCATCTTCACTGAGGCAGTCTTTCTCAGTCGCTGTAAAAGACAACATGCGCAAGAGATGCTGCGATTGAGGCGAGTTCATTCCAGGCGAGGAACGATCCGCGCCCGAAGATCTCGCGATACAGTCGCGAATATGCGCTTCTCGGTCATCCTCATTGCCATCATTAGTACGCGGAGGCAATCGCATGCTGCAGATTGGACAGAGGTCGCGTTCATCGACGGTGACTCGAGGTGGTGCATGTGTAGCTGGCGTTCGGTGCGAATCCACCATGGAACGGACTCTTCGCGGTCGAGTGCTAGGTGCGTCAAAAACAGGGTTCCGGTAATCAAACCCAACTGGTCCAGACTGGTGAGATGAGAGCTGTTGTAGGTCAGCATCAGGATACGCTGCGACACGTTGGTGATTGCTTACGGAATTAGATGGCCCCCGACCTGAATGTTGACGTGGTTGCTGGTTGAAACCATCACCAGACCGCTGGAAAGGGTCGGTTGCAGAGGAACCCCGCCCTAGAAATTCATCTAACTAAAGCAATGTCAATGATTGGACCTTCTTCCGTTGTAGATGGAGCTTGAGTGTTAGCTTACTGTTTGAGTCCGGCGCTGATTATCCTGTGTCTCATTTTCTGCATCCCTGCGTGGGCTGAAGATCTGGACGCCCGATAATGAACGCCGCACTTGGTGAAAACGTTGACTTATCGGAATTGCTGGCATGGTCATGCCCCGATTCGGATCCGGCAGACGATCGAAACTAGTTCGAACTGCTCCGTAGTTCAAGGGCGGGTCGGGGTTTGGATCTGGTACACATGGATTACATAGACGCACTTCCTCCCCGCCCCCCAGTGCAGGATTTAGGTGACTCTGACCTGTACGAGGGGTAATGACGGTAGATGTATTGACACGGACCTCACTGGCCGCGGGATCGATTCCTCGAGAATAATTGCGACTGTGACGGGATGAAGGTGTTTGAGTTACAGACTGATCGAGAAGCTCTGGTGGCCGAACGATGTACTGTCGAGGAATGGTGATCCGGTGGGGAGAGCACGCTGCGCACACGACGCGACCACACTTCCGACAATGATGCTTTCTATACCAGAAGCTGAATTGGATATTGCAAATAGGACAGTGGGTCACTTCTGAATCCGGCTGCCACCGGGGGATTGCAAAGTCTGTGAAATCTTGTCGGTCCCGTGGAAGCACTGTGGATAGGCTGCGACTGTGCTGGCGACTTAGAGAGCTAGTTATGTCGCGCAAGGAGGATGAGGACGTGAGGTCGATCGCAGTTTCCATCGAAGAACCGGGCATAGTATAAGGCATACTGCCATCTCCGACAGGTAGCATTGGTAGAGGTCTGTCTTGCTGAAGCCTGTTGGTTCGGGACAAGGAGTTTGGTCCGCTCAAGGCAGACGGCCGCCTGTGTGGCGTTGCGTCATCGCTAGCGGTAGCGGTTAATCTCCTCTTGCGATCCATACTCATCAAACTTGCCCTGTCTTGCTCGCGAGCGGTATCGGTGTTCAGGCGTCCATGTGATGAGTCGGAAAACGATGGTTCGATAGCAACCCTGTTATCACGTCGGTATGCGGGGGTACTGCTGCTCGAGCCAGCGACATCAGCAGTATAGGCAGGGAACGGCGATAGCGAGCCCGACGAGTTGATCCTCGTGAACTGTGGTTGGGAAGACATGGTTTATGAGACAGATATTGGGTGAGAGGGTAGCTAGTGATCAATATGCAGCCGCGGATTTTGACGGGGTGAGAATCGAGATACACGGGACTACTGCCGCTTCACTGCTGCCTGAATGCGATGGTCCAGTGTGCATCGCTTACACGGCTCGACATTGAATGTGTCAGGAAGCAGTGAGTCCCGAGACTCGGCTGTGGGAGATGATTAGGCGGTGTTTCGGAAGTTGGCGGCGTCTTCCAGGTGAGTGGCAATCTATTATCGGGCAGGCACGTGAGGAAGCGTATAGAAAGCGTTGGAGCTGGCACAAAACAGCAGAGGCGTGTCGAGGTTGTCAATAGCACTACAAAATTGGTGTGCGATTATCTATCGTTGCCTTTGGCTGCAGGATGGCCTGTCTAAAGGGCATCTCGGGCCCCAATGAGGCTCATGGTGGAGGTATTCGGGTTCGCAGGAGAAAGGGCTCGGCTCCCTTGAAGCCTGTATGAGCCTGGGGAGGAGGATGGTCAATCTGAGTACAAGTAAGAGCACCGCAGCAGGCCTAGGAAAGGCTGTCTTCTCTGTGGTCTGCTGTTGGGCTGATGAAGGCTGGGAACTTGGAAGGGAGGAAGTGTGGAAGTCAAGATAACGGACTGCCCGATGCGGGAGCGGCAGATCAGGTGACCGCCCCGGAGATAACGCAATTATCGAGACGATACGACAATTCTCACTTCTTTGTTGGTGATGACTTCATACACATTACTTGTAGTCTAACTCCAACTATAGCACGAACTTAGCACAACTATATGCGACAAGTGAGATGTGTGGACAGACAGTCTCGATGATGCATGATAAATGGCGGTAAGGCCCTATTCCTCTCCGAGTATTTCGTCATTGGCATTCATCGTGAGCGCAAGCACTATACGAGCAAAACTCTTCATATGTTTTCTCGATATTGTGTTGTATGGGCCATACGTTGATAGGCGAAGATATGATGTTGCCTTCAGTTTCTGTCCCTTGAGGTATCCGATGTAGTCTCTACCCCAGCTTGCAAAGATGACAAATAGTTCATGGCGATCCTGCGAAATAAGGACTCGGCTCAAATTTTAGTGAGCCACTTGCTAACTTAAGAGTGTGTAGGTGTGCAACTATACGACTTACTGGCCCTTGTATGTCATAGACTCACTGGATGTTTTCCAGAGCCATCCCACAATCTCTGCCGTTTCCTGCATTTGTATGAAAATCAGATTCTTGGACCGTTCCATCTTCTTGGTTTCAAGAATGGAAAAAAATATGTTTCGAATTTTTCGAGCGTAGGATACCGTCCGTCTCTGTATTCATGGTTGCGGTGTTCATATTTGACCCGAATTTGGCCGTGAATTGAAACCTATTTGGCACCCATTCCACTTCAACTCCAGGAATCAAATCGCATGTACATTGTAGTAGCAAAACGAGAGCCATGTTGACAGTTTGCTCATCCTCTGCAGGAGGGAGGGTGTTCCGAAGGGGACTAGCTATATCCGATCTTCTGTCTCCAGTGGGCTCGTCTGGAACCCGCGTTTCTTCTCGTTTGGAGCTCCTCCCAATTGTTTGGTTTTTCGAAAATATACCCAAAGCCAACCTCCTTCTTTTGTTATTGCCGGACGGTTTGTTTTTTTCAGAGATGGCAGACGGCTCAGGCTGTTCTCGCTGAAGTCTCTGCTGTTGTCTTGTTCGAAGCCGCTTATCGTCATCCGTCTGTCGTTGCCAGTCGAACAAGCCATCCACTTTCATGACGTGCTCTTGTAACGTTTTGACTTGCCTGAAGGAGCCCGGCCATGCAGGTCCATTTTTTGTCGAACTGATTGTGGAATCTTCTGATTCGAGCAAGCCAAGATAATTTCGGAACTCTTGATCTCCATCAAGGATTGCTTCGGCCTTATGCCAGTTCTCCAACAGGCCGAGGTCTCGTAATACTGAGTCTAAGTCATCTGGATCTTGGATTGGAGGCCAACATGCTCTAAAAGTTACAAATTGGCGCTGGTTCACGTCTGATCCGGATCCCATCTCTTCCCAGGGTATCTCGTTTATGGTGGCATACTTGAGTTTTGCTTTTCTAAAGAGTTCTTTCCAGTCTTCTTCGTCGGCGGGAATAGAGAAATCAGTGACTGTGAGTTTTGATTTGGCAGTCTTCTCTTTTTTTAATCGTGGCATTGTCAGAAATTAGACAATACGAGTTCTGCATTAAGTAGTAGGCTGGAAAGAGCGATCCGTAGAGAGGTGGAAGTATGAGGGAGAGGCGATAGAGAAGCAATAGATAGAAGCAGAAAGGAATAAAATATTGAAGAGGAAATGGGAAAGAAAAATATAGAGAGTAGATACGTCTCAATACAAGGGAAATAGATATCATGCAAACAGAGAGGTAGCGGGATAGGCAAACAGACAAGGATATACCTATACTCTATGCTCTAATACTCATGCCTGTAAATAAATCACCAGTAGTTGTGATTGGAATGGCCAGTAATAATCTGCAAAATCATGGTCTTATTAATGATCAGCGCATAGTTGTGGACACCATGCCCTGTGCTTCTCAGGCATGATATTTTCGTTGATGATATGGAAATTAGGATACGATTTGAAAGACTTTATGGCGCATGTGATGAGAATGAAGATTGAACAACTCGATACCTGACAAGACGATGAAATGATATAAAAAAAACTTTCATATAGTTAACATAGCTCAGGAATTTCTAGCATTTCTGCTTGTCATGCATGCAACGTTTCTTGTTCGTTCCATACTACCCATGCGACCTGTTGTTTGGCCTTCGAGGCTGCTTGCCATGTGGCGCACAAATAAATCGGCGTGTGTTAATCCGATTTCCTGGGACGAAAAATCGTAGAAACGCGAAACTCTGATGATGAGCTTTCGAACACTGCTATCATTGGTATAATGCGCCTCGAGAATCCTTCCTTGGCGCCCCATAAAGGATATCACTTTGACCTAATTTTCGCGAAGTTTTGATTAGAGACTGAAGATATAACATGCAGAAGGATCCGAGCAGCCGGATATGTTACCCACCGGTATGACATTGTGCATCCTTAACGAGGGCTTTCTGAACTGAGATATCATGATGGCAATCATCGTCAACAGCTCTTGACGACAGAGGTATCCCTCACGAGCATCCTCAGCCGAAGAGATTGATGCCATAGCGTGTGGCAAGCCATTTCGACCCTCATAAGGGTCGCAGAGATGGCTGTAGGGCAAAAGCTCAAAGACATCTTTAGAGAGATCTTCATCAATCAGTGAATCTGCGAAGGCCCTGTACCAATCTGCATTAGCCATGATATGAATGGAGCCCCATTACCTCAGCTTTATTCATTTCATAATCAAGATGTAAGGTCTCACCCAGGTCTCCAGTTCGTGGATTGCAAGAGTTTCTTTGAGGGCTCACTAGGTGAGCGATGCCTTCTCCAAACAACGAAATAATGAAGCATGAAATTGCATAATTTGTAGGCGGCATGTTCTCGATTCCGGCGAAAAATGGTTTCCGGAATTTCCGCATCATTGGAACAAGTCGAAACGGTTGATTCGTTCCACGGCAAGTGTCGATGATTGAATTTCCATTTCGTTTCTTTATGTTTGAAGTCCGGCTGGAGTTCATCAAAAGTTTCCCTCATCATAGGAATGAATTATCTATCTGGCGCGGATGTCACTTCTTCCTCGAGTTGGAGTTCCTCGCATTCTATGGAGTAGACCGATCGAAGGCTCTGATAGTCGAAATAGGACCTGCGGCTTTCCACGTATTTTTCATAGCTGAACATGAAGTCTTTCCAGTGTAAAGGCTTTCTGTCGTCGTCTCTGATTCCTTGATAGACGGCCAAGAGGAAGTCGATTGTTTTTTTGCGCTCAGTCTCGTGCTCTTTTTTGTTGATCCAGAATCCTGGTCGTTGGACACCAAGGCATGCGAGGGTCCTGAGCCAGGCAAAGAGGCCGACTACTTCCCTGGCTTGAGGTATGTCACTCAGTAGCATCTTTGAGGGCAGAAATGGCCAGGATATGTAGGATTTAATGCAACAAAGCAGTGAGAAGAGGGATGAATAACACAGGAGGGTGCGAGGTTGCGAGTGAAAGAAGAGAGCAGAGGCTTGAACAGGACTAGGTAGGTGCGGAAGCTGCAGTCACTTCTCCTGGCGGAGTTTGCCAGCAAAAGCACACAGGTTCACACATAAGGAACGGATGAATGCTCCATCTTTATTCTGCGTTTGCTCTCATGGCGCAGTGCGTCGAAAAGGAAAATCTTAATGCAACCTCCTGCCACTTCCCATGGCTGTCGACAAGGGACACTTCCATGAGACCGGAAGGGAGCAATTTCCATCTCTCAATTGGACGGGCTCATAGAAGCGGACGCTGAGTCTGCTAAGCAAGTTGACTGCTTAGAAGGCCAATGAGGCATCACTTGGCAGGGCATTTCCAAGGTGGTGGATGCACTTTGAGAAGGGTGACCCAGTTTGCAACGGCAGGGCCGCAGTGGGATCTTCCCCTTTCAAACGCCACAACTTACTGTGCTATGCCTTGGGGCTGCTTGACTTGCGATATCTAGTCTTAGGTGACTTGGACCCTGGTAAGACTGTAGTTGAGATATCATCACTGCGTTATCATACTTGTACACAACATTGGCGACTGCACATATTCCTGTCAACACCCGACGAAGGAAATCTGGCGTTATGGAATACGGAGGTTTCTCTCACTTGTATATCTGTCGAACTTTAGAGGCTGTATAGTCGATGAGACACATGGTGTTTTGTTTCGATTTCCCCGCCCTTTTGGATCGTTGAAATACTGATGCACCGTAGTACATAGAGGAGAACCCGCCGTTACGGTATTGACTAGACTGTTTACAGCTAGTTCAGGCATCCTGCCCCCCACCTGTCTTGTGCAACAGCCAATAGAGCGGCAGCATTTCCAGAATGTGCTGTAAGAGCCTTTACAATACTGTAATATTGCGCTGTGGCTCTCCTCCTCGGTCTCAGATGCCAGCTTCAGACAAGACGACAACCAGCAGATACCCAAATATACCGCAAAATATGGTACCATCAACCGCTTCTAAAGGCTCATGCATCTGCGATGTCCAGCCAGTTCCTGGCCATGAAATCAGCAGCGTGTCCTGCTCACAGCGTGTCTACAGTACTCAAAGACACCCGTGGAGGGAGGTCCCTTTGTCTCGATTTGGTATCGACTGCATACCTGAGCTTCTTGCAGACTAGACTGATCAGTTAATAATCAACCAAGTATAAGGCCCGAACATTTTCCAAGCTACCAAACGTGCGTGTGATTTCTATTCTAGGACTCTTCCAGCATTCCATCCCTCGGCTCGCTCTCCATCCGAGCAAATCATAGTGCAGCAAGCTGATACATTGGTATTGTTGTGGAGTGCGGCGCTTTTATTGTTGTTTTTCCTTCTACGGAAGTCGATTTACCTGCACAGTCTCGTATGCTTGCACACTTATTTGCTCGTGCCCCCTCTTTTGTTTTGCCACAAGGGCCTTTCTATGCCCTGTTGCTTTCAACGGAACTTATATCCGTGATAGTCGCCGTCAGCAGGAAACGAATTTGGCTTCTCTTGCTGAGCTGTTCCTTCATTAAAAGACATTTATTCGAGTGCACGCTGATTGCTAGACTCGTCTCCTTGTTTGCGCGATCAAAACAAGTCTCTCGCGCAATACGCCCGATCATGGAACAACCTCCTCCGGCAGTGGATGCCAACACCCTGAAGATGAGCAGACCAAAAATGGCACATTCGCCTTTGAACATAATGTCAATGCCTGGCATGGAACCGGGCTCTCCTGCAACACTGTCCAATATCACCAGCTGCCACTCAATCAGAAGCGACGTCTCGGGCAAAGACCCCTTCTGGCGACATTTTGGGGCAGCGCTTCTGCAAGATGAAGAACAGGCCAAACAGCCTGAGCATGTCAAAACGCAATCGTAAGCATTCTGTCTCCAATCTCGTATGATTTCCATGTGTTTTGATGGACTGATCCATTTTGAAATGCAAAGTGAGTCATGGCTGGCGCGCCAACACAAAAAGACACGTCGTTCCAAGCTCTGTGGCTTCCTAATTGCTCTCGTGATTGTGCTTCTTGCATGCGGAGCTGGTATTGCCATTTGGATTCTTAGCAAGAATGATTGGTTTCGACAAGGCGGCACAAAGAAGTTTGGTCAGTCTTGAAGAGCGTGGGATCAGCTCTCATATATCGGATCTAACCTCTGAACGGCTTCAAATTCCGGACTGAAACGCAGCCGGTTCTTATGACGAAAGCGGCTTGGGATCAAGGCCATGACGATGACGATGATGTTTTTTTCCCCTTATTCTCGTTTCACTTCTTGTTGCATATAGATTTGTTTTTCCTGGATGGCCAGCATTTGTTTGTACAAGCTGGATTGGAAGGCTCGGGGAGACACGTTCCATGCACATACTACTGGGAAATGCTATGCTATTGTCATATCATTCAAGCATAATGAATCATGATTCAGTTTGAATTATCTAATAAACCGATGTGCATTAGTTTCTTGAAACTGGACTATTACGTACTGTACAAAAACAAAATGAAAGATACTGGCGCCAGTTTTAACATGGCTTTACTGAAGTGCCAGACAGCCTGATCGTACCAAACCCTTAAAACGCCACGCTTCGCATGCAAGCGAACTTTTATTGAAACCCCAAGTCCCACACCCTTTAAAGCATCGTCTGTCCCTCTTCTTTTTTTTTCTAGTATCGCCGACGAGTAGGTTCAGGGCTGGGACTCCTGCTCACACTGCGCTCGTCTCGGCCGCGTTCCTTGAGCCACTTTTTCGTCGCCAGGTCTAGTTCCCGCTGCAGTTCTGGCGTTGGCTCCTTGCGATGAATGAAATTACAGAACCCGCCTCGTACGCATCCTTCGCCACTATTTAGTCGACAACAGGCTTCTCGAAAATCGGTCACGGGCGATAGTTCGCAGTACACCGGCCGTGCGGCGTACCATCGCGAGTTCAGCGCGTCGCATGCCGCTTGCGCAGAGTCTTCATATTTGAAGCGGGCATATACATTGCCAATCAAGTCTGTACAAAAACTGGTTAGATCACATGGTCGTGATGAAGCGGTGGGTAGACTTACGGTCGTTGTTGTTGTCGCAGACGACAATCTCTTCAATCTCGCCGTACTTGCACATCTCACACCAAATATCCTCGTAAAAGGCATCAAAGTGATTCTGAATCTGGCTCGGGTTCATCTTGTTCTTTGGGTCGTAAGCAGGGTTCTGGTAGAGGTTTGGCAGGAGGATGGTCTGCGAGTATGAAGGCTTGACATGTTTTCGCGAGCAGCGGTCTCCGTGGCGGCAAGCTCCAATTTTGTAGTAGAAGGAGCAGTTGACTTTGTCCTGCTCGGTGCCGAAGATGGAGGCGAGATAGTTGGCCATGACTGTGGATGTTTGGGGGAGGTAGGTGTGGTGGTGAGAATCGACAAGAAGATTAGAAATGAAGCTGTGCTTAACTGATCAGTTCCTGCGGCGGTGGCGGATACCCAGACCAATGCGGTCTAGCGGCCTGCGGAAGCGCCGACAACCGCGGGCCCGCTGATTGGCTGGACTGGCCGCATGCGTATCAGCGCTTATCGTACGTAGAGGAACTCCATCACCGGGTCTTGCCGATCGAGCAGCAGCTGCCTCGGGTGGCTGGGCGTCCAGCTTCCAAGAACGGTAAGCGCCTTCCCCGCAGCCATCGATTCGGCAGTATAAATGCACGCAGCGGCAGCTTCACGCCTGTCTGTACGGACTGCCACTGCCTGCCAGAGCAATCGACACGATGCTGCCTCCCTTTGATTATTTTCAATATGTTCGCATTCGGTAAGCCCCATGCGCAGCCACCAATGTACCCAGCGCCCAACTTCCCCGCACACACCAAGCTAACCGCCGATGCATGACACAGCAATGCGAAGCGTCGCGAGCGCGAAGAGCGCTTTGCCTCGCTCAGCCCTGCCTATCATACGCCATTCTCAGCGGCAGACAAGGCTATCGTAAACAGGCCTATCGAAGAACTTGTCGGCGACGTTCAGAACGGCACGGTCTCTCCGCTCGACGTGGTCCGCACCTACGGAAAGGTGGCCGTCAAAGCCCACGAGAAGACCAATTGTGTCACAGAGCTTCTCCTGCCCGAGGCTGAGCAATGGGCCACCGCTGAGGTCAACCTGAAAGGCCCTCTTGCAGGCATTCCCGTGTCTCTGAAGGACTCCATTATGGTCAAAGGCTTTGATACTTCAGTCGGATATGCTAGCAAGTCATTCAACCCTAGCCAAGAAGACGGGGCGATTGTTAAACTGCTTAAAGACGCGGGTCAGTACTTGTGTCCTCTTGTCTAGCAAGTCAGATGATTCCCTATCTCATCTAACATTGGATTGATCTCTAGGAGCGGTGCCTTATGCCAAGACAGCGTTACCAGTCACTCTCCTCAGCTTTGAGTCGGCAAATGGCCTGTGGGGAACCTGTCGCAATCCCCATGTTCCGGAATACTCGCCAGGCGGCTCCACAGGTGGAGAAGGTGCATTGCTGGCGCTTGGTGGGCGGATAGGCGTCGGCTCGGATGTTGCAGGCAGCGTCCGAGCTCCTGCTGCGTGGAGCGGAATCTATTCTCTGCGTTGTAGCACTGGTCGCTGGCCAAAGACTGGCGTTGACACGAGCATGCCTGGGCAGGAGGGTGTTCCAAGCGTGTTTAGTCCTATGGCACGTACTCTAAATGACTTGAGATACTTTACCAAAAGTATCATTGGCATGCAGCCTTGGAAATATGATTATACAGTTCACCCCATCCCCTGGAGAGACGAAGACCAGAAACAGGCTAGCAGTAAGCAGTTGCGAATAGGCTTGTTGAAGTCGGACGGTATGTCTAGCGCGTTTGCTTTTATGGAAATCCGGTGGATTGAAATTGGTTCACATCTGACTTTTCTTCTTTGACTATTCCAGGCGTCATCCCACCCACACCTGCTATCGTGCGAGCTATCGACACTACCGTAGATGCACTTACTGCTGCCGGGCACACAGTGGTGGAAGTGACCCCACCGCCTACAGCGGACCCCTTTACTGGATTTAACCTGGCTTCTCAGCTGCTCAATTCTGATGGCTGCGTAACGTTTAATTCTCATCGGTACTCATTCGAACCCACTGATCCCGGCGCGGCTCAACTGAGCCGGGTCGCCCGCCTCCCTCGCGCACTTCGATACGTTTACTATCTCTACGTCCGATATATTAGAGGTGACGAGAAATGGGCAACCGTCATCCGCGGTTTCGGGCCCAAGAGCGCAGCCGAACTGTGGCAGCTCACAGCTCAGCGCGAACTGTTCCGCAAAACGTGGCATTCGTGGTGGGATTCCGAGCCTCAGCAATATGACTTTATTCTCTGCCCCGCAAACGCCACGCCGGCCCTTCCTCATGGCGCCATGCATGACGCAGTCTCCTCCTGTGGATATACATTCTTGTGGAACTTACTTGACTACTCGGCCGGCATTCTCCCTGTCGGACATGTTGATCCGAAGCTAGACGCACTTCCCTATGCAGGCAAGCGAGGGTACAAGGCCGTTCTGAAAGCGATGGGGCACAACCATGCGATGGCGCGCGGCGCGTGGATGCATTATGACGCGGAGAAAATGGCGGGGCTTCCCACGGCGGTGCAGGTGGTTGCACGTCGCTGGGAGGAAGAAAAGGCGCTGGGATACATGACGGCAGTCGAGTCTGCGCTGGAACGAGCGGGGGAGAAGTACGCTATTCTGGAAGTTGATTAGATGTAGTTTGTTTCTTCGTCATAGCAGCGATACGTAGCAATATTCCAAGCTGTCTGCTCTGTATGTATGCGTACTTGGATGCTGGCCGTGGGGGTGGTGGTTAGGCGTCTATTGGCGCACGAGACGAACTGGCTGCGAACAAGCGGCGCACGATGACGCGCCTCTTGCAGACGATCCCCCTCCCTTCGTTGCCTGCGTGCATGCTTCGTGCCAGTCTGGCAATGTAAATGACGAATCGAGATACCATCTTTCTCCCAGCGTGCACTGGTCACATCGGTGAAGAAAATCGCTGCGTGACTACGGCTGTATGGCTGTGGTGGCCGCCAGTAATGTAGCAGAGCGCTGTACAGCCTCAACGCCGGGTGAGAGCGGGACCGCGACACCACGCAACGAACGCCTCATCAGTAAAATATCCGCGAAGTAGGTACCTATCATTGCCGGATAATACCAACGATCGACATGGGATTTCATGATCAATATGCAGTGAGTGTTCGTCCATCTGATGTGCCTCTTTCCCTGCTCACGTCAGTCCAAGAAATCACGAACCTTCTTGGCCAGGCCATGTGATGGACAGTCGTACACCGCTGTCTGGGCGCGAGAGCCGCCTACCTAGTGCTGAGAGACATGGGACGGTGCGTAGTGGGAGTGTGCTGGCAGTGGGTGATTAGTGGTGAGCATCCGATCCTAGCGACAGCAGGCTGATCACTGCCCCGCTGCATGGTCGTCGCTCGGTTCGTGGAGAGTTATATATATCCACCCAGTCTGGGCTGGGAACGGCACGGCTGCGGCCCGCCATTCATACCCACCGTATTTACTTAATTAACTATTTACTCCCTTGTTATCAGATACCTACATTCATTACATTTAAACTATTGTCTTCTTCCCTCTTCTTGTCCTTTCTTTCAGGCTGCAGCGCCACGGACACAAAACTCGCCGACTGGCCGGATGTCTCGCCGCCTCCCGACAGGCATCATCCGCGCTTGGTGAATTGAACCTGAATTGATTGAATAACTAAATGACATGACATGGTGCGCCTGACTACGCTGCCTGCCAAGTCGATTTCGTGGATTAAATAGCAACGTCCAGCATCAAATGAGCGTGGCTCTGCCGTGTCCTGCTCTTTTATTCATCTGCAAAATATCTCCGTTTATTTTCATGTGTTTCGGCCGGCACTCTGCATATTCGCCATTTCATACACTTCGGTCGCTTGATTCGACATTGGTATTTTGGGGGCTAGACTACATGTCGGGACTATCATTTTGTTTTCGCATCACCTCAAATTCTTCCCCTCTTCATTTATCATATAACACCAGTGACTGTCCTTGTCCGTGGTGCTAAGCCCGCAAGATGGAGAACTCCCATGGTGATGGAAACTACTGGGGAACGCTGATAAACCCCGACAAAAGTCCGGCGCCGCTGCTGGAACAACTTTGCATGGGGCTTGCACAGCTCTTGGTAATTACTATCGCCAGGTGATTTGCACGAGCGGCGTCACTGACTGGAATGTTTCAAATCTAGGTTAAACTCGATAACGGCAACGGTTCAGTCGATCTCACGCCGGACAAGCTCGCCCGATTCTATCGCGAAGTAGGTGCAAACTACGACACGCTCTTCTTGGACACTAAGGGCCCTGCATTGTCCTTTATCTACCAATCACTTGGCTGTTTCCACACCCTGCAGCCAACCACGAACCCCTTTGAGCCGCCGAGTATACCAGCCCTGCTACCGACGGGTTTCGTGCGGTGGCAGGTCATCAACCTCCTGCTCTGCCCAGATGAGCATGCGCAGTATTTGCAAACTGCACTCAGTGTCTGGGACGTGCCGAATCCAAGCGGTGGCATTTTTCCAAAGGCCATCCCCCGCGATGCCTTTCCCGAAGCGCCGGATCAGGATATGGTGCAGTGGCATGAAGCGGTAAGCCAGAAACTTGAGAAAGAACATGCAGACCAACACTCGTCATCCCGTCGGCACATTCCCGCTGAATTCGTCCGGTATTACTCGGCGGCTACGGACGGCCGAGATAATCGTTACCCCGAGGAGGGGCAACACTTTTCAAAGAACGACAGTACCCATCGCGCCAACGAAGGAGTGCCGCGGTCCGTTTTTGATGATAAACACGAAGATAGCCGTTATCACAACAGGAGATATTTTAGTCCTGACGGAAGGCCTCGACGGCGGCGGATATTCGAAGAGGACGAAGATGGACGGGCTGACTCTCGAGCGAGTTCTCGCAATCTATCGCCGCGACAAACGGCCTCCCCAGCGTCAAAGGCACGAGTCCCGCTCCGGTCGAAAACCATGCGCGTGCGGAACCGGGAGTCTCCCGAGCAGCGACCGTCCTATGCCAGACATCGACAACAGCCTCATCAACAAGTGAGCTCATCTGATTCCTCGAATAATGATGACGGCCTCTTTCGACGCCGACGATATGGATCCACCGATGATCACAGACACGAGCGGTCGGCGTATCTTTCTCCAACTCGAGGAGCAGGATTGCCGCGACGTCACTCACATGATGCGACCTCCCCATCCTCCAAAAGTCGAGAGCAGCAATCCGACGCGTCACATATTTACAAAGCCGACCGCAATTCACCCAGACCCCGCCGGTATATGGCGGCCCCCAGGGCCAAGTTCCAGGAGAATCAGTTTGACGAACCGGCCCGCGCCAATCAGCCCTCGACGCTGTACACCGACGTGCCCCGGGTACACGTGAAACACGAGGGCTCGCCGTCCGAATATCGCCCAGTCGGCCGACCTGGTAGTGGGAATAGCGGCGCGTCGAGTGGTTCTGATCGGCCGCGTTCAAGCAACGGCAGCGGAGAGGCGGGCTGGAAGGGTTGGAAGGGATGGAGCAGTGCGAGTCGTGCTGCCAGGAGGGTTTCTGCTCATGAATGATATCTGTTTCTTTCGTCTTTTTTTGCATCAACTTCTCTCCATGTATTATTCAACTTCACTCCATGAGATGCAGTAGCTGCGTCATATACCCATCTCTGCGATTCTGTCTTGTTCCTGGCTCCATAGTCTGACAGCAGAGACGAATGCTATCTGTGATTGTCAGTCACGCGAGGGTTAGCATTCTATTCTTTGTAAATAAACACCCGCCTGAGCGGACTCGTCGTAACACCGCACATCATTCACGTTGTCTTGGTGTTTGTCATCAAGCCGGGTCAGAACAAACGCCGGTGGGTCTGCTGGGTTTCCCCGTTTCGGCCACTCCCCACTTTGCCGGCCTTGGAATGAGATAAGAAAGACAGCTCTCCGCTCGTCGTCCTCATCCTTGTCCTCGTCCTCTTCTTCTCCTGGTACATGCTGTTTACTTCTACTATTCTGCACAGCTTCTGCATATTTACCGCAGTGCTTTGCTCTAGCTTCCTCCTTTGTGCCAGACAGCTTCCCCCAATCAGATCGCTCATCTGGCTGATAGCTGCATTCCCGCCGCAGGCTAGCTTTGATCAACCAACAGTGTTCTTGAGTGGCAATCTATCCTGTCCATTAGCCATGGCTTTGTAAAGCCTTGCCGCATTGAAGTGAACTGAACTTTCACCCGAGAGTCATTCTACTGCCTGCTTCATTGCCGACTGCTGCCTGCGTCATGTCTCTCGGCCGTGTTTCGTACCTAGAGTCATGGGAGCACCACCCACCAGCATTTCTTCGGCAGCGCAACTTCGGAGATCCCACGTCTGGCGACGATGAGTCTCCCAACCGTCGTGCTCGGGAAGAGAGCATAGATGCTGAAGCTGAAGCTTCTTTGCTGCTTCCTTCTTCGTTGCCCTCCACCTTTCCCACTCGCGCTGTGCGTCACAACCTGAGCTTCAATCCGTACGCTGGAAGAGGGTGGACGCACGATACTGCCGTGGAAACAGACGATGAGCGAATATCGCTGCTACGACCTGATATAGGCCCTGGCTCGGTCATCTCAGAAGTGCAACAAGCGGGGGCCCCAGACGAGAGAGTTACTACTGCAGAGGCGGTCTTCAATGATCCCAAGTGGGACACTGCCGAGACGACACCGGCTTTTGAAGTCAAAAGGGGGAAGCGAATTAGTATGTGGGCGTATTACCTGGGTTTATTTGACGGAAGGAAGTTTGTTACTGACCCAGAACCAAAATAAATCACAGTTCAGGTCATCGTTGCCGTTGTATATAGCCTGCTTGCAGCTGGTATTGTGTTTGGCTTCGCGGCTATCAAACCAGTGTTCATCCGCGAGGGCGTCTACCGGAACCAATGCACTAGGGAGGAGCTGGATCAAGGGAACGGTCTTTGTTATGGCCAAGAAACTCGGTACGATACCCAAACTATTCGCCTTTTTCTCTCCAGTTCTAACCTTCATCAAGTTTAAATTTGATGTTCACCATCGCTGCAGTTGCCACGAATATTTGTGCATTGCCTGCGGGAACAATGCTCGACACTTACGGGCCCAGAGTTAGTGGCATGGTAGGAAGCATGCTGCTTGCAATTGGTGCTACATTGCTCGCAATTGCTGCTCGTGTGCCTTTTGACGCGTATATTCCCGGATTCCTATTCCTTGCACTAGGCGGATCTTTCGTGTTCATTTCATCTTTTCAGCTGTCAAACGCCTTCCCCTCGCGTTCTGGACTGATTTTGTCTCTTCTGACTGGCGCTTTCGATGCCTCAAGTGCTCTGTTTCTCATCTTTCGACTCATCAACGAGAATAGCGAGGGCAATTTTACCGTCCAAAAGTTTTTCACCATATATTTGGTGGTGCCGGTTTTTATATTTCTCGCTCAACTGTTCGTCATGCCGAGCACCTCTTACAAAACAGTCGGTGAACTCGTCCTCCAGGCAGAACAAATTATTGTGGCGGAGGCGAATGATACAGTAGACCCATCGCTCCCTGAACCGAGCGAGGCAGAGAGGCAGCGCGAGAGTCGTCGCAATCGCCGACAGAGTATCGTCAGTAATATCCAAGGTCTACTTGACGGGACGAATGATGGGAAGATTGGCGACCAAATATTCCAAGAAAGCAACCGCGAAGTCGCTACTCGCCAAACCCGAGCATTATCCCAGCAGTCAGATAAACCTCCTTCTCCGCCCCAGGACCAGAATAAGCACAGGGCAGGCGGAGTATGGGGCGCTATGCATGGAGTGTCGGCATTCCAACAGATCAGAAGCCCATGGTTCATTCTGATCACTATTTTCACGGTGCTGCAGATGCTTCGAATCAATTATTTTGTGGCCACCATTCGCTCGCAGTACGACTACCTCCTAGGTTCGCCAGAGTTGGCTCGACAGTTGAACGAGTTCTTTGACCTGGCCCTTCCGGTGGGTGGTCTGATTGCGATCCCGTTCATCGGCACGGCACTCGATAATTCTAGTACAGCGATGGTTCTCTTTGCATTGGTGACGACTTCAACAATTATCGGAATCCTCGGCTGTCTACCGGGAAACATTGGCTTTGGGTATGCGAACGTCGTGTTGTTTGTGGCGTATCGGCCTTTTTATTACACGGCCGTGTCGGACTACGTCGCGAAGGTCTTTGGATTTCAGACGTTTGGGAAAGTGTACGGGCTAGTGATTGCTCTTGCTGGCATGGGCAACTTTCTGCAGACGGGCCTTGACGCTCTGACATTTAAGGTGTTTGAGCGTAACCCTATCCCGGCCAACATCATTCTTACTGTTTCTGTCACGGTGGTTGGCTTTTTCCTCGTCACATATGTGTCTGCCAAAGCCCGCATCTTGGCGCAGACTCGCTCTGACCTCGTTGCAGTGGAGCAGCAGCCATTGATCGCAGGAGCCGAGAATGGAGCTTCGAATGGCGGTTCATATGGCACTGTCTGATTTATTTGTATGGGCGGCTGCTTGCCGGGGCGTCTGGTATGATTTACTACTCCTAACTTCATGCTCGTCCAATATCATGCCGCGGTGTCTTGTGCATCTGATGCAGCTGTGTGGTCTGTGATGATATGTATATAAGCTTTGTATATATGCAACGTTCTTGTATATCTATCGATGAACGAATGGACATGTTTTATGTATGCTTTGCAGTGTTTTCAGCTCATGCTTTTTCGCCTCAACGATGATGATGGGTCATCTAGATGTCGACTTCCATGGCTTCGTGCCAATATAAGCCAATGTCTTCGTACGTCTATCACATACGAACATAGGGTGTGGAAAACAGGGCTTCCCGTCCGCTCAGCCATACTTAAGCCACACGCCGGCCGGTCAGTAGTTGGGTGGGTGACCACCAGCGAATCCCGGCTTTCGTATGTATTTGTTTTTGTCTTTTTTTGCTGGCTGGGTATTGGTTCCTATCTAGCTTTGTGGTGGTGGTGCAGGAGGGGCCGCATGGGACAGGGCAGTGGCAGACTGAGGCGGGTTGAATATCATCCTATAGATACCAAGGTGCGAACAGTGCTCAATCAACACACCACTACTCTATCTTATGCTCTTTCCGCCCCTAATAAATGCACAAATATTGGAGTCTACTCTCAATTAAGCGCTTAGAGAAACCCTGCTCTCAACAGCCCTCACTCGATAATCCTTCGTCCAGCCATCTGCCGAATGAAACTAACTATTGTGCCTTGAATAAGCCTGATGAGGAACCGATGTAGAGGCGATAATCTTTATTTAAGACCGGCGACTTCGAGGATTAAGTTGAGTGCAAATTCCACGTTGAGCGTCATTCAATTTCTGTAATATATCGCAGATCTGCGCTGTAGATCAAAGATGGATTTTTGAATTTCTTATTCTCACATGTATGAAATATATAATGGAGGATGCTAATGTACAACTTACGATTAGGGTCAACATCTATTTCCGGATTAGGCAACCGGAGGGATGCCGTAGTTGGGGGTTCGATGACCTTTGAGCTTGTGGGGTGGATACATTTGCGCCAAAAAAATCTTGTGGAAGGCAATCCGCCACTATATGTCTAATTTGTTTGGAATGTCCAATTGACAAGTCTGCTCCTCTATTAGCGAGAGTTTACCAAACTAACCTCGAATCTGGAATTAGCAGTGTATATGACTATTCCATACGAATAGTACAACCTGAAGAATCATCTGGTGTTCTGAAACGCAGTTCATCCATGATGGCTTCGCACAATCACAAACCTGGTGGCGACCAGGACTCTTGTCTGGAAGGTGGCCAACAGCTAAGTAGCGAGGTGGTGGTGGCACAAGGCCATTCTTCACTGTCGTCATAATCCTGACATGGCGATATGAATTTTTTATTTTACTTTTTTCTTATTTCTACCGTGCTCAAATCTCTACGAAAGCACGTTAGAGAGCCTGACGACCTACCTCCTACCTATCGAGCAAATTACTAGATTAATCATGTCAAACACCAAATCAACCCTTCAATTCCGCAATCGCGTGCACAAGCGGGCGCTCCAGGGCCAGGCGCTTTCAGATGAAGAAATCGACCGAATCACCCGCGATACTGCCGAGTTGGCTGGTGTAGATGCTAGCAGTAAGGATAAATTTCATCTAATATCCCAGTTTCAAATCTCTTTACTAACCAGTTGTAAACAAAAAAGCTGTCTCGACGCAGAATCCAGATAACCCGATGCAAGCCCAATGGGGGGCTTCGGCGGATAGAGTGCTACACAAAAGGGCTGATCAGATCAACCAAGGCGATGCGAAGGAAATGCATAATGTGGAGGTGAGGATAGTGAGATACTTTGAAGTTATTATGCTGATTGAGTTGATCGTCAGATGAGAGCCTTTGACAATTTACCAGCGCAGGGTTCGGTGGCGAGTCATGTACAGAGCCAGGCGGATCAGAACCACAGGACTTAGACGGACTATGTACTTCGGTATATGCAAGTGTGCAGGGATAGGCTTGTTTGTTTACATGATGATTTTACTACTTTTGTACCGAGTTGGATGACACGATCTTAGTCAAATGTGACAAGTCTGCGTTCTTGAGATAAATAACAAGATGGATTGTTTCGCATATATATGAAGACCATAAACTAAGTATATACTCAACCTAATCATCCATGGGAAGAATATCCGGAAGTGGTCCTGCAGGCACAATGAGGGTGTCTGTACCTGTGAGACCTCTCTTTCCTAGAGCTTGAAGATAATTAATTTTATACTAAGCCATTGTTAGCTAGTTCCATCCATCCATCTATATGTTAGACATCTCGTAGATATACCTACCAAATGCAAAGCACTAGTTTTCTTGAAAACGCCTCCTCTGGTCTCCTCCGACTCGTCCCAGTATAGCAGCCGGAGCCAGCGATGGATGCGCGGATAGTCATGGCGAATAATTTTGATATTGCATTTAAACACGGGGTGATAAGCGACGTCAAATCGGAGTAAAGTCGTATACAAGCGGATGTCAGCCTCGGTGATATGTTCGCCAAACAGATACGGCTGATGGCCTGGTTCGCCCAGGTGCTTCTCGACCCGATCAAGGGCCTCGAATAGAGGATACACGTTCGCATCGTACGCTTCCTGCGTAGTGGCGAATCCAGTTTTGTACACGCCGTTGTTGATTTTATTATAGACCCATTCGTTCATCGCGTCGATTTCGTTTCGAAGTTGTGGAGGATAGTACCCGCCACCTGGTTTGTTCTTTTCGCGCAAATCGGGAGGAAGGAGGTCGTCAAATTCAGTATACAGCATGCGAATGATCTCACTGCTCTCGTTGTTCACAATGGTTTCTTTCTTTTTGTCCCAGAGAAAAGGAACGGTGTACCGTCCCTCATAGTTCGGATTCGCCTTGAAGTACAACTCAGATAGATACTTGAATCCGTAGAGGGGGTCCTGTTCGGCGGCGCCATCGAGACCTGTAAATACCCATCCTTTAGGGCCAAGATCGTTACCGACCTTGACCAGTTCGATAATGTCTTCTAAACCTTTCAGGGAGCGGACAATGTTCGCTCTGTGAGCCCAGGGACACACTACGTTCAGGTATAGCACGTAGCGGCCAGCCTCCGCGGGGAACTCAGCGTCAGGGGAGCGAGAAATGAAGGACCGAAAGGCAGAGTCTTTGCGGCGGAAATGTCCATCCTGGTCGGCGTGCTTGTATATGCCGGCTTGCTTCGTGGGTAATGGTTAGCGTACTGCCTGTAAACCATCGCTGCGGGGGAAACGAGATACATCTGTCATTTCGACTATGTATGCCTTTGATCATTTATCGACGAAGCCTCTGTATGATGCATAAAACCACAAGATATATGGCAAGAAATATATACATTGCAGTCTATATTTCGGCCAGGAACATAAAGTGCGACAGTTCAAGAAGTGCTTACAAATTGGAGATTCTAATCCGGATGACGCCACCGTCGCTATTTACAGCCTTGAATATGAGGCATCAACCATCCGCCATATGCCGTCTTTGTTACTGACGTGAAATCCCAACCATTCTGTATATTATAACATGACGATTCTCCATGGAAACTCAAACAACCTTGAGGAGCAATGTTATTATACTACCATGTTGATAAAATCGATGCATATTTAGTTTGGGTTGTAATTGATTATGCAGTAGTCGCTGGAAGCGTAGAAAAAGAGGCATTCACGAAATATTTGCGTACGCAGGACTGCTCTTTGACTTGAGCTACTTATTCCAAAGAATTCCTATTCTTCATTATCTTCAACATAGATAACTTTATCTTAAAAGGCGGGACTATGTTGTCACTTCGGTCAAGGTAAGACCGAATGAATCACGAGACTCAGGCAACTCCGCAATTTCTGAAATTAGGAGACCCGCATAGGCCATTTGCACGGTTTAAAACTTGATTTGTACGGCTGGTTCTTGGAGCCATTGTACAAAAGCTCGGGATTTCCGACAACTGAGGTCGAAGCTCGCGGGGAAAATCCGGGGAAAGAAAAAAATTCGATTCAAGCTCTTTCCTAATAGGATACCACAGTTAATTAGTCAATGACAATGCATAGAAAGTCAATTTCGATTGCGTAGATCACGGCTAATATTTTCGGCATATGTAATAGCCATGCTAGACTCAGCTTCAGATAATTTCAAGTATAAGTATCACCATGCCACCACATCGGATATCCCGAATTTCAAAGCTGACAAACAGCTGAGCTTCCCCAGACATGATGCACTTGTATTCGGTTGCTACGGTAGCACTATGCCTACTGGCTGACCTGTCTACAGCAGGCATTACAAAGGCATCCGCTACAGCTGGACAGGTTACCTACAACAATCGAAACAGGTTTCTTTTCGACGTGGATGGCAACCAGATCGACGCATATGGGGCCAAAATATACTGTAATTCGCATTCCATCCGAACACTTATCGTAGCTAACTGTTTATAGGGTTCGGTACGTCCATCTGAGTCTGCGGGTTGGTGGGTGAAGAACTGACAGTAGAAACAGAAAATAAGTATTACCTGTATGGGACAAGCTTTACAAGCGGAGACGCAGGAGGACTCAACGCCTACTCTTCCATTGATCTTGTGAATTGGTAGGTGAGCTCCGGCGTTTATGGTGCTAGTCACATCCTTGAGCTGACCATGTCCCACTTACTTGACAGGGAGTATGAAGGCGTGGTGTCGACAATACCGGGTTCTCGCCCTCACATCTTATACAATGCCTTGACAGAGAAATATGTCCTTTGGGGCGAGGACGGACCGGATGGGGGCTACACTGTTTCCACGGCATCTTCACCAACTGGAAACTTCACGGAGGTTGGAGTAGCCATGCTAGATCCCGCGTTTTCCAGTTTTGTCGCTGCGGATGCCAGCGTATATCAGTCAGGAGATCAGGCCTACTTAGCATGGGCGGCTCTGACCTATACAGACCCAAATGAAGGAGACTTGTGGCCAGCGGTTTATCAGACAATGCATATTTCGCCTCTGACAAGTGACTTTGTAAGTCAACATGACATTATTTGACGGGGACTTTCTAATAGAGGCGTACAGCTAAACACCACCCTTGTGAGCCACAATGTGACTTCTGCCGCGTTTGACCTTGTTGACAACCAGACGGAATCCCCGGATATTTTTGAGAGAAATGGGCTATACTGTTAGTTTGCTCGTCTTTTCTAGGATTATACACTGACAGATCACAGATGTTGTTACAAGCAACACATGTGGGTATTGCAGCGGAACCCTGGGTATTGTCTATCGGTCAAGTTCAATCCAAGGACCATGGGAACGGGATGTCATATCTGGATATTCGTGCGGAGGCCAGGTAGAGGGAGTTTTTGCTGTCACAGACCCAAAAACACAGCAGACGAATTATGTATGGTCATCTACCACAACTGGTGAGTGGCGATTCCCGGCCTACTTCCAAGGTACTTAAGAGCTAAGCCGGCATACGTGATTAGAGGGCGGACCACGAGTCTCATTCTCGGGTCATATCTATCAACCTCTCCAATTCAATCCAGACGGGAGTGTTCAGGACTTGGATTGTTCCCAGAATGCTGAGTTCCAAGTTCCTTTCACTCTTGGACAGGGTGCCAACGCCACGGGGCTAGCAACACAGTCAACAGATGGAACTCCATTGCTGGCATCGGTACGTTATTAATTATCGCAAGATTCTGGTGCGTACTGTTAAAGTGGACTTTGCTAATAAATACCCACTATCCCGCAGTACGAGTCCGTTTGCGATTCTGGTATATATTACCGTCTGTACCAAACATGGAGAAACTCAAAGACGGGAACTCTGCAATCGGTGTCAGTTAATATCGCTGCAGGGGGCCAGACGAGTAACTTTACGATCAATGTGTTTTCGTTCACCACGATTGACGAGTTGGTGACTCCAGGGTAAGCAGCAGGTGGCACGTTCCAAGTTTGCAGCAAGCAAGTGATCGCTGACCGTGATCTCTTCCACAGGTACAAGTGGAACCTACTGGGATCCGCGACATTCGACTCATCCACTGTCGGCCAAACATTCCAGGCACTGAACATTCCGCTTAATGCCTCTGTGACCGAAGGACAGTGGCTCGGGTTTTCGATTGGCGAGGCAACTGAGCAAGCCCTCATCATTGGCAACTTGATACCGTGGTGTCATCTTGAGTATGAAAATGCGGACGACAGCAAGGTTCTGCTGGAACAGGGGTCTGGGCAAGTCTCTCCGCGGGGGCTGAAAACCACGAACAGCCCTGTTATGGTTCGAGCAGGAAAAGCCATCAAGTTCTTTGCCAATGTAGCTTAGAGAATAATAAGTGCAGGTGCCTCATATTTGATTGATTTGCACGTATCTTGTTTACGTTTTCCCGTATGTGCGTACCGTACCTGTTTAGCTTGAGGATCGGCCGTGCATGCGCATCCTCAGCCTAGCTGTTCCTAGGTAGTCTGGTGGACTCCGGGCTTCGTTCGGCGTAGATACGTAGCAGAAGGTCGCGTCCGATCGGAAGCGATGATCGTGATCGATCCACTCGCTAAGAGCCGGCCTCAGGCAGCTGCGAATTTCGTTGTTTACACGTCCAAAGTCAAAGGCAAGTGCTTAATCCCAATGAGGACTAGTGCTTACCGAAGCGTATTAAGGTCCACACCGCGCTTCCCGATCGGTTGGAGAGCGGGCGTTTATTGGTCCGTTGCAGCGGGAGAGCCACTCAAATCGCCCACCTCGGTCTGAGATGGGTTGGCCGGGTTGGGACTAGCGCCCTGCGACCCACGGGCGCCCGGAAAAGGAGATCGCGGCAATCGGAGCAGAGGGTTGTATGACAGTACGACCATGACGACTCTTTGGCCATGCTGTGCTGCCTGAGTGCAGACAGTTCGCAGAGCGTGTTCGGTACGCAGCCAGCATCTGTAGGCTGTGTGTTTTAAAGACAACGACGGCGTACGCCTCAGCGACAGCTGCGATTCTACCGAATCTAAATTGCAATAGTGTACGATGCACCAGCCACACGCAGCGTCATCGCACGCTTCACTACACAAACTAGTCCCGATACGAAAGGAGTGTGGCTTGTCGCTGGAAATTGGAGCAAATGATTGGCTGCAGCCAGCGCTAGAGCCCTTCCGGCCGTGAAGCTATTCCCAGCCCAGCCCATGGCCCCACTTTTGCTGTGGGTGGCTCACCTCGTTCCTTCCATTTGGCTGGGCACGGTGGGCTCCTGCTCTGCTGTCGTCAACCCCGTCCCCTCCGTGCGTACCTGCTCTTTTCTCCCCAGGCATCCTCAACCTTCGCTTTCGCTTCCACTTCTACATCCACTTTCTCCTCCATCCATCCTCCTGCTTCCTCCTTCCAACCCGCGGCCTTTGCTTGTGTCACGTTTTTCAAAAGAAACAGCAACAAGCCCTCTCAGCATCACCAATTGCTTGCCGATTGTCGTCGCACTCTATTCTCTCCAGCGGTGCCGCTGCCCGCTCTGACCACTGACGTCGGTAGCTTGGCCTACAGTCGAACCAGTCTGCACGACATCACCGCCCTCCCGTCGCGTGTCCTGTCGCTTCACGGCTGTTCAACCGTCGAATTCGATATTTTGTGCTACCCTCGGTAATCCTAATTTCAAAAAAAGGCAAATATGGCCACCGAAGATTCCATTCCCGAGGCAAAGCAGCAGGGCGTCATTGAAACCGCCCAGGCAGCTGCCAATGACCCCCAGTCGCAGATCCAACCCGACGTCGTCGAGAAGAAGCTTGTAGAAGAAAGTCGCAAGGCCGGTGCGGTAGCATACCAGTTTGACCCAGACGCCTCTCCAGAAGAGAAGGCACAGGCAGCTGCTGCCGTGAGTATATCCCTGATAAGCTCTAACTATCGATTCCTGCACTTCTCAAAAAGCGGGAACCCCCCCAAGGCAGCGAACAATCACTAACAGGTGTTCTTATTTTGCAGGAGATTCCTAACGATTTTCGTAACCCGAACAAGAAAAAAGGACTGGCAGTTACGACAGACAAGGTGGGTTTGGTATCTACATATCAGAGCTCTTCCTGCGCCTTGCTAACGAACATGATTCACAGGACCTGACTGGACCTGTTAAATATGACCTGCCGCCAACGAGTCAAGCTGCAGAGGAGGTGAATGAAACCTCTGGCATCAAAGGAGAACACAACATAGGAACACAAAATGGACAACTCACTGAAGATCAACGCTGGGCGCGGGATCGTACTGGATGGGCACCCCAATTTCTCAAGCCAGATCTGAAACTCGAGGACGGGGAAACTTTATTGGATCATCGGACTTTCTTGGAGGACAAGATTAGTGACAAGTTCTTTGGAGGTTCGTTACACACACCTTGTCTACTGGGATGTCTGTCATTGTCTAACCCATATTAGATTGGTATCACAATGCCGCGGTCATTGTCTTTGCTTGTATCACGTCCTGGATTATCGCGGTGCTTGGCGGGGGTCTCGGCTGGGTCATTCTGGTGATGGCCGCGTGCGGCACTTACTATCGAACATCCATTCGACGTGTTCGTCGTAACTTTCGCGATGACATTCACAGAGAAATGGCTAAGCAGCGGTTGGAAACTGATACTGAAAGTTTGGAGTGGATTAACGGCTTTCTACTCAAATTCTGGCCAATCTACGCACCAGTCCTGTGTGACACTATTATTAACTCAGTCGACCAAGTGTTGAGCACTTCAACCCCGGCATTTCTCGACAGCCTACGCATGAAAACATTTATTCTCGGGACCAAACCACCGCGTCTAGAGCACGTCAAGACCTATCCCAAAACCGAGGTTGACACTGTCATCATGGACTGGAAATTCAGTTTCACACCCAACGATACCATGGATATGACGGCACGTGAACTAAAGGATAAAGTCAACCCCAAAGTTGTGCTGGAGGTTCGAATCGGCAAAGGAGTTGTAAGCCACGGCCTCGATGTAATTGTGGAGGACTTCGCTTTCTCCGGCTTGATGAGAATCAAAGTCAAATTGCAGATCCCCTTCCCTCACATTGAGCGAGTGGATATGTGTTTTTTGGAACGCCCAGATATCGACTACGTTTGTAAGCCTCTTGGTGGGGAAACCCTCGGTTTCGATATCAACTTCATTCCAGGGTTGGAAAGCTTCATCAAGGAGCAGATCCATGGCAATCTCGGCCCGATGATGTATGACCCCAACGTCTTCCCGATTGAGATCGCGAAGATGCTAGCCGGGAACCCTGTGGATCAAGCGATTGGTGTTCTCGCCGTGACTCTTCAGGGCGCTGTTAACCTAAAAGGTGCAAGCCGAATTGGCAATACCGTTGATCCCTATTGCTCAGTTTCTATCAACAACCGCAACGAATTAGCACGCACTAAGACTATCAGAGACACAACCGAGCCACGCTGGAATGAAACTGTCTACATAATTATTTCTTCATTGACTGACGCTCTGACCATCGGTGTTTATGACTTTAACGATCTCCGCAAGGACCAAGAGCTGGGCATCGCAACGTTTCCACTCGACAAACTCGAAACGGAGCATGAGCATGAAAACCTGACCCTGGACATTGCGTACAGCGGTCGGAATCGTGGTATTCTCAGAGCTGACGTACGATTCTTTCCCATCTTGGAAGGTCGGAAGCTTGAAGATGGTACTGAGGAGCCAGCACCCGAACTCAATACAGGCGTTGCACGATTTACGGTAGAGCAGGCGAAAGAACTAGATGGCAGCAAGAGTCTTGTTGGCGCTCTCAACCCCTACGCTGTGCTGTTGTTGAATGGCAAGGAACTTCATACGACAAAGAAACTCAAACGCACCAACAATCCAATTTTTCAGGATGCGTCAAAAGAACTACTTGTCACAGATAAGAAGCATGCCAAACTGGGACTTGTTATTAAGGACGACCGTGAATTTGGGACTGATCCAGTCATTGGGAGATACCAAATCAAATTGGACGATATGCTTCGTATGATGGACAAAGGCCAGGAATGGTATCAACTGGCCGGTGCGAAGAAAGGTCGTGTCAAGATGATGGTGGATTGGAAGCCCGTCGCTCTGCGTGGTATTGCTGGTGGTGCTGGTTATGTCCCGCCCATTGGCGTGGTCCGTGTTCACTTCAAAGGTGCCAGCGAACTACGCAATCTTGAGTCCATGGGCAAGTCAGACCCATATGCCCGCGCTCTGCTCAATGGCATACCTGGTGGGCGTACTGTCACATTCAAAAACAATCTCAATCCCACATGGGACGAAATCGTCTATATTCCAGTACACAATGTGCGGGAAAAACTAACCCTGGAGGTCATGGATGAGGAGTCCATGCAAAGAGATCGTACTCTCGGCGAGGTGGACATTTCATTGTCTGACTACGTGCATGAGGACGAAAACGGCGAGTATGAAGTAGATGATGAGAAGCAGGAGTTGAAGAGTGGTCTTCGCATGCATGGCCGCGGTGCTGCCAAGGGATTTCTTCATTACACCATTGCTTTTTACCCGACTCTGAACGTCTACGACCCTGAAGAGGATGCCGAAGAATCCGAGGAAGATGATCTTGTTGGCGTGCCGTCTGGAGGCCACTCCAAGAAACCTAGTGCTGACTCCACTACTCGGCAAAGCATTGATCGACCTAGCACAAATAGTCAAACGAATGGACGACCTAGTATCGATACGTCAGCTTCGAAGACAGCAAGTAATGGAAACTTGTCTGCTCCGCCAACACCATCCGTAGTGTCGAAAGAGAGACCCAAAATTCACATTGAAGCTGCGGATTTGACCAAATACGGTAAGCTACAATTCCCTATCCCGCTTTTTCTATTTCTCGTCAAGCATTAACGGTATATGTAGAGTCTGGTTTGATCGTGTTCAAGATTATCGATGGCCAACTATCACATTCAAATGTCTTTCTTGAGGTTCTTGTCGACGACCATATGTTCCCGTCGTACACTTCAATGAAAATAAAATCTAAAGCTGCAACCTTTGAAGATGGTAAGTTATCTCTAAACACTTTCAAACCTAATCCAAGGACGCTCTAAATACCATTTCTGCACATTGTGATGGACGCTGACGTTTTCCTTATTTCAGTCGGTGACGCCTTTATCCGCGAACTAGACATGTCACAGCTCACTCTTAGACTTGTCGAAAAGTCTGGCGAGAAGGAAGATGTGCATGTCATCGCTCAACTGACTGGAGATACTTTGTCCACGCTACAGCGGTGTCTCTACAAGCCTACTGAGTTAACTCTCCGGACCGACAATGGGGCAGTCAGCAAAATTAAAGTTAGCCTTCGCTTTATACCAGTTGTGATGAAACTAGACCCCAGCGAGTCAATTAACAATTCGGGTGAAATCCGTGTCGATGTACTTGATGCAGCAGACCTTCCATCAGCTGACCGCAACGGGTTCAGTGACCCCTACTGCAAGTTCAAACTGGGAGACAAGGAGGTATACAAGACTAAAGTGCAAAAGAAAACTCTGCACCCTGCATGGAACGAATTTTTTGAGACTTCAGTCAAATCTAGAATTGGAGCTGATTTTCGCGTGGACGTGTATGATTGGGATTTTGGCGACAAGGCAGACTACCTTGGTGGTGCTAACATCAATCTTGAAGCTCTCGATCCGTTCCAATCCCAGACAATTACTCTGGATCTAGACGGGAAATCAGGCGCTATTCGGTTGAAGCTGCTTTTCAAGCCGTCTTATGTGACGCGGACCCGCCAAGGCCATTCTACAATGTCTGGCACATTTGCCCCTGCCGGTAAGATTGTTGGCGCTCCTGTCAAGGGCGTGGGCATGGTAGGCGGTGGCGTGATTAAAGGTGCCTCGTTCCTTGGCCGCGGACTGAAGAATCGTCTCCATACCCATAAAGAGAGTGATGCGGCTTCGATTTCTGTAGATGAACCATCACCCCCAAGAACGCCCAGCAAACAGGCTGAAGGTGGTCTTTCTCGCGCCCCCGGATTAGTGGTGGAGCCAAGCACGCCGACTTCTGCGGCAAATACACCCGATAGCTTAAATCGGCACCATAGCCGTAGCCGCAGCATCAGGTCTCAAATTGGTGGCACACCCGGCTCCCTCGGGGCAGAAACAGGAACAGCCCAGTTTACCATTTCTTCTGCGACCGGATTCCCACCAACGGCCAATCTGCGATGCCATGTTCGGCTTTTGGGTGCCAAGGGTGCCAAGGAAGTGCACAAAACAAAAGCGATAAAGAACTCTAGCGGCTCTGTTCAGTTTGACTCGTCTCATGAGACCTTTAAAGTCCCTCATGTCACGGCTGATGCCCAGTTCCAATTGAAAGTGGTGGACCACAACACGTTCGGCTCGGACGCGAGTCTTGGTGAAGCGCCACTCTTTGTTGATGACCAAGGGTCTGCAATGAGCAAAGAACGGACTGTGAATGTCGGCTCGGGCAGTGTTGTCCTCAAGAGCAGTTTTACACCCAGCGAACCCGCCAATGGTCGACCCAGCACCTCGCACTCGGTGAATCTCGATCCATCGGATGCCAACGGCGATGTGGCCGACAAGAAGCGACGAAGCTTCTTGTCGAAGCGCAGTGTCAGTGGGGCATAATAACATTAGATCCTTCATATTCTTTATTACCAGCGATATATTTTCTCTCCCTGTTCTCTCCGCCTCTCTGTTTGATGTTGAGTTGTCATGCACAAAACACCAACGTGTTTTGCTTGTTTTTGCTTCCTGCCTGCTTGATTTAGTTTATTGTGTTATGATATCCTTTCCTTAGATGCCCTTCAGTATCAACATTGCCATGTGATATTGGCTTATTTATACATATTCTGTGCTCTTCTGTTTTGACGAAGACCTAGCCATCTGCGCAACAGGCCAACCACAACGGTCTGGCTGCACTATAGTACTTACGTAGGCGGGATGAGAATAAGCCAAACACGGCAATAGATAGATCCCAGCAGACTGTCGCACGCATCACAGATGTTCTATGCAACAGAATGGCCAACCAGAGAGGCGGTCAGCGTGGAATGCCTGAGGCGGGGGGGCCGCCCTGGCACCTGCCGCCCGCGGTGGCTCTCGTTCGCTCGCTCGTTCGCTCCTGCCCTGTGCACTCGACGGCTGGTCCAAGCTTCCTGCTGCAAAACAGCCTTCCTTCCTGAGGCACCAAGCGCCAGCCCTGGCTTGCTCCTTTTCTCCCTCCCCTCCCCCTTCCTGTTCTTTCTTCTCCTCCTCTCGCTCTCTCGTTCTCCCAGGACGTGCATTTATCCTCTTCCTTGATTGTCTCTCGATTCCTTGTTGACTGTACGCCTTGTGTGCCTCACCCTGCGTCAGTCTGTCCTCTGATCCACTCCCCGCCACGTTCTCCCATAGGTAAGCAAGTGCATGCAAGCCAGCCCGCCCATTGATTGACCAGTCATCCTCTGCTTTCGCCAATTTCCCTTCCCCTCCTCTCGCCAGTTTTGCCCCATGGTTACGCCGCACGGATCGACAGACATAGCGTTGCTGTGTGGCAATCCAATGCCTTCTGTCGCCTCCGTCGCTCGCCTCCTTCTCCCTCTCTCACCAATGTTGTCATCATTATCTGCCGCCTGGCTTTTCCGCATTTTGCCCCGCTTTCCACCAGCCGATCTTCTGAACCTGCGACGTGTTGTTTGTTTAAGCTAACCACGACCGTCTGGCCTTGGAAATTAGATTGAAACAACAAAAATTTTCGCTCCTGATTTCGCTACATCCCCCTCCGAGCCAGAACAGCATAGAAAACAAAAACCATGGCCGCGAAAGCGATCCCCTCTCATTTAAGGGCTCAGGCGGAGTCCAGCGCAGAAAGTGAAAGTGGCTTCCAGCGCAAGCACCATGGAAAATCCCAATCTCATATGGTATGCCCCTCTATCCTCCGTTTGCCTCGTTTTCCTACAGCCAACGAGTTGCGTTGGGATACCGAAAACGCTAGTCCCCTTGAAGCGGAGACAGAAGCAACAAGGGCGAAGCAGGAGCAGATGATTGTGAAACAACAAACAGTCTTGAAACGAGTGCTAATATTTTTGATCACAGGCTTTTGAGAACGCTTCCACCAGCGTTGCTGCTTCTCAGATGCGCAATGCCTTGAACGCTCTTTCCGAGACTGTCGAGGATGGTAGCACTAAGAAGCGCTTCGAGGCTGAGATGGACAACTTCTTTGCTCTTTTCC
The DNA here is from genome assembly GCA_023625935.1 of Eurotiales sp. R13A2. Classification (NCBI taxonomy): domain Eukaryota; kingdom Fungi; phylum Ascomycota; class Eurotiomycetes; order Eurotiales; species Eurotiales sp. R13A2. The sequence goes on along the minus strand of JAMAFV010000017.1, from coordinate 808,202 downwards.
GACGCTTCTTGAACGACCGCGCAAAAGGCAACGCAGTCAATTGGGAGCGCATTGCCCCGCCCCAACCCAGCCAGGTCGTTGACTACGCCGAGCTTGGAAACTCGGCCTCGGTCGAGTTCCTCAATAAGCTCGCGGTCCTCAAGCTTAACGGTGGTCTGGGTACTTCCATGGGCTGCGTTGGCCCCAAGTCGGTTATCGAAGTCCGTGAAGGCATGTCTTTCCTAGACTTGTCTGTTCGCCAGATTGAATACCTCAACCGTACATACAATGTGAACGTCCCATTCGTTCTCATGAACTCCTTCAACACCGATGATGACACACAAAACATCATCAAGAAGTACGAGGGACACAACATCGATATCATCACCTTCAACCAGTCTCGCTACCCCCGTGTCCTCAAAGACTCGCTGCTCCCTGCACCCAAGAGCTTCGACTCTCAGATCTCCGACTGGTACCCGCCCGGCCACGGTGACGTTTTCGAGTCGCTCTACAACTCCGGAACCTTGGACAAGCTTCTTGAACGTGGTGTTGAAATCCTCTTCCTTTCCAACGCCGACAACCTCGGCGCCGTCGTTGATCTTCGCATCCTACAGCATATGGTGGACTCGAAGTCCGAATACATCATGGAACTGACAGACAAGACCAAGGCCGACGTCAAGGGTGGTACAATCATTGACTACGATGGTCGCGTGCGCCTGTTGGAAATTGCCCAAGTCCCCAAGGAACACGTCAACGAATTCAAGTCTATCAAGAAGTTCAAGTACTTCAACACTAACAACATCTGGATGAATCTCCGCGCCATTAAACGAGTTGTCGAGGAGAACGAGCTGGAAATGGAAATCATCCCCAACGAGAAGTCCATTCCCGCCGACAAGAAGGGTGAAGCCGACCTGTCCATCATTCAGCTTGAAACAGCCGTCGGTGCCGCTATTCGCCACTTCCGCAATGCCCACGGTGTCAACGTTCCTCGCCGTCGTTTCTTGCCTGTCAAGACCTGTTCTGACTTGATGCTTGTCAAGTCCGACCTCTACAGCCTGCAGCACGGCCAGCTTGTCATCGATGCCAACCGATTTGGTGGAGCTCCAATCATCAAGCTGGGTTCTGACTTCAAGAAGGTCTCTGACTTCCAGAAGCGCATCCCCAGCATTCCTCGCATTGCTGAGCTTGATCACCTCACCATCACTGGCCCTGTGAACTTGGGACGCAATGTCACCCTCAAGGGCACAGTCATCATCGTTGCCAGCGAGGGCAGCACCATTGATGTTCCTCCAGGCTCTGTTCTGGAGAACTGCGTGGTCCAGGGAAGCTTGAGAATCTTGGAGCACTAAACGAATGAACTCATACTACGGCTGCCCCTGAGGCCCGCAAAAACCCTTACATGAAGATCTAATAATTTTAACATTCCTCTTACTTATTCCTTGCAATATTCTCATTCTCTTTCTTGTTCCGTCTTTTCGCGGTGGCCATGAGCTGTGAGGTTGGACAGGCAACGAAGTGTTTGATTTGTGTAAAGGGCTCCTTTTGCTGTGGACGTGTTGTTTGGTGGAGGGCCGGTGTTGCAACTGAATAGATACTACTACTACTACTACTATTTCTTTTCACAAAAGGGGGACGACTTGGAACCGCGCTTATTTATTATAAACGAGACATTGTTACATAAATGCTTCCTAGCGAATTCATCGATACTATTTTTCTTTTATTCTGTCCTTGATTTATTAAATCTTAATCAAAAGGCGCGTAAGGTTAGTCAAACGCATGGGTACTTTCACTTAGTAAGTCTCGGCAACTTCCGCAACGGGCAAGTGGCGCGAACTGCCAGGGATCTTCGCGGTTCGTAAAACACCATTTGCATTTGGAATAGCTCCCCTGCAAAGTGGCTAGTCTCGATCCGCGGCAGCGAAGCTGCGATATTCCTTGTTGGAGTAGCTGCAAAGGAACAAATTATGCGCTGGTGGAAGCCTTTTCCACGCCTCCGTTTCCCAAGTCTCGGCAACTGATATCAGACCAACGTCATTCCCATCCAATAGGCCGTGCCATCATCTTCCCTGTCCACGTGGTGTTTCTGGTATTTCTCACGTCATGTTTAGACTATCTCAGGGGAGGTGCTCTTTAGCATGCTTGAGGCCTTGTTGGCGACATTTCAGAGGACCGTGTCAGCTGTCGGTCAGCGGTCGGTCAGCTACTTGCTATCGCATCAACCGGTGGTTGAAGCCTCTCCGTCCAGCTGCTGGACAGCGCCACTCCCTACTTGCCACTTTACTTGCAAAGTAGTCCTCCACTTGAATTCCTGATTAGACCTCTTAAATAAGCCGTAGTGCTTGATTTCTTAGCTCCCCCTTCACTTTCCAGGCATGTTCAAAACCATGAACCCGACACAAACGGATCCGCAACAAGCTCTCGGGGGACAAATGACTCAACAACAAAGGACAGAAACCGGAGGAAGCCCCTTCAGACCAATCATGCCAAGTCCATCGTTCTCTGAGGACAGAGTGCCGCCCAGTTCGAGAAGACATTTAGGCCCGGGTTGGAAGAAGAGAGTATCGACGGCTTGTCTGGCGTGCAAAAAGTCGAAACGAAAGGTATGTCAGAGATCATGCTAATTGGAGAAGAATGAGCGAGTTTTCCTGATTTCCGCTCCCATTTAGTGCTCGGGAACACCCCCTTGTGAGAATTGTCGCGCACTCCAGAAAGAATGCATCTTCGACGAGTCGCTGGATCAGCGACGGCGTATTGCCGCCAAAAGAACGGCCGAAGAGCTCGAATACCACCGGGACATGGTCAACGATTTGTTCAAAGTGATCAGATCAGCGGGCGAAGCCCAAGCGCAGAGGCTTCTAGAAATGATCCGAAGCGATGCCACTCCAGAAGAGATCCGAGTTTTCATTGATGAGGTTCTCGCCCAACTGCAAGCGTTGGAGCCCTCAAGTGAGGCCAAACGGAAGACAGCAGAGCAATTGAGGGCGCTTCGAAGCAGAGCGAACATGCAAGGTTCGGCGCCTTCATTCAGGCGGCAGGTTATGGATGTCAACTTCTTATGTGTCACCCCGCCCATCCAGGTACCGGCAAAACCCTGGACGACCGTGAGCGACGACGATGCGTTTGTCTCGCACCTGGTTTCGCTATATTTTACCTGGGACTATCCTTTCTATTCCTTCCTGGATGAGACTGTGTTCATCAACCATATGAAGTCTCGAGATCTGAGTTCTGAGTATTGCTCTCCTTTTCTGGTAAATGCGCTCCTAGCGCATGCATGTGTAAGTTTTCTTTATCCGTCTGGTGACTTTCAAAGTTGGTTATGGATCCTGAGAGGTGATTTGCCATTTAGAGCTATTCAGAGTATTCGGAAGCATATGGACTACCAGGCGATGTCACTACCAAAGGCGCCAAATTTTTGAAGGAAGCAGAGAGGCATTTTGCAGTGCAAAGTCAGAAAATGGATCTTTCTACGCTTCAAGGGATTATGGTTTTGTATGAAAGGTACGTAAATGGTGGCAGGTGTAGTGCATTATAGTTGAGAGAAAAAAAAAAGAAAAAAGCCAAAAAAAACTCAAAGCTGACGGCTGACCATGTGTCTAGGTACTCGATGACTGGGCAGGATGACCTGGGATACTCTATGCTTTACAAAGCGATTGAAATTGCCGACAAATTGGGATATACGGGGGGTGAAGGACAGGACATTGACTTGAGCGATAAGCCTGACGAGATGTATCATGCTACGATAAAGACTATTTGGGGGTTGTTCCAAGTAGATACGTGAGTACCTGGCCACTATTGACTTCATTGTAGGTTATGCTTTTGCTGTATGAATTTATCAATTAATAAGTCGTTCAGGGTTGCTCATACCGGATTCTTGAAAACCTGTCGCATCAAGAATGTGCGCTTGACAAGGTTTGCGAACTGGAGTGCGGACAAAGACACAGATCTCTGGACCCCTTATCCTTCCCAGAAAGCCCCGCGGAATGCGTATAGTATCACCTATTTCGAGAAATCCTGTGCGTTGAGTGAATTGGCGCGCGATATCTCAACCTCGCTGTTTGTGGATAACTTTGAAGGCGACAAACAACAGCTGGCCGAGGCCGTTGGCTCTTTGTATGAAAGGTTGCAGGACTGGCACAAGAATTTGCCCAGAGAATTCGAAATGTCGGCTCATCCTGCTCCTCACATTCTACTCCTTTAGTATGTCGTGAACCTGGAAAGATTGGCATTAGACGAAGAAGAACTACTTACAAATTGACAACAAAACAGCATCCGATACCACACCCTTCTCATTAGCATGTTTAGTTGTCCTCGAGGACACAACCATCTCGCTACCCCAGCAGACGTCGACGAGGATGAAGCAACACCAAGTTCTTCGAATGGTGAAGACCCAGTGTCAATAGCCGTTACATCAGCACGTGAGATTGCAAAACTCGTGCGAGTTCACCAGGATGAATACGGCATGAGCAGAGCGCACGCTTTTGCGCTGTATGCAGTGAATCTCGCTCTTTTTCTTCTATTGGATTATGGCATGTTCGACATTTCTGACTCGGACTGTATTGCGTTGACATCTGCATTTGCTGTTATGACTACTCGGTCAATGCTTGGACAAGAAGTGCGGACTATCTTTCGTCGCTCAGTACGCAAGGGGTCAACTGATGGAGTGTCTCTCTGGGATCAGTTGCCGGAAGGATTGAGGGAGATTCTTGAGGATAGTACATCAGACGAAGAGGAGGGAAATCATGACGAAGTCGACATCGATGGTGTCGTCGACGATGCCGTGAGTAGAATCAGCGATGAAGCAAGTTCTGCAAAACGTGATGAGAGTCCGTCTGCTTCGAGTGAATCCGTATCCTCTCCTGATGCCGGACAGGGACAGGCGCAAATCTCGAGGCAGCGACGGGCCGGTCCTCAGCATGGTCCTACGGGATTATGCGAGATGCTGTGTCGTTACGAGACTCTGACGCTAGGTCGCGATGATCAGGGGACTGGAAAAAGGCCGTGAAGTTGTTCGTTCAGTGCGCACGCTTGAAATTGAATCTGGGTGTTTCTGTGTCAAGCACTTATCCATGGCAACTACGAATTACGAACTCCGAACTGGATCTTGTCAGCTCATACTTCCTGTGCGGTCGCATATATATATTAGGCTGAGCTGCACGAAATCACATACATAAGAGTCTTTAAATAATCCTTAGTATTTTGCAACTATATATATATATATGTATGTATGTATATATAATTCAAAGACAAGTTGCGATCCATTATAACATTCTCCCGCAGGATTTCCCTCCGATCGAGGTAATTGAGGCCCTTCGTCTTCTTTCCCCAATAGGCAGGTTAGGGCTAGCGGATTCACTTTTCTTACTCCGGCAAAATCACACGAAAAACTTGGCTCATGCAATAAATAGTCATATAGTTGCCATGTACCACGTAGATGTTTGCATCAATTAACCCAGTCTACTATGGCTGATGACTCTGGCTTCCACGACAGGGGCGAAGGAGCGCATCCGCATACCACCAGTAGTATTGACTAGTAACGTAAAGTTGTAACCCCACTGAATCAAGCATTGCTAGTTTACCACTTACGCAGCTAGTCCTCTAGGCGTATTTATGTATGCGTCCGCTGTAAGCAGAAATAGCGCTCGCCCTAAGTTGCATGGACGGCTTCCCAGCATTGGACTCGCTTACCTGCGTTGAAGGCTGATCATCAGCTGGCAGGGGCTTTAATATGTACTCGAAGCAGACTATTTTTCGGCCTAGGTGTCGGTCATAAATATTGACCGCTTAGGGTATGGCTGTGTATTTGCAAGCTCCCCGCAAATACCTGCCAGATTTTTTTTCTTTGTCTTCTTTTAGTGTTATGTATCCGATAGCACATCCCACCGCACATAGAATTGGCTTGAATGCAGCATGTCTTCGAGCGATTCTCGTTCACCTCAACCCGAGGATATGGTTGATAACAGCCAGCCACTGAATGCCGAGGACAACAAAGTTGAAAATACTCAGAACAATAAACAGGTGAACGAGGGTCAAAATGGAAAGAAATGCGAGGGCGAGCAAGATTCTGAAAAGGCCCCTATTTCTGATGAAACAGGCGAAAATGACGCCGACTTGGTTTCGTGGGACTCGCCCTCAGATCCAGCAAATCCCCAAAACTGGCCCTCTTGGTGGCGCTGGATTATGATTGTCCTTGCTAGCTTTATTTCATTTGTAGCAGGACTTAGTTCGTCAATGTTTGCCCCAGCACTTCCGACGGTTGAGCATGACTTTCATTCTACCAACGAGACACTCGGCTCTTTTGTCGTCACTATTTTCGTGCTGGGTATGGCCTCAGGGCCGCTGATATTTGCGCCCTTATCGGAACTGTATGGCCGAGTCATTATACAACACGTTGGAAATGTCGGGTTCCTTATCTTCACGATTGCCATCGCTGTCTCTACGACTGAAGACATGGTGATTGTGTTCCGTCTGTTTCAGGGTGCGTTCTCATCCGTGTGCCTTACCAATGGCGGCGGTGTCATTGCAGATACAATTCCTCAGCAACAACGTGGATTTGCAATCGGCATATTCACGGTCGGTGTTCTTGCTGGGCCCGTCGTAGGACCTGTGCCTGGAAGTTTTCTTGCCGCCGCCAAAGGATGGAGATGGGTGTTCTGGTTGATTTCTATTTTAGTGAGTTGAATCCGATCTCTCCAAATGAACGGGGCTGACCGTTTCATTCAGATGGGATTTACCACCATTATGTGCTTCATCTTCTGGCGAGAGTCGTATGCACCAGTCATTCTTGGTCGCAAGGCTGCAAAGCTTCGCAAGGAAACGGGCAATATGTCGCTGCGGACGAAATATGACACCGGGCTTTCGTCTAAGGAGCGATTCACACGTACGATCGGCAGAGTTATTAAAATACTTATTCACTCACCTATTGTGCTTGCACTGGCAATATATGTAGGATTGGCCAGCTCATACTTCTATCTCCTCTGGACTACATTGACGACCATTTACGAAAAAGTATATGGATTCAGCGCGAGTATATCTGGTCTGAGCTATATAGGAGTCGGTATCGGGTTTATCTTTGGACAGTTGAGCTTTTCCTTTGCCAGTGATCGGATTGTAAGGTATCTGACCGCCAAAAAGAAGGATGGAGAGATGAAACCTGAATACAGACTTGTTCCCGGTATACTTGGTGGTATCATGAGTCCTGCGGGCCTCTTTTTGTACGGCTGGACGACTGAAAAACATGTACAATGGGTCGTGCCCATGATTGGAAGTGGTATCTTGGGGTTCGGCAATTCTATTACCTATGTGAGTGTATATTCTTTGTCCCGTTCACCATGCCAAAACCGCTGATTATTCTTGAAGATGAGCGTTCAGGCATACACTTTAGACGCATTTCCTTTGTATGCGTCGTCTGCATTAGCAGGCTCCACAATGATAAGATCCATCATGGGAACAGTGCTTCCAATTGTGGCCCCAAGGTTATATGACCGCCTCGGATATGGATGGGGTAACTCTCTGCTGGCTTTCATCGCCTTAGCATTTGTACCCATTCCGATACTTCTGATGACTTTTGGCGAGAGGATGAGATCACGAAACACAGAATGGCTTAAGAATCTATGAGCGTGGAAACTGGACCAGAGATTTATAATTTGAATAATTTATATACCTAGTAACATCGCATAATGCTTATCAATTTGAGTCTTTTCTCTCTAATGAATAAATTCCTCTTCCACCCAATGGCGTAAAACTATTTTGCCTTCATCGAATGAGGGGCTATCGATTCTCACAATAAGAGCAGCGTGTGCTCGTTTGACTTTATGAATGTGAACTGGATATTTGCGCCAACCAAGGCTATTCAAAGACTTGGCCATGACAATCTGCCTGTCGTTAAGGTCAAGAGCAGCAAAGACTCTCGAATGTTGATTGTAATCTTTCTGGATCAACAATGGTTGCTGTTCATTTGTTCCAGTATTCAATTCGTCCTCATCAACCACAGAACTTCCTCCCTTGTCGTCAATAAGTTGGTAATCTTCCGTGTGGTTAATAGCCTGATAGATACTCCCGGCAGCTTCTTGCACGTTTCCAATGGCTCGATGGACCCTGTCTTGTTCCAACGTTGCAAATATCAAAGGCAATGTGTAGTCCTTGCCACGGATCCTCGTTACTAATCTTTGATGAGAGAGGATCCGGCGTGGGCTCAAAATTGACTGCACGATTGATGTTACAAACAGCAGACTACAAAACAATGGTACAAATACAGTCATTCCAAGCAGGAAAAGTGATTCGTAGATGATAGTTGGCATTTTCTTCATAACGTGGGAGAAGCGACTGCTGAGTCGAGAGTAGTCTGTTGCTCTCAGAGTAACGGGGAGGCGAATATCCACAATGACATTTTCGTAGCCCTTAAGGTAATGGATAACCTTAGTAGCCGGGTTCGCATATGGGTCTGCTGTAGATATGGTACTCGTGTAATAAGCAACGCTGATGTCATTGATAATATTGCCGTAAAGGCTTCGCCGTTGGAATTGAGCGAGCCCTTTCATGAAAGTTGTCTCTGGATCTGCTAGGATGTCTAACAGTGGTCTTCCTGTATCCCGGAAATTATCTATCAAGAAGAATTCTCGACCGGTCCCACAGAAAGCGTAGGGAAACAAGGTATTCGTAATGTCACCACGCCTGTAATATTGATTGTATGAGTTAGATAAATCATCCCATTAGCTAAAGCTCTGAAAATTATAAACGTATCCTCACCATCCTCGGATGGGGCTTCTAGCTCCCAGAAAAGGAGAAGCAAATGCCGAAAAGTTCTAACATTTGTTAGTACATGGCGTTAGGACCAAAAAACCCATATGTTTTGGCTTACTACTGGCTTCACATTATGGAAGAATCCTTGACTTTCAAGCAAGCCAATTGCATACCGAGCGATCAGTCCTCCATAGGAATACACAGCCATGGATATACGTGTGATTTTGAACTCTTTTCTTGCCAGATTTTCAACTTCATCAAGTATCTCCATACACAGCCGTTGGCCCCCAACTTCGATGCCATCGTATGTCAGGCTCCGGCAGTTACTTTTGGAGACAAGAATGTGAAGGCTTTTGTCGTCCGCGTGTTTTTCGCGGAGCATGTCAGCCATTACTCTAACGTGATTTTGACTACCCCATAGCCTACTATAAATCAGCTATAATTGTTAGACGGAAGGAGCAGAAGTATCATTTTACCCGTGTATAACAACACATAGATGATTGGCTTTTTTCTTCTCATCTGGGTGCTTCTCCATGGCCATGAAACGTGCAAGAGCTATACTGAAAGAAAGCCTTTCCTACAAAATGGAGGTTTCAAGGAAGGACAAATGGCGTTGATGACTTCAAGATGAGTGAGTCTAGGAAAACCTGTGATGTACTGGTATTCTATTCACCGTTTGCTCTGGAACTGACTAGCCCAGACAACTCGTAAAGCGTCATAGTAGATATGGCATCAAAATTGAGGAGACTAAACCTCAATGAACGAGATTTGACTACTGCGGCCTGTTCAGCTCCAAGGTTACTTTGGGTTACGGGCAGGATTCTTCATCCTGGCCTTCTTGCTCCTCAGTGGCGTGATGTTGTTGGCGCTAAGTTGCGCAACGGATACTTTCTTAACATTTACATGCTTATAGTGACCGTATAATTATGGACGGAGAGTCGCATGCAGATGAGACAGTCCAGGATCTGCATGTAACTTTCCGTAATTTATTTTGAATAATAGCACAGGATTGTTACACCCACGTCAACCCGCTAGCATCCACGGATGATACTCAAGAACTCGTATTTTGAAAGATGTACACGTCATTATTTCTTTTTCGCAAATTACAATGAATGTAGAATAAGGCCGTGAGTATTTGAGTTACTATCTTCAACTAACAAAACTTCCCCATCATCCAAACTTCTACTTTCCGTGAGCTGGCTCGGGTTGCAAGCAGCGTATCGAATGATGATGGGGTCTTTACAGCTCGGTGCTACTTATTTTATCGGTGCGATAGCGTTTGGTAATCTTTTACTAGCCTATCGGAGGATAAGACAAAAGAAACTTATCCGATCTCCTGCCTTCACCTTACTACCAAAGCTGTCTGCCACTGAAAGGGCGGCATTAGAGTATCCGCCTGATGTGCTCCCGGGAGGGAGAGATGTGAATACTCCGGTAAGGAAAATATATTCTCTCAATACAATATGGAGGTTAATTGTTGAGTCAATTCTAGTTTGGTTTCATGAAAGTGTATGAATGGGGCCCTACCAACGGGCAAAAAGTTCTACTAGTCCACGGAATAACAACGACGTGTATATCTATGGGTGCCGTGGCTCATGGGCTGGCAGATAAAGGGTATCGAGTCATGCTTTTTGTGAGTCCGCTACAACTTTCAATTCCGTCGTTTCATGATTTGCATTGTTTCTGAGTTTTTGATAGGATCTGTGGGGACGGGGGTACAGCGACTGTCCAGCCGATCTTCCTCATGACGAGCGACTGTACTCGACCCAAATCCTTCTTGCTATAACCAGTTCACCACTTTCCTGGACGGGATCCTCCGGAAAAGACAAGTTTCATCTCGTTGGTTATTCTCTTGGCGGTGGAATTTCCGCAACGTTCGCCTCGTTTTTTCCTGACATGATCACGAGCCTCGTTTTGATATCGCCCACCGGCATGATTCGAAAAGAACGAGGGCGGATGCGATCTGTCTTTCGGGTCGTGTCTAGAATAATTCCAGATTCTCTTCTCAATCCGGCGTTGAGAAATTTTCTTGAAAATGACTTGATAAAAAATGCAAGACGACCATTAATCCCGTCCCCAGGGAAGCCTAAAACTGATGTTCAGTATGTCAGAAGCTCCCAATTTTGATCTGCTTCACAACATATGCATTGCTAACAAAGTCTACTATCAAGAGCACCATCTTATACTAGTTTATCACGCGCCTATCCCAGTGTCAACCTTGTGTCATCAGGACTCTGGCATATCAGATTGCATCAAGGGCTAATTGAATCTTTCAAGTCAACTATACGGTATGGACCTCTATTTCAACGACAAGAAATGTATAGGCTTTTGGCAAAACGACAAGACAAGACTCTTTTTATAGCAGGAAGTAATGACAAGCTTATCAATGCTGATGAATTGAGGGAAGATGTAGAGGCAGTGATGGGGAAAGACAAGATGGGTTGGAATGTAGTCGACGGGGCCCATGATATCCCGTGTGCTGATCCGGAAAAGATAGTGAACATTATTCACATGTTTTGGAATGAGGGGGCATGTAACAGCATTGATAGATCAAGTAACTGATCATCCTAATGAGGAGTCAATAGTATAACATTACCGCCACAGTACCGAAAGAAAAGGGGATTCTTCGGAGATAGGCAGTCATTTCTGCATGTAACAATCCAATAAAGATGATGACATTGGACTAGTATCTACAAGTACATGCGGGGAGATAGTAAATATCAAAACAGTCTATTTCAAATGCGTGAAACCGAGGGTTGGATCTGCGAGCCTAGAAACGAAGCTGCATAGAGCGCCCTTGGTGAATACTTTGGCCCCAATTTAATACGTGTAGCTTGTGATTATGACAGTCGATCTTCAAGTGCGGTATCTTCAGCTTTGTGATATTGTTATCAGGCTATATCGATTAGTATGTGATCGACTCTCTACTCTTGCAGTAAGCACCTGTTTTGAAAATGTTTTACCGGGACGATCAACTGAAATAAGTACATTGTCGTGAGGTTACAATGCATTAGAAGATTAGCGGGCGGGTTTGCCATTCTTTCATTTCTCGTATGGCATGTGTAAAAAGTAAACGTGAAGAATTTTTAATTGAGGCTATAAGGTTGTAGTAATCATGACTGCTTTCAGTACTAGACCACAAAAAATCAATAATAACCCACTGTCTATATGCCGATGTCGTATGACGCAGTCGTTGGCCCAAGAATACGCACAAAGCCCCCGGAGTGAAGGAGAATCGAGGCTCGGTGTCTTCCAAATGACTGCAACATTAAACATTGTGTATTCGTTTAGCCTGTCGTAGCATAGAATACCAATTATGCATCAAAAGAAGCCGTCTATACCTTATCACTGCCTCTACAGGCAGTAACTACAAAGACTACTTAAATTTCAACAAGGGGAAGATCCAGCTAAGAAGTTCTTCAACATCGTTACCCATTCATGGCTTCATACAACCATGAACAGTTATTAATCACATACGGCTTTTAATTGCATTCATAAAGGTGTTCCTATAGATTTCCCGCTTACCAGCAGGGCCATTTTTCTAAACGAGGATGCTGTTATTGGTGGAGTAACAGTGATTGGCCCGATATAGCATGCTTAAGGGCACATATAGCATGCTTAAGCCTTAAATCTATCCCGGGTTCGGAATTTCTGACAGCTTTGTGTTGGATAGGCTGTCCACGAAGTGATCGATAAAGTCCCGTCCCGTATCGACTAGTGGCGCCATGAGAGACATGCATGACCTATATAAACCGGTCTTAAATACGGCGCTTGCCTTGATTGAGATTGACCGACTGCTCAAAAATCTCCTCATCAATAAGCATGCTTCAAGCTAAGTTACTCCGCAAACTCCAATTTATTCACTCACTCCGCGGACCTTTTGACCAATGTTGGAACTATATGCGGTAGGATTCGGAGCCAATTTTTAGCTATCATCGCCCGGCGCACCAGACAACGCCAACCTTGATTTCTCTACTTTATATTGATACGCCACACAAGTGACTTGTAATCACATTTCGCGTTATTACAGGACCAAATACGGTGTATAAGCTACTACACAGCCAAGGTGCCCCACAGCAAATACGGCAGCCCTAGCCCTAGCCCTAAAATGTACAGCCAGATATCTAGTTTATAGGCTCTTATGAGCCAGTGGTAAGCAACCTAGACTTAGCGCTCTGGATGAGGCAGAGAATCAAAAACCTATGCTACAGCCCTCTGGTATTTCAAATCTTCGTACGCATGACTACATGATTATTGAGCGACAGAAGGATCAACATTTGTAGATAGACAACCAACAAGCGTGCTCATGTGTTAGATACATTCCTCAGACTAGGGGCACACAACTTAATCTTTCCAGCGAAGCCAAGCTCTCCATGAAATGGCAGTCACTGCAGTGACAGTGACCGCCTTTATCATCAGTTGAAACAGAATATATGCTGTAAGCTTCACCCGATGAGGAAACATTTCTTTGCGGTACTTGACTTGGTCATTGAGGTTGGGAAAGTCGGTCTTGGGTATACTTTTACCCAAGAACTTGCAGAGGGGCGCCCAACCTTCCCTGACATCGAAGACTAGCAGTCTTTCGGGTGGCACTATACGTTTGATATGTGCATTGTGTTCCCGAAAGACACGCCTTCCATGTTGCGGGAGATCGTTCCAAAACACCTCTTCGTAATATGTATGCAGCCCTTCACTAAATAGCGTAGGTGGAAACAGCGAAAGACGTCGGTTGAGTCGAATTAGATTGGAGAGCCAGCCAACGTAGTTTCCCCATGTTGTAGCAATCATCGAAGACATCCAAGCGTCCTCATCTCGCGTAGTCAAGATAATTTTGGCATCTGGATAAGCTTTTATGAGCTCCTCTGAGAAACTTGATCCAGCGTGTCCTACGATGGCCTACCATCTCCGCGATTAGACTATGTTAGTCAAAGAGAATGAGAAAACATTAGATATGTGAGACAAAGAATCAACAACGCACAGTAGATGAAGCAAAGAGACTTTCCCATTGTTCCAAACCAAACTCTGTCCCGCCTTCTCCCTTGTACTTCTTTTTCGAGGCACGTCGGAAGAACTCGCCAAAGTCACGAAAATATATGTCTCGATCACCAAAAACACTGTAGCCCAGTTCTTTGAGTGCGGAGGTAATGGAAGTTGTACCAGTACGAAACATTCCTACTACAATGACTTGCATTGGCTCCGTCCTTGCCTGGATGCAGTACTGTGGCCCGGAGGCTGGGGGTGCCTTGGTAGCACTCATTCTGCTAGTAACTAATAAGGATGAAAATTGACTGTCAAGTGAAAGATGATGAAGTCCACAAATTAGAAGGCCGATGTGAATCAGGTCTTAAGCGTGCTCTCTTTCATTATTCGACGTGGGAGATATTCTCACGATTTATAAAAAACCAAGCTACCTAAAATCGTAGGGAACAAGATGATCATCTCACCGTGTGGTCTACAGTTACCATTGACTGTTGTTTTGATATATGCGTAAAGCAAGCTAAACAATTACCTGAAATTAGGCAGTTGAAATACAGGTAACAGGAATAACACGCCAGGTTTTACTGATGCATTAGCTTGTAATTAATTACGAGGTCGTAAAGCGGGGGGCTGCCTAACAAAGAAGTTGCTCGCGTGCCTACGTATGTCTGTACTTCTAAAGACCAGGGTCCATTCCTTCGTCGGCACATTCTATCATAATTAATTGATTCAACTAGGATAATACAAGTATTTTATTAACTAGTTACTTTTAGTGGTCACCGTAGCTGGCCAGTGACCACTCGTTAGACATATAATTGGCATCACAGGCAAAGGCTTGTGCTAGGAGACAACTAGTAAGGCGTCCTTTGATTGGTTTGAATTCTGGTATTTTGATAGTCATCTGCATGCGTCGTAACCCTGATCTACTAATTAATCATCCTGCAGATGTGCCACCTACGTTTGCAATAATGTGTTTGGTGTTTTTCGAACGTTCGCTCAAAACACATTACAAACCTAGTTTGGTGTATTAAAAGTCGCGGCCTGAAGAAACTTTCTGAAAATATAATTTTCAAGGGCGTCTGGGGAATGTGGTTGCAACGGGTAGCCTCCAAATTGACGCGGACTTCATTGAAATAAGTATTTGAGTTACTAGTATATTATCCCAAGGGTGCAATGAATATTTATAGTCTTCTTGTTGATGTCAAGCTCAGGGACTATTTGGCCCCATTTTGATAAAGCCATCCTTACAACGTACAAGGTGAAGTAGTCATGACAATTGGTTGAGTAATACTATTTGAAATTATCAGTATTCTGGCAGGAATACAAAAACTTCGTAATAAGGCAATGCACTGAGGTCAATGAAACCATGAGTCATATCAACAATGTGCATCAATGTGGCGTGGGTCTTCTCATACATCTTTGCTCTTTTCTTACTGGGACGTGATGATCATCCCAACTTGCTGCAAATCTCGCTTCCTCCACTATCTCCAGGATTGTGCTTGTAGTAGAAATATGAAATTCGCGCACTAAACAGGCTGGACCCTAATTTATGATGCAGTAACGAAGTGGATAGTCGTAAATACACTCAGGTTTGATTAACGAGTGATGGTTTTCAATCATAGGTGGAGGAAACTTTACCAGAATGGGTAATTCCTATCAGTTATATGAGGATAGCCATTTCATTTCATTGATTATTTCGATGAGTCACTATCAGGGACCAAAACTTCAAAGTGACCTTCTGTAATATGAATAGGCCGGCTTGCATGTCGATTCAGCCCCAGATCAACGTAGTATAAAAAATACGGCTAAGTGTCGGGGCAAGTATCTACTAATGTATTATCTTTTGCTTTGGGACATTGGGTAACATCGACTGGGTGATATTGTTGTCATGGACAGTCAAAGGTTGAGCTGGTACCCCTAGACAAGTTAGATACTCGTCAGCATCAGATTATCTGGCGGTAGGAGGAACTCGTACTCGGTGACGTGAGATGCAAGCTCATGTAGAAAATCTAAGACTTCAATGAAAAATACTTCGAATGCCATAAACCACTTTCTAACACCAGGACCACATACTTTTCATTTCGACTTGCCAGTCACGTTCAACATGTCTTTTGATTCCGAGGATGCTATTACGCAGGACCTCACCATGAGGAGTGGGTCAGCAGAATCGAAGCAGCACGATCTCGAGCTCCATAGACAGACGCCTATGAGTCACGACCACCAGAAACCCCTTGGAAAGACACCTGATGGAACTGGTATGTCAACACACTTCAAGAAATTTTACGAAGGTGTGCCTTTTTCTCTTCGAAACTAATGTTTGCACAGTATTTGTTGTTCCAGAAACACACGACATGGTATCCCAACTGTTAGATCCTCGTCAACCACACAACCTCTTCGACGCATTGGTGATCACTACAATCGCAATACCCATTGCTGCATTATATGCAACTCCACAATCTGCACGACAACCTGTGTCTGCCGTCATTTTCCTGTTCTGGCGAGCGTGTTACAACATTGGCATTGGCTGGCTTCTGTACCAACAGTCCAACTCTCGCCTACTCATTTCATGGGCAGAGAAGTCCAAGATTTTCAATTGCTCAAAAACTTCAGAGTCATGTCGTCGGACATTGTTGCAAAGACTGATTAAAAACGAACTGGAAAGAAAAATTCCAAAAGATTACAAATTGGATAACGCTCCAATTGAGTACAATACTTGGCTACTTTTTCGACGAGTAGTAGACATGGTGCTGATGTGCGACTTTACTTCATATTGCATGTTTGCTTTTGCACATTCCCTACGTCCTGCCAGCGAGAGTATTGCGGCTACCGCCACTCGATATTTTATAGGGATCTGTCTCCTCGCCTTTAACCTATGGGTCAAATGTGACGCCCATAGAGTAGTAAAAGACTACGCCTGGTATTGGGGAGACTTCTTCTACCTCACAAACAGCGAATTGATATTTGACGGGGTTTTCGAGCTCATACCTCATCCAATGTATTCTGCTGGATATGCTGGATATTATGGCATATCATTGATGACTGCCAACTACAGAGTCCTGCTGATCTCAGTCATAGCACATGCATCACAATTTGCATTTCTTTTCTATGTTGAGAATCCGCATATCGAAAAGACGTACCCTCCTACCAGTCACCACGAGGAAGCAAATATCAATGTGTGGGAACTAGCGTAGATATACGCTTGAAAACGTTACAAGCCAGATTTCTCCATATTGAAGGGGATAACCTGCACCAATATCCTCTCGATAGGTATATTTCTGCCCGATAATGTTTGGCTTTGGAAAAAAGTATTCATATCCTGAAAATGTTTTACATCAATGCTTTTATGCGCTATATCGTCTCATGAGGATGTATGACTTGCGAAGAAGCTAGAATTTCTCTCTGGATAGCCTAATATATATACAAAATAAGATGGAAATACCCATAAATATACATTCTCCACATGTTTGTAGGATAGTGGTCAACTTATTCTAATTCCCATAGTGAGATTAGCGCGGAGCCAAGTCATTGCTAAAGGATAAGTTCCTGTTCCCCATCACAACATTTGTATGATTCAACCCTAGCACATCGAGTTAGACCTGTATGAATGGTTAGCCATATAGTATGTCAGTTTTTGATTAATACTAGCATGAGTTGGTGAGGTCCGAGTTGACAACTACATATCTACCAAGGTCTAGGGCTACTGGTGCAGAAGCACAAAGAACTCTGATCCTTCAAGTAAGCGTACATCATTTATTATAGCGTCAAGCTATTCAAAGTCGTTGAAGGATAAACAAAGAAGTTGATGCTGGGAATTGTCCACTACTTATCTCTCGTCTATCTTTGAACGTGTTGTAAGCAAACCGCTTGCGAACTCCCCGAAGCTATGCATCATATCGAATTGATATTTTGCTAACGCGGCAATCTATTCTTATCAGACATTTTCTACTTTAGGTCTACCACGAGTACGGATACAGCAAGCCCGCTCAAACCGTGAGTTTTTAAAGATCCACCAGTTGCCTGCCATTTGGTTTCGCCCCAAAGGGTATTGGCAATCGATTTCGCAGAGACACTGTCCGGCAAGCTGACGCTTATCTCTCCTGTGAGGGATTCGTAGTTGAGGTTCAAGATAGAAATCAGCAGCTGATCACCACTAACCCAGGCGGCAGCATCGACTCTGTCACCACCTGTCACCGTCAACTGTTGAGAGAGTGGAGCTCCAATTAAAAAGTCTGTCACAGTCGTACTAGTAAGGACCTTGGTGAGCTCGTCTGTGGCAGCCAAGATCTCAGCTGACGTAGGGAAATCCCACATGACTATTCCCTTGGCTGCGTGGTTGATGCTTATCATGATCATTATAATTTCCTCATCTGCAGTAGGGTACCGAGTCCAGAAGGTCTCGTTGCCAAATGCCTGCGGAGCGCCCCAGTGAGTTTTGGGCCAGCCAATTATCTCATCATAATATGCAAAGTTGGTCAGACGGTCAGAAATATCCTCAAAACTTCCATGGCAGTCATCGCAACCGCAACATCCGTATGTTGCATTACATGGAGTATCGTATTCGGTCGACCAGCTGGTGTTGGTTGAAATGGGATAGACGTCCGACAAAATAATGTCAGCGCCAGAGGCATAATCTTCGTAATAAAAGTCATAACAGTTCAGAGCCAAAGACACAGGATGGTACATATCCAATTCCCGAATAGCCTCATATGCGATTAATGTCGAATTGATGGGATCGCTCTTTCCATCCGGCTCATCGCCTGTGTACCACAGAAGAATAGACGGATGGGATCTCAGCTTCGTGACCAGGTCGATCATTCCGGTCAAATTAGCATATTCCCACACGACATCGAACTGGAAGAAGAGCCCCAGTTCGTCAGCTCGCTCGAGATAGGGCTCAAACTCATCCCAGGGGAAAGGCGTGTCTCCTAAGTCTCCTGTGGGGACAATGTGGATGACGTTGTAACCCCGATCAGCAAACTCGTTCAACGTCGAGACATTGGCATCCCAGTAGAGTGTCCATTGCACTAATGCTAGTCTCAGCAGCTATTTTCTGTTTCTTGTAAAGAGCTAATCTCACCGTAGTACGTATATGGGAAAAGAGGAGTCCATTGTGTTTCTGTGCCCTTGACTACACCGAGGCCGCCGTACAAGTGGTCAATGCGTGTAGCACTTCCCCCATCTGTCCGCTGAGGTAGTCGGTATAGTTCCGTGCTGGCTTCAAAGGTCGTTTTACTGCCTCCGTCTGACAAGGTTGCGACCACGGTGATGTTGTAGGGGGTCAATTGGGGATCAAACATGTCGAAGCTAATGGGGATTTCGTTGTCGGCAGAACCCAAAACAATCGATTCTTGTTTGGATGCAATTGACACGCCATTCGAAGTAATTTCAAGACTTAGGCTGGATTCGCCATGGGAAGTGGAGGCTGAGCTCGGTAGCGATTGTCCCGTCAAGTATGATACTGTCGCGTCAATGAGCAGGCTTCCTTGAGCATCGCTCTCGAGATAGATGCTCATGCGGGGTCGGACATTCAAATTAAGAAGCGGTGTTGACGACCTTTGTGGTTCCTGAAACCATCCACCCGGGTTGAATGATGCATTGCTTTAATAAGCATGTTAGCAAAGATGAGGCCAACTCTTGGAGCATTTTCAGGGTCATTTTTTTACGTTGCTCTGTATGCTTTCCCGCACCAAATATCCACACCAGCTGGGTTGTTGAACGAAAAAGCTGGTGGCAGACTTGCCAGAGCCGCAACGACGGCCAGTAAAGACTTGGTCCACATCGGAAAAATGCTGGTCTTGCGCAAGTTGTGTCTGGGTGCGGGCAAAGTGGTCGAGTCGCGGGATGTGATCTATTTATCCCTAAACGATCTTGTTTTAGCTTTTGCTGCGGAAAATTGCTCTATCCGTGCTCCTGCGAGGTCCCCCCATGTTCTGTCACTGCCGAAATGAATTGCTCGCGGTAGATGTAACGTTGATACTTCTGTAGTCATTTATTTAAAAGCATATATGCCGCTATGACGAGGAGTGCAGCGCCCGAACCAACCATCAGGCGGTGTGGTTGTTGTTTTAAGGATCCACTGCATGTTGATATAGTCGGCTGGTGTTCCGGAGGATGACGAGTTCCGCTCTTTATCTGGCCTGGCACAGCTCACCCCGCGTATCCGCAGAGTTGATAAGACCTGAGCGACCCCCACGCTTAACCTCAAAACTTTCCAGAAATGCCAAAATGACAATGTCACTGTGCCATTGCTGTGGGGGGACAGTAGATAGGAAAGAGTGAGGAAAAGCATGTTTGATAAGTAGCTATCAGCAACACCGAATACCCGGTTTATACTTTCCGGTGCAGCTAAATGCCTGATATTGCTGACCAGGCACGATGTGTAAATGCCATTAGAGCTACTGCTTGGCGTTCCTTGAATATAGAGAGAACAAACAGGAAAAAGGATCTGAATTTGAAGGATATAAAAACATTAGGATGCACAGTATTCCGTCCTAGTTACTGGGTTCTCTGCATTTAAACCTCAGAAGAGATTTGATCCATATCCAGCGCATTAATTTCCTCTTCTTTAGCGTTTAATTGACGGAAAGATAGGTAGAAGACAACGCCACTGGTAAATGCAGCACAGCAAGGCCGACAACATCCCATAGAATAGCTGGATCATAAGCCACAGCAGTCAGAGCCTCTCCAATTGCAGCTCCAAATGCAGTAGTCAGCAGGTACATCGACTGGACGAACGACTTCATACCTGGTATAAGCATATTCTAGACCTCAAAAAATTACTACTAGAATCACGTGTTGTTGTCGACATGAAAGGAGACTCACTGTGTGATCTCAACCTCGCGGTGGATGAGCGACATGATGAACAGCTGAAATGAAGTTGTATAGTTATGCGAGACAGAAGAGTGATTGGGAGAGTACGAGATGAAAGGGGAAATGGCACCAGAAAGCTTCTCCCTACTGAAATGGGCGCAAAGAAATAACAAATTGACGAAGATTTGACAGGGTAGAAAATTGTAGTCTGCAGTAAATAAATAATATTAACAATTACGAGAGATATCTAACTTTGTTCGGCCATAGGAGAAAGACAGACAGAGAGCATCGCCCCAGACAGGAAACCGTGCCTGAGGTGTCATCTCCATTTTCTAATGCAACAACACAATTATCCTGGCAAAAGTTCCATGTATGCTACTCTTCATCGAACACCACAACTATTACTGGGCCCATTTACTCATTTGCCTGATTCGCTTGCCATATACGATAAATGCAAACGGAACTGGTGTCAGTGCCACCGCAACGCAGCCCAGCAGTGTCATTGTCCAGTTGACGTGCAACTTCAGGAACATCTGCCGGTCGAAGAGTGGGCACGCAGCAGCAAACAGAGACCTTATCATGGTGTTTCCTGCAATAGCAGACGCCGCGCTGAGAAACGGTCAGCTTCTTTGACAATGAAGACCGGAAAAGGGGCGACTTACAATATCAAATACGAGTCGATGAGATACATTATAAGCTGCATGAAGATACACAAGAGTCCGAAGCCGATAAATGCACCGGCAATCGTGGGGACTATCCAGTGCACAGTCTCATAATACCCGGACCAGCCAAACCAGAAGAGCCCAACGGCAAAAGTGATACCGCCAGCACCAGCAAGTGGAAGACGCCATTCAGGCACAGCGCGGTTGTTGTTAGCATGAAACATCTTAACCCACCGAGGAGTGACGGCAATAGACGCCACGCCGGCAGCAAGCATCCCTATAGCCATGCCGAAAAAGGGCAGGCTTCCCACGCCAGGGCTCATGTGGTGTACATCTTGGAAAACAAACGGAAAGGCCGCCAAGCTGATGTACATTAATCCATAAACGAAAGATATATATATGCCGACGAGAAGCAAAATAGGCTCCGTGATCAGCATCCGTAGCGGCCGGAGGAGATTCTTCTCAACAAGGTCCTGTAGGCTGGTCTGGATCTGCTCTTGTCTGGCGTGGATAGCCCAGTTCTTTGTGCGGCGGCGAAGATACATGGCTTTGGAGACTAATATCATTGGAGGATACGTCTCTCTCATAACGAACGCAATTAGCGCGCAAGTACTAGACCCCATAATCAGAGACCAATATCCATTCCATCTCCAGCCAAGATAGGACGTGACTGTGAATGAGCCCACAGCAGGAGCTACCATAGGGCCCATGAAAACCGAGCATGCGAATGCCACCAAGGCATAGCCTCGCTGCTCAGGTCGGTAAAGGTCGGTATACACCGCGGCGACAACCACCAAGGGAGCGCTGCCAAACACGCCCATGAAGAACCGAGATATCATCAGAGTTTGAAGATCTTTGGATACCGCAGTTGCAGCCGCAAATACCGAGAAGCCGAAGCTGCTGACCAGAAGAGGAAGTTTCCGGCCCCGGAGTTCTGCCATGGGTCCCCAGAATGATGGACCCACGGTATATCCCACCAGATAGAGAGCGCTGGATAACACTGATACCTCGTACGATACATTGAAGTGCTCTGCAATCTCCTCAGTCGACGTTGACAGTACAGCTGACGCAAATGTCGAGCAGATACAAGCTAGGGCTCCGATAGCTGCATGAGAAAACCTAATCAAGTTGGATACATTTTTAGCAGGTTTTTCTTTCTATATTTCAAGCAACAAGAAATGAGCATACTTTTTAGAAGACTTCCAATTAAAAGGATGCAGTGCATCGTCAGGGCCATCAAAGTCGACCACATAAGACGCGTTCTCTATCGGTATCATAGGCGGGTACGGCTTGCCTGCCCCAAATGCAGGCAGCGGTTGGGACTCAGCCGAGCGAGAGCTTGCTACATCTGACTTGAGATCTAGGCCCTGTAGTGCTCTATTAAAATCCTGGACATCTTCTGCAGTTTGCGTCTGCGTGTCACCTCTAGAGACTTGCCGGCTGGCTTGCGTCGCGGCGCGTTCGATGTCAATATCAAAGTCATCCATGTTCGATGAGTCTGTGGCTTTGATAGTGAATGAGGGGTTGCACGAGATTTACCAGGGGCTGCAGAAGTGTTTTTATATAGCAGACCTCATTTTGGTGGCATGCCTTGGCATGTGTGTATTTCGAAATTGTTGAGTAATCACATATCGGAAAAACTCACTAATCAGCAAGACCACCGGATATGGTGCCGCGTAATGGACTGTTGTTTTCACGTTTATCTGATTAAATGATTAGTATTAGTATTAGCACTACTGCTGTTATTTCGAAAACTTGAGTGAACTTGGGCGTTCCTCGATCACTGTGCTGGTGGATCGACTGTGCCGAGGTAATCGGGAAATAGAAAAAAAGTAAAATAAAGATTAGAATGAACTCGATTTCATTTGCAATGTTGAATGTTCGTTACAAAGAAAATGTAGAATATACACGCTGTTTCAGTTGCAAGATCTTAAGAGTCGCCCCTTGCCAGGCAGGTACAGAAGAGATTCAAATCAACGGAATGACCAACCTCGAAGCAGGGTCATTCATTATCAATGCATGGTATCACTTTTTCTCTCCCTTCTTCTTCTCCTTCTTCTTTCCTTCCTCTATTCTCTCACGCAGACTCTCCCGTAATGAATAATCACCGGTGGTAAAATCGTCTTCGTCCCCGGCTCCCTCGGGCGGGACTGTGGAGTAACTATGCAAGACCACATTATGCCACTTCGAGTTTCTCTCAAACAGAATATTTAGCTTTGGCACGGGTGCTACCGGCGTGTGCACTGTCAGTGTGGCCAGAAAATTCAACAACATCCGCCTCCTTCAAGCGCAGCACCTCCTTGAAGCGACGGCCGATATTCTCCAAGACTTCTTTGCCCTTGGCAGCAGAGCGAGCTTCGGTGCTCTTGTCGCCGGGAAGACTCTTGCCGACAGTGCGGGTCCACAGACCGATACGGTAAAAGCCCTTGCGTACGTTGACGACCACACCCATGACCTCGTTGTCGTCGTCGTTCTCGAGAGTTTCGCCGATGGCAGCGAGTTGGGCGTGCAGCCAAAGTTCGTCGATGGGAACGGCACGCTTGTCTTTGAAAGAATATGACCATTTGCCGCCGTGTTTGTTCTGTTGATCCTCCCATTCGGGACGGATACCTTTCTTGAATAGATGGTAGTCGGCCTTGAGACCGAGTTCGGAAGTAGGAGTGATGTTGTTCTGTATATAACCCAAGTCCGTCAGAAATCAAGTTGCAATAAAAAAAAACTTGACAGAAAACTCACGTAGATGCCCCAAAACTCTTCGACGGAGCCAAAAGTCACCACTTCTTTGAGGAGGTCGTTCCAGTTATCACCCTGATGCCCCACCCGTCAGTTACCCCTATCGAGCAAAAACTGCTTCAAAAAATCCGGCAAAACAGGTCACATACCTTTCCGCTCGGTGGCTTGGTGAACCACAGGGTCCATTCGTTCATCAACGGGTGTTTGACATTAAAGTTTTCGGGGTCGTGGAAAACAGTGACAACGTCGCCGTTCTGTGCGGGTTTTTCACTGACATCAGGAGCGGTGCCGTTCTCACTGACAGTCGCCATGATTGCGGATGGGTGCGGTTATGTTGATGAGAGAAGACGATCGACTCGAGAGAAAACCGACGGGGTTCTCAGATAAAGGAGTTGCGCGGTGGCTGTTGCTGTTCGGTTTCAGCCTTCGACAGAGACAGCGCTGCGGGGGAACAGACCACCACAACGACGTCTAGAGGCTCGGAGGACCCGATCAGCGAAATGGATGGCTATTAGAAGCAAATCGCTGCACCAGGCAGACACAGGAGACGGATACAGGTGGTTATAAAAGGCGCAACGCCTGGAGAGTGCTGGAGTCGAGGATGGAGTTTGCCGTCTGGAAGGAAGCAACTTTTTTGTTTTTGGCCGCCCAATCCGCGCCCGCGCTTGGCTCACCGCCGACGGCCCTGCGCCTTCTGCAGATTCCGAGGACACAAAGCAAGGGACGACAATAGCAGTACAAGAATAAAGAATACTGGGATTTGGATTTATTGCTAATCAATGCTATCAAGGCTATGCACAGGACAAAAAAGACAGACCGTCTATGTATGTATGTCTATGTGCGATGGCAACCATATACCAGACCGAAATGCCCTGTGTAAAAGAAAAAGTTTCTCGCTAAATGTATTCCAAACGCAGTCAAGTGATCATGCCTTGCTGTTGACATAGCTCAAATAACAGTTCCATCCTAGCAAAATCAGCCTTGTTAGCAGGCGTGCAACACGGCGTACATGAACTTGTTGCGGAATTCGCTACTCACCCAAACTAACCACGTTGACCACCAGCACGCGGTATTCCAACGGTACTAGGGCAAAGTTTCCCAACTGCACGGTCGACCACACACCCAAGTTTGTTTTGTAAGTGGAAAAGTACGCCTTGCGCAGCTTCTCCATGGGATCGGTGCCCTCCATGATGGACATGGACGATAAGAAACAGAACAGGTTGACGGGTGTAAATATCAATTGATCAGCAGCGACGCGAGCCACAACGGTTGCTGCTGTGCTCTTCAAGACGACGTGACGCTGGAGAACGCCGTACCAGGCGGACGCCGCAGGGCCGAAGATGGCTGCGTGAGCGATCAGCAAGTGTTTATTCCGACCGCAAGAGCCGAAGCTGAGCCAGATATCATAAGATCATAAACATACCTCCTCCATAGAGAACCATGCGACCCGTTCGGGCGTAATCATGCTTATCAAAGCCTTTCTTGTCGACAGCCTGCTGAGCTAGGACATCGCCAGCTCCAAAAAGTGTCTAGATGGATCATGGCTTAGCGCGTCGGTCAATTAATTCATTCGTAGCCCCGGCGAGCCAGACGTACAGCGGTGGTAATGCTCGACGTGAGCAGTGGCCGCTTCGCCATCTTCGCAGCGTACCTGTCAGCATAATGGAGTTAGCAGGGTTCCGGCCAGACAGAGTAAACACCTACCAGCGCAACATTGTGACGGGCAATGTAATTGACTGAAAGCGAAAGCGAAAAGGTAGCAGATGGCGTCGTGGAATAGAGAGAAGAATAATTTATTTAATTAAGTCCTCAGGCCATCGATGTGACAAGAATGAAGGTCTTGGGGGTGAACTTCAGTAAAGGATTCAAGCTATGGGCCCATGACGACAGACTAAGCAGCCCGCGGCGGCCCTGAGAGGCCGAGACTGAGCACGAGAACATCTCGCAGAAGCGCTAGCAGCGACTAGGAGCTAGCCTGCGTTCCTCGACGGTGGAACTCAGGCGGAGAGTTGGCGGACAAGGGGGGGAGCCAAGCGCGCACACCGCCGCAGATCAGATCTCTCAATCAGGCAAAAACCCGCCCGTCGGGACTGTCCAATGAGGAGCGGCCGAGCACGTGGCCGCCCTTGCCGCCCGGTGAAGACGGTCACCTGACGCTAGCGGGCTTTTTCGCTGCTTTGGTGTTCCGTCCACATTGGGCAGTCGAGCTAGGGCTTAGGGCTTTCCCCTCGCTTAGCCCGCGCTCGCAGCGGAAATTTGTGGTGGGTCCCGCGAGCCACACTGAGCAAGACGAGAAGACAAGACAAGACAGCGGACATCTCGACGTCGACGATACACCACAGACGACAACTTCGACACCTCCCCGTCAACACCCACCCCTACACACACAGCAATCATGGCCGACGCTGCTCCCCGTCGTGGAGGATTTGGATCTCGCGGTGACCGTGGTGGTGACCGCGGCCGTGGTCGTGGTCGTCGTGGTCGTCGCGGCGGCGCAAAGAGCGACGAGAAGGAATGGCAGCCCGTCACCAAGCTCGGCCGTCTCGTCAAGGCCGGCAAGATCACCTCCATGGAGCAGATCTACCTGCACTCGCTCCCAGTCAAGGAGTACCAGATTGTCGACTTCTTCCTCCCCAAGCTCAAGGATGAGGTCATGAAGGTACGGATTGCAATTGCTTTGGTCGTTTTGCTGCATGTCTGGATTGAGCAATTGGCGGACGATCGTCGTGGAAATTGCGATAAAATCGCTTGGAAGAATATTGGATCAGGCCAATTCCGCCTAGCAGACATGCACAGCAAAACCGTCGGGAAACGTTGACGTAGAACTTGCGCTGACAACTCTTTTTTTCCAACCTCTACAGATCAAGCCTGTCCAGAAGCAGACCCGTGCCGGTCAGCGTACCCGTTTCAAGGCCATTGTCATCATCGGAGACGGTGAGGGCCATGTCGGTCTCGGAATCAAGACCTCCAAGGAAGTCGCTACCGCCATCCGTGCTGCCATCATCATCGCCAAGCTCAGCGTTCTGCCCATCCGTCGTGGTTACTGGGGTACCAACCTCGGTGAGCCTCACTCTCTGCCCACCAAGGAGAGCGGCAAGTGCGGTTCCGTCACTGTCCGAGTACGTATTACCTTCATTCATCACAACAGCCCTATTTTTTATTAGCTGGACGGGAACACTAACCTTGCGCAGCTTATCCCTGCTCCCCGTGGTACCGGTCTCGTTGCCTCCCCCGCCGTCAAGCGTCTCCTCCAACTTGCTGGTGTTCAGGACGCCTACACCTCTTCCTCCGGTTCTACCAAGACCCTCGAGAACACACTCAAGGCCACTTTCATCGCCGTCGGCAACACCTACGGTTTCCTTACCCCCAACTTGTGGAAGGAGACTAAGCTCATCCGCAGCCCGCTGGAGGAGTTTGGTGATGTCCTGCGCGAGGGCAAGCGATACTAGATGTTGGGTTTATGAGGCAAATAAAAATGCATAGCATACCTATTTCTTTTTACCTTGTTTTTTTGATAATGGCCGGAGCATGACACCCTTTTTTTCTTTCTCTTTTAAAACAAATTTGATATTCTAGACCTGGAATTCAAATTGATGACCGACCTACAGGCGGGGGATCAGAAACTTGATCTTTGGCGTATACTTACGACTAGAAATAAAAGTACTATTTGGTCCTGAAGTCTGATATTCGTGGCTATAACAGGCATTCACTGCAGGTGCGCGTATGCTTGTAGTATTTTGCTAGTCGTTGTCTCAATATTGCAATGTTCTCTCGCGAGCAAATGCGATGGTCGAGTTGAAGGGCAGGCGGTACCGCGCTAAGTCAATGAACAAGCCCTAACTCGTATCGCAACTCTAGTTTTACCCTCCTACCCAACGATGCCCTCATACAGGGTTTGGCATTCAGTTAAATATCCAATCGATGTCAACTCTAATTAACAAGTCTAATAATGCTGGACGTTTATAAGATGACGTGATGTGTAAGGTGACGCAAAGTGCTCCCTTGGGTAACCATCGAGATGGTACCTATGCAGTTGCAAACTCGCCAAAATAGCAGAGACGTTGAAGTCGAGGACCAATATATTGATAAAACATCAACTAATATTTGCTTTCTAGAATTATAGCTGTTCAGTCGCTTGGATGTTAATGAAATGAAGAGTCTCCTGCTCTTTTACTCTCGGTTTTTGAGTCGTCTAATTCAGGATGTTTGCTGCTGATATCCTAATGTCTATTTGACGATATCAACAATAATATTGATGAAAGAAATGATGGTCTGGTACAAGTTGTTGTGCTAATGCTCTCCTATTGTTAGACTGCCAGCAGTTGCAGCTACTATCATCTTTATTGTGGTAAACGCCATTCATTTTTGCCTCTTTATTCTTTCATTCTTATTTTTCTAGTAAATTATTGCTATGCAGAAAATGTATATCAGCGTATAGAGAGAGATCCCCCAGCTGGGTGTTCCAGAGAACTTTACTCTTATCTAAAATGTGTGTTAAGTTGGCAGCTGTTGTTGGCGTTAACTTGCATTTTGACCTTTCCTCTTTGCCCAGTTTCTCCATTCACATCCACACATCCCTTCAGTTACATTTGCCTCTCTGCTTCCTACCACTTTACCCTACCAAACAACCTACTTGACTCACTAGAGTGCCTTTGCCATGGCTCGAGACTCGGCTAATAGGAAGTCGGTCATTCCACGACTAGCTACCTCTCGCTTCAAGCGTAACAGCGACCTGAAAAACGTCTCTCCTTCGGTGGGTGCTAGCACACCTGAGACAGGCTCGAAGGGAACAGGTACTCCTGAACTCGAATGAAACAAACATTCATCCAAGGCTAAGAGCACAACTAGGGTCGTCTCAACTTGACTCTATAGCATCAAGTTCGTCTTTGCAAGGTTATAAATCCCCTGCTGACTTGCAAGCCTGTGTCATATTTGACTGATTGTGGACTTTGGATTTAGTTGAAAACGAGATAGCCTCTCCTGACGATGACACCAATGAAGCGGCCCACGACAGCCCTCGCGGCAACAAATCCTTGTTTTCCAACGCAGTCATGGAACCCATATTTCTAGGAGAAGACTTTTCCGCTTTAATCAAACTCCCAATGATCAGCACACAGAGAGATCTCTGGATCGACCTGTGGCAGCATGCAGCGGCTGGCGAGAAAGCAAGCCCTCTCGACGGACAATACCTGAGCTCGCTGAATTCCTTTGTTGGGCTACGCTGTCTGCGAGTCACTGGTATGCTAAAGTCGTATCAGAAACAGCTTTTTCAGGCCATTTGGAAAATGAAGCAGCTTGAGGATCTGCAGTTGAGAATGGCAGAGGAGCCGTGTCTGTCTCCTGGAGTGGACTGGCGTCGTATTGAAGATGGATGGTCACCGAGAACGCATCAGTCGCACGCTCATCTTTCACCGTAAGTTTCTTGTCATATTTAATTGCCCTATTCAAAAACTTTCGCATGTGCTAAGGGAGATGCTTTGGATAGGGGCGACGGCAAGGGGCGTATCAAAAAACAGTACGGCAAGGCTGAATACTTGGACAATTGTGTTATCGAATTAGCAAAGCCAAAGCTCAAACACACCCACCCCGAATTTGAATCATGGATTATAAGATTACTACCTATTGTCCATCTCACCCTGCGCGGCTTTGTGGTCGACGCCGTTCCATTTTGTAGCTGTTTCGACGGGCAGAGACTGCGTTCAATCACACTCATAGACTGCTACGATGCTGGTTTCTATCTTCCGAATGAGATGGTTAACAATGTTGAAATCCGGGTTGACAAGGTCCAAACGGCGAAAGCAGAGACTATTCGACAAGTTTCCCCAGGCGATCAAGAGCTTAAGCGTATCACGTTGAGAGGGGGAAAGAAGGTCGCAGAGCATGTCACTGATAGGAACGCCTCTAAAGGCAAGCGTCAGAGTATCATCGACACGGCAGTCTCAGCTGTCTCGTCTTCGTCGTCCACGCCGCCCAGACATATTGGCAGAACTCCCCGTTTCCCATGGCACTTTCGCAGTCGTGCTTTCAATCCGGTGATTGAAGAGGAGGAAACTGAAGGCTGAGAAAGAGGTTGGAAGCAATGCACCTGTAGATCTGGTGGAAGGGTCTCTTCTTTGATCGTCATCCTTTTATGGACAAGCGTTCTATGGCTTATGTATTATGACTTGCATGCGTGATGAGCATTATGACGGCGGAGCATGTATTTGGTGTTATTTCGTTGTGTTATTCCGTCTCAAATATCAATTTTACTAAAACAGAATTTTCGTGAACTGCACAAAGGTGCAAATCAACAGTGCTCGATAATAAAATGAGTCTCTTTTCAACTGTATTCGTTATTGTCCCAGGCGAGACGAATATGAGCGAATCATTAGCGCGAGTAAAGCAATAACTAAGTGCTGGGGCCTGTTCTGGGTGTTGATGAATTAGTGACCCTGAGACGGAGCTTTGGGCAAACCCATACTATAACAGATCGTAAAAGTCTTTGATTCTCTCCATTAGCTGTCACTTAACCAATGCCGATCTAACAATAGACTTAACATGACTGATAACACTCTTGCCATCGTGGAACTTGCTATACAACGAAGAGACCACAACTTAGTTGGTGATCGCCTGGTCCTTTGAAAGATGAAAATCGAAAGATATGCACCTGAGTACCTGGAATTGAAAAGACATAGGCGAGTAATTGATTACGATCTTTCAAATTTATGAACACTAGAGGTAGACGATTATAGTTAACAACATCTGATACTTTTGGAGGAGATCTACAAAAGTTTGAGGCAAGGTTAATGTTTCTAACTCGTAAAGTTGAATCAGGATGATTGATAGAAGACAAATTCAGGAGTCTTATTATGGTTTCTTTATTTCATTTTCGGTTACATTAATTTTTTGTTGCTTTGACTAACAATTATTCATCTTTGTTCGACTCGATCATAGTGCCCAAGTGTCTTTTTTCTGGGCACCCACCATTCATGCAGCATTGCGATCTTCTCACATAATAGTAATATCAAAACATCGCGTACATCACCTGCACTTTGTGAAGCATTGTAGCTTTCCTCACGTAATACTTGTTCATCTCAAAACGTTGTGTTCATCAATCTCGGTTCCAAAACTTCCATCACACACTAGACAAGTGTTTCAATTTGCCCACCAATTAATCGTATGTTGGAGCGAATCTCTTATGCTCCCTCGCGATCACCCACGCGGATTGATCCTTCATGGTTGACACCAGTGGACCAGAATCCATCGACAAAGAGTTGTCTGTGGCGCGAAATGTTAGATGATGCATACGAAAGTGGTGAAGCAGCAAACCTACCCTGTCTCACTGTTATCATGACCCAAAAGCAACCAATAGCCAAACAATCCCTGGGTCAAGATATCATGAACTGCCCAGGCAACAGTCTCAGCGTCCACGCTGATACGCTGACTGATCGGTGATGCAGCAAGGATGCTAATTCTACACATTAGCTCCTGCGAGTCTTTACAGCAATGGCAAAACTTACACTGGATATAGCACAAACACAAGCAGATTGGCACCCGTAAACGAGGTAAACAGCCCACGACTTCGGTCAGAGCCCTGGCGCACTGAGCGCGCACCGTTCACGCCAACTTGATACCCAACAGTCAGGAAGCTGATGCAGGTAATAGCGTACCAAACCCAGCGGCCCTCGTGGTGTGCGAACGTTGCCGTCAATCCGGCTGCGAACATGATCAAATCGGCGGAAATGGCAGCCAGCAGGTTTGCGCCGTTGAGACCACCGATTAATGCAATATTGATCAGAATGAGCGGCGTGGTCAGGATCCAGTTCACGTATCGCACCCAAAAGATCTGACGCAGGATCTCCTGGGTGGTATCGGGCACGTGCTTATGGGTGTGGTGGTGGACGGAATGCTTATATGTCACGCCTTCGCCGGTGGCCATTGCGAGATAGGACAGGAACGAGACTGTGGTGATGAGGGCAGTGAGGGTGTGGATCAGACGGTTTTGCTAGAAATGTGTCAGTTAAATATTTCTCCCACATTTTTTTCAGCAGAGGACATACTACTCGGACTCTTGCAGCAAGGTAGTAGAAGGCGAGTGACGAGATGGCCATGAGAACCACGACAACCCTAAACCAGCTCTGTCAGTTTTTTTTCCATTCACCTGTATACTGTAACACTCACCATAGCGTCCGTTTCCCTGTATCATGGATTTGCTGCACAACAGGCCAGTCTCCCGGGATCACCGTTGGAAGCGGTGCAACGGAGGAGGTCTGCGTGGGCAGCGGCACCGTGTGCTTGAGTGCCTCTTCGATCTGTGTCACGATCATGGTGGGCTTTTGGAGCTTGAGTTTCTTTTGCTGTTGAACTGAGTCGAAGTCCAAGAAGATTCGATGAAGTCTGAAGATCGTAGAGCGCGGGGATCTGGAATGTTAAATCTAGATGGCTTATATAGCAGGGATGAAGATGGGATGATGCCTCGAGGCAAATGACGACATGCAACTTGCGTCGACGAGTCATTTACGCGGCAGCCTAGAGACATCCCCACGGGCTGGCCTGTCCTCGAATCGATCTCTACGCCCATGGAATGCTAGCAGCGACTGAAACCTGGTCGTGCATGAGGCAGGCAGACCTGCTGGCCACTCAGTGTGTTCTGATGTCAGCGCGGTGTCATCGTCTTGCGGGGCGGCATTCTTGAATCCTGTCCTGTCCACGCACGCCAGACCTCCACTTTCTTGGAAAAGGTAGCTTAGCTTGGGTAGTGCGTATTGTGCAGAGAAACCAATCACTGACTTTATATCAAGAATGTACAAAACAAAATACGAAAAGTTGCGAGATTGTCGGGTGGGGCAGGTGTAGCTCATGCTGGCCAATGGGAGCCCGCCGGCCTACCCCAGATTTTCATACATTAGTCTGGCACGGCCCTAACCCTATCTCTATCTTATCGTACATATGCACTCCTTCTAGCTTGGGGATATTCTATTCTATGGTACACGAAACGCAGATAGACTACTACGCGTCAAGTTTGCTGACGACATCGTCGCATCGCGCACAGAGCGGCGCCTCTTCCAATGCCGGCTCGGGCTCTGCAGCAGGAACATCGTACCGCCAGCACCGTGGGCATTTGGCCCTGTTAGGAGCAAATACGTGCACCGTCGCTTGTTTGTGGTCACGCGGCAGTTCAAAATTCTCGGCGTAGGTCCATTCGGCGGCTGTGATTTCACTGGGAAGAGAGCCCTGTCCTTTGATGCCGAGAGTGACAGAGGAGACGACAAACAGATCCGGGAGTTCGTCAAGGTAGCGTTCAAAGACAGATAATGACTCACTGTCAGGGAGTTCAAAGTGCAGGTATGATTGTAATGAGGAGCCCATCTGCTTCTTCAAGCGGGCGGATTCTTGGATAACCTTGACAACTGTATTGGCCGCCATCAGGTCAGCAAAATTGTTGTCCATCGCCGTATCGACCCATTCCGCAGGTGTAGTGCGTGCTATCCGTTGCAATGGATGTTCGAGTTGGGTTTTAATTAGATCTGGCGTATGTTCCCAAGACTCCTCAACCAGCAGGGGCGTAATAGGACCCAAGAGCTCCTGCAGGAAAGTGTATATATGAAACAGCGCCGTCTGTGCTGCGCGCCGACTCGTGCTATCTTCAGCATCGGTATACAAGCGATCCTTGAGCGTTTCCATATAGAAAGCCGAAAACTCCTGGTTGGCCCACCGATTCAAAGCATTGACAGCTTTGTAGAACTCGAAATTGTCAAAGGCATTTCGGCAAGTATCCACCAGTCGGCTTAGTTGCATCAGTGCTTGACGATCAATTTTGTGAAGATCCGAGTACTGGCGCGTATTCACACTAGGGTCAAAGTCTTCGAGAGCGCCTAGTAAAAGTTTAAATGTGACACGATATTTGTGCAAGCTTGTATTGACGGTCTGCAACACCTGTTGCCCGATAACAACATCGCGGGTATAGTCGCTGCTGGCAACCCATAAGCGGAGCGCATCAGGTCCAAGAGCATCATAGACTGGTCCCGATGCTTTCGGCTGTTTTGCGCCCTTGGACTTTCTCTGCTTCAGTGGGGGGAGCAAGGTACCGTCCATGATAGAACTGGGATTTATGACATTGCCCACTGACTTGCTCATCTTGCGAGCATCTTGATCCAGTGTGAACCCGTGCGTGATCAGGTGCTTGAATGGCGCTTTGGTTATAGTCTCCCCAGAGGCAACTTGATGTGCAGTGTAGGTGAGAAGACTCGACTGGAACCAGCCGCGATGTTGATCAGAGCCTTCCAAATAAATATCTGCTGGGCGGTCGTTCTTCGCCGACGCGTCTTCAACCTGTGTCCAGCTGGTTCCACTGTCGAACCACACATCCATTGTATCCAAACCGCGACGATATTCGGAGGTCGATGCCTGCTGAATGGATGGAGGTATCCATGCAGGGTCTTCGGGGCTGTCCGTCCACCAGGCATCGATGCCACGCTCGTCGATTACACTCATGATATGAGAAACACTCTCTTTTGTCAATAATGCTTCGCCGGTCGTTTTACTGTAGAGGGCTGGTATCGGGACTCCCCAGGCTCGCTGGCGCGAAATACACCATTCGGTGCGGTTCCGTACGAAATTCTGTAATCTTCGTTTCCCGGACGCTGGAACGAAGGTAACATCCTCCAGTGATGCCAAAGCGGAGTCCTGAATGTTAGCAACATCTGCAAACCACTGCTCGGTGGCTCGAATAATGATTGGTTGTTTTGATCGCCAATCATAAGGGTATTTGTGCTCGTATTTGTGTTGTTTGAGCAGTTGGTCCGCTGACTGGACATATTCTAGAACCAGCAAGTTTCCCTCTCCTAAAACGCTTTTACCAGCTAAATATGATGGTTTGCGAAACATGGCTTTGTCTGTGAACCGCCCTTCATCATCCACTGGAGCGAACGCTTGGATTCCCTGTGCAAGACACACCTCGTAGTCGTCCATACCATGGCCCGGGGCGCAGTGAACAAGACCAGATCCGGAATCAGCCGTTACAAAGTCGGCGGCAATTATTGGTTGTTCGTCGATGCCTTCTCGTGGAAATATTGGACGGTATGTCGTTTCATTGCATAGCTCAGAGCCTTGGATAGATGGGACAAGAACGTCCAGT
Source organism: Eurotiales sp. R13A2 (assembly GCA_023625935.1). Classification (NCBI taxonomy): domain Eukaryota; kingdom Fungi; phylum Ascomycota; class Eurotiomycetes; order Eurotiales; species Eurotiales sp. R13A2. Next base: position 773,186 of record JAMAFV010000017.1, on the reverse strand, counting down.
TCCTCGCCCATCATTTCCTGAAGATACTCCAATCTGGGTTCTGCAATCAATAATTGTCCGTGCTTGCTTGATTGAACGATTGAGTAGTTCAGCGATTCACTGACGGCGATGGCTGCATTAGCGGGTAATGTCCATGGCGTCGTAGTCCAGATGACCGCACTCAAAGCTGTCGCATCTATCAACGGATTGGTTTTTATTTGTTCCGGAACTTTAACCAAGGGAAGTCTGACCAGTGCTGCTGTCGAGACATGATTTTCATTATATTCCAACTCGGCTTCTGCCAATGCGGTTCTCGTCGAGGGCGACCAATAAACTGGCTTAAAGTGACGGTATATCAGGCCTCTCTCAACCATTTCTCTGAAGATACCGAGTTGTTTCATCTCAAACCCCTTGTCGAGTGTTTTCCAGTGACCCTCCCAATCGGCCATGACGCCCATTCCTTGAAACCCGCGCATTTGTTCCTTGACCGTTTTCTCCGCGAGATCCCGTGCAGCTTTGCGAATGACCGCCGCAGAGCCCAATCCTTTCGCATCGAGACTTCCCAGCTCTTTTTGAGCCTGTAGAGCCTTCAGCTCAATTGGCAACCCGTGGCAATCCCATCCTGGAATATAGTGTATTCGTTTCCCCCAACTTAATTGTGTCCGGTTGATGATATCCTTCAGAACTTTATTGAGCGCATGGCCAATGTGCAAGTCGCCGTTCGCATACGGGGGTCCATCGTGCAAGACGAAGTTTTCACTGACAGGGCGCGCGTCACGCTGCCACGCGTAAAGGTCGTCGGTGCATCTGCGTAGATATTTCGCTTGGTCCGCGACGGCGGTTCGGGCGGGAAACGACGAGCGAGGGAGTTTGAGGGTCGAGGTCCAGGAGCGAGCCATGTTAGGCTGCGTCGGTCTACCACCTTGACAGTAGCAGCATGCACATGCCCCTGGCTGGATTCGTTGCGATTGACATCCAGTGGGTGCGGTGTCATGAAGATGAATCCAAGAAGCTGCCACAAAATTGTTTACGGCGCGAGATCCAATCAGGAAGCTCGCTGCGTTTCCGCTCCGCGGCAAGTTTCAGGCTCCACAAACCGATCTCTTTGCCTCTTCCTTTACTTCTCATCGCTACCGTCTCTGGCTTCATCTTTCATCTTGAACACCGTGAAACCCCTGCTTATCAGTTATCCTCCAAGAACTACGAGATCATAGGACCCAAGCCCACGATGACTACTAACGCCAAATAAATCGCTCAGTCCGCCAAGGAACTTCGAAAAGTTCTCATCTCGAGTAAAGAGGAGATAGAGAACGATGTGTATGAGAGTTATGATCTAGGAAGGAGTTCTGGTCGGTTGATCTAGACTATGTGCTCCCAGATTTAAGCGGTGATTATCTCTCAATACCAAGATGCTTCAGAGCCTACCTCTATCCTATTTGCTATGGCTATCAACACTCTTTAACAGAACGACAATGTCTGTAAACCTACCTCTTAACCTGCCAGCGCCGTATAATATACAGACGAAACACCCATATTTGGCAGGACTGAAGTCCAAAAGTCTTATGACTTGAAGCATCGACTAATCAAGGACACGAAACCTGTTTCCAAGTATTCCATCTTCTGTGATGAAGTCTCTACAATGGCGCGATCTGGATAGATATTCCATGCGTGAGTACACCAAATTCCCATGCGCTGTAGATAAACAGGATGTAGTTTAGTTGTCAACACAATATATTGACTTGCTGCCTAGGAATAGCGCGGAGGTAATTCTGCACACAGCCAAAGCAAATATCACCTTCACAAATCAATAAATCCCTTTCCTGCTGCAGTGTTGCCGCAGCAAAGGCCAATCGGGCAGGCCAATTCTTCCTTGCACGAACAATTGCAGCGTTGGGTGGTGGATCTAGGAATTCGGCCCAATTATCTATAGATGTCAGCGGTCCAACCACTGATGCATCGGTTCGCTCTCTCTGCGTATGGCTACATTTTCTGGGCAGAAAATATCGCAATGGGTCCATGTAAAGACATTCGGCCATGCCAATAATGTCGAGATCTCCAACCCATTTCCCTGCTTCGTGCACCGAAACAACAGCCTCAATATAGAATGCCTCTTTATCCAAGGTTCCGTGGCTTGACGTGTCCACCGGTGTATCATAGCCCGTAAAGGAGAGCTGCAATGACGTGCTTCGAAAACTATCGTGGAGTTTATCGTCAAATACGTTGTGATTAACAAGGTCCCATGACTCGAGTTCAGCCTCCTTTAATCTTGGCTCGTCAACCAAACTGATAATTGAAAGTCCGGGCTTCGCGACGTTACCGAGAAGACACTGGATATCTTCGGTACCATTTCGAGTTGCTCGATTACGGTTGTAGGGGTCTCTGAGAACAGTCTGCGATACATATAAGGTATTCCCAAGTGAAATAGCTATGGCTTCTTCAAATGCCGAGGGATGAAGATTAAGAATCCCAGATTCGAACATAGCAATGCAGGCAAACTTATCGGCTGAAGTATAGTGACGTAATGGCTGCAGCTTATTTGGAGATTGGTACCACTTAGCAGAGAACAAAGGGGTCTTGCAAACTGAAAGATTTACGGTAGCGCCAGAGAGTTCACTATATATAGCCGAGGCATCTTCCAGCGCTTTGAGAGACATGAAGTAACCTTCGGCAGCACGACGAAAAAAGTATTCCTGAATCATGTCCGTCTTTAGACTGGGACCGCAAAGCAATGTCGTGATTTGCGGCAGAGATAACGTCGCACTCGATGCTCTTGTCGACGGATGAGGATTTTCAGTGTAAACCTTCACGGTATCGTTTCCGAATAGAAGCGAGTAAGATGATGTCTTTGCTGGAAACGGTCTTGCTCCCTCTATCCAGCCAGAAGTGACGATCGGTACCATGTCCAGAGAAGAGACATACTTAAAAGCCTGTGCAGCGTCCCACGGATTTATCTCTAGCGACAGGAATTCGTCGTTAACTCGGCGAGTAAAGGACACGAAGCCACACGGTTCTTCTTCTTTAAATATGATGTCAATTGATCGATGCACTTCCATCTCACGGTGAAATCCCATGTCTTCATAAAGGCCTTTGATATTGTGATTCACTCTGAAATTTAGAGGGACATGATGCCCCTGCTTAGTAAAAAATAAATTCGGGAAAAGTGACGGCCGAAGTAAAACCCAGCGTTGATGGCGAGCTGACATGTGATCTGGAAACAGCTGGGGTGTAAGAGTCGCAAATTCTATTAGATCTTTGGGGCCATGACGCACAATGATAGCTGTAGAGACATTTATGTCGAATTGATGTTCCACGAAGAGGCGGCGTAAGAAAGGTATTAAGTGTTCATCGTCTGGCAACATCCGGGTTAATGGCAATTCACACAAACCGAATGCTGGAGATGGATGGCTAATCACAGGAGCGAGGAAAGTTGCAAAGCGACGTTTCCCTAAATTAACAAACTTTCGAAATTCCTCCTTCTCTTTGTCTTTTGCACGGACATAGGACTCAGCTTCTTTGGCCAATAGTATTGGCCATGAAATTTCTTTCTTCGCTTCCTCTCTTATAGTAAGGCGAGGCTCGTTCGTCGTCTTGGAACAATGTCTACCTAATGCGATGAGGAAGCGAACAACAGCTTCGAGATCATGACCGATGGCGCCCCATTGACTCATAGCGCTGCCTATTGCCACTTGAACGAGACGATCAAATGGGATGATCATAGAGCTTGTACCGATACTACTGCTCTTGATTTTTGGTTTTCCATAATACTGGTAATGAGCCAGAGGAAGCGTCCATTGAATACCCTCTATGGCAGGGTTAGTACCTTGCATGCCGATTGTAAGAATGCCGCCTTTTTGTGTGTAGGGATCCTTGAAACTGATGAACTCCGTTGTGCTACCAAGAAATGAAATGTCTGGAAAGATATGCCATGCTGCTAAGCCAATCAACACATCAGGGCTTTGCATTCGTACAGGTGTTCCAGAGATCAATCGATCCATAACTTTCATGGCATTGGTCCAGACGCTCACGACGCTCTCGTATGTACGTGCAGCGGACTTGATCGCGATTCCCAGATTATCGATTATCAGCAATAACTGCTTTTGCTGGTTGAATTTCAATTTATCGGCAGTGTGAAGCCACTAAAGATTATCATTGTCAGATTTCAAGAGTAGAGTAACGTATATATATTCTTCAGCAAAACTTACTGCTCTAGCACTGGCATCCCATTCTGATATCTTGTCGCGACTGAGATCGATTTGCGCCGCTGTCACGGCCGTAATACTAAAAATCTCACCACTAAGACGCTCCTTTAGCAGTGCTTGTCTTGTCGCGATCAGTTCCATCCATATAGAGACAGCCTCTGGTCCGGACCAGGCCCGAGCCAATATACAGGCCAACAAATGTACTTCCAGTGCTCCTCTACCAGACGTTGCAGCGGCCCATACAGAAGTTCCGTCAATACCAATATAATCACTTAACGCTCCATGTTCAGAAGTGTCGTTTGCATCAACCATAGACTTTTCAACTATCTCCGATGAGCGAAGACCATATGCCCGGGTCAAATGTGGAATCTCCGGAAGATCCTCTTGGAACAATATGCCCAATTTTCGCGCCGTCGTATGAAATGAGCCATCTTCCGCTTGTAGCTTCCTCTTCTTAGAGAGATGTTTCCCTACCATCTGAAATTCCGCGGGAGCCTCAATCTTGACCATAGCGAAGTCAATATTAAAGTTTGCGAGAGCTGCAGTTGCTTCTTGTGTCGCCGAAGCGAGAGAAAGTGCAACTTTACCTATTGAGGCCATTTGTGCGGAGGGATCGTAAAAACGGCTAGGATAATGGTCTGCTTTTGCGAATTTCAACTTTGCTAACAGCATGAATGATGATGTGACCAGCTCAGCCGCGCTCTTTATCAAAAACTCTGGCGGCGGGGTTACACGTCACCGAGGCACATTAGTTCAGCCTTGTTTGCAATCGTGCCTCAGTCGTTGAAAATTGAAGAGCGAGCCAAGTAGCCTGGTCTAGTACTACGATGGGAAGGCTGACGTCTGGCGCCACCAGCCATGTTCACAACTATATATATAGGGTCCTGCTAAATATACGAGGCGCGAGAATGTGTAAATGTATCACTAGATTAATGAAGAACCTAACATGAAATAGTACGAATATACAAATCCGATCTCTTCTTTAGTCGAAGTGCAATATTCTGATGCAAATCCTCAGCCTGATTGAGTCAGGTAAAACTTCGTAGTTAAGGCCACCATAGATAGGTAAGGAAACATAAATGTAAAGTTGAATTAACGGTGTAATAGCAGAGGTATCATCTAATTTGACATAACGCCCTTCGTCCCTTGATCCAGCAAAGATGTCGACTCATAACAAAATCCGTAATATGATATAAACTCCCAAGAAACCCTCCATACAATACAATTTACCATGCCATGGAAAACCCTGCCCGCAATGCATTTCCATCCTCCAAAATTTCATCCAGTCGTTAATCATTATGAATATTCCTTCTTGATTATATCCGATGCCTTCTCGGCCACCGCATAGAGAGTGCTGGTCAAATGGCCGCATAGTTGGAACGGTACGACAGAAGCGTCCACAACCCGGACATTCTCCGTGCCATACACTTTGAGATCGGCATTCACAACGCCGCCTTTTTCTCGGGGAAGCATGCTGGCCGTGCCAACAGGGTGAAAATTCGATCTATCTACATGTGAGAGTCAGGATTGCTAGCCCTCTTGATTTTGTTGGAGGCAGAAACAGACTTACAGGTTGTCTTAACCCAATCGCTCCATTTAGAGTCTGGCGCGTCTTCCGGGAGGAGATCCAGTCCCGGTGCAAACTCGTCGCCTACAAGATTGCTCAGAGGATCGGTGCCATATATCTGGCGGATAAAACGGGCCACGTCGGCCTGGGCGGTGAGGTCCTGCTCAAACATGAAGTAATTCGGGTTAATAGCAGGTGCATCAGATGCATCTGCAGACTTTATATGAATGTTGCCTCTAGAAAAGGGAAGTAGAGGCCAATACTCAGATGAGAAGGAGTGTGCTATGGGATTAAAAACAATCTCTGCATACGGAACCAACGAATCGAAGATCAAGTCATGCTGAATTTGGAACGCTTCCAGGACGTTCGCCTCGTGCACTGCACCGTTAGAAAAGTTAGAGACAGCCTTTGCATAATCTTCAAGGCTTGAGCTGATAGAGTCGGCGAGCGCAGAAACGTTGTCGCCGTATATTAGGTCTGCTGATGGGAGGGCGGAGAAGGTTGGATAGCCCAGCCAGAAGTCCTTGCTGTCGTAGTCGATAACGTTGTTTGTCTGATCCTGCAGATTTTCACCTACAGTAGAAATGTTAACCTTCACAGGAATGTCATACTTACCAAGAATGTCTGGGTTTCCAACGCCGGAGAGCTCTAGAATCACGGGCGATTTCAGTGATCCAGCCGACAGAATTACCTCCTTTGAAGCGTGGATCGTTTGTGGTACCCCATCGACGCCTTTGACTTCGACTCCAATGGCGATGGCCTCACTTTGCGTACCCTCAGCCCAGATGATCTTGTTTGCATAAGTGTTGGAGATGATCTTGAGATTCGACCGGCTTTCGTAGGGCCAGTAGTATGCCCTTGCTGCGTCTTCACGAACATTGGCCCCTCTGTCAACAGTGATCGGATGAGACGTGAGCCCGACCATGTCGCCATCATTGACATCACGGTTATAATATACCCCCAGCTGCGAGAGGGTCTCGTCGAGTGTAGGCAGCATGGTGCTGTTGGTCAAGAATTTTGGCCAGCCCACTTTGAGGGGGCCAGTCTCTCCATGGGAGTTAATAAAGTAATCTGCGCCATGATCAATTTGGTCCAGAGTGGGCACTTGAAAGCCTTCTGATTTTTTATAATATGGGAGGAGATTGTCCCAGTTCCAGCCCTTATTACCAACGACTTCCCAAGCATCAATCTGATCCGATTCAGCCCTTGTATAGGACATTCCTGCCAGGAAGAGTAATATTAGCAAACAAGTATCCTTTTTCTTCTTTGTATGACAGGATGATTCTTGCCATTGATAGTGCTTGTGCCACCAATAGCCTTTCCAGCTCGCATTATCTGTTTCCGTCCTCCGGCATATGTCTGCTCCTCGGTTTGATATGCCCAGTCGATATCAGACCCAAAACTTAGACCGTAACCATTAATCTCGGTGACGTTGTGCCTATTGAGCACCGAATCTCCGGCCTCAATGACGGCGACAGTGACACCGGGCATTTCTGATAGTCTGTTCGCAACAACTAGGCCAGAGGTGCCGCCTCCAACAATAATAAAATCATACTGCGGCGCCGAGGCATCCTGGCCCCGGGCACCATCCAGCACCAGCGCTGCAAAAGTAAGGCTGACAAAAAAGAGCATTTTTCATTCAGATCAAAAGTGGTAATACTATTGATGAGATAGAGAGTAGTGAACAGAGAGCAGCAAGCTGTCAAAAATTAGGGAGGGAAGGCCGTTATTTACTCTTTATCAGTTCTCGGGCCAACCGTGGAATGTTGTTGTCTGACATGCCCACATAGTTCATTGACATTCTTCCAGAATACCCAGGATACGCCCAGGGTCTAGGCTGCTTATCGGAAGGCTTCCAAATTAATATTTTTTTGCCGTATACGGCAGCCACAAAGTGGCTGAATTGTACTTTAGGTTTTGATGCCAGTTGTAGTGTCATTGTAATTGAATATATCCCTGCAACAGGCAGCGAACCGGGGTATTTTTGTCAATGCATTCCGTCATTTGGTTCATGAGATTTACATTTTTGAAGTGCCACACAGCTGCATACTTGGATAATCTATTGCTTGAGTCTCTTGTTAACAAATAATACATGGTCAACACGGAGAATCCACGGCTGTTTGAATATGATGCAACGTTTTATATTTTTGCTTAATTGTAAAGAGTGATCTATTATTTACGTCTCGAGACGTCTCAGCAAAAAGATTACTACCAGTGTTATTTCACTAATACTACTAAAAAAATCACTAAATGAATTCATCGCTGCTTTGCTGGACGTCAGGGATCGGCTCCATTCCATATGCGTCATCACGTCTCAGATATGCGGTTACTTATCGATGGGTATGAATAAAGTCCGTGCTTTCGCTTTGGGGGGTTGTTGGCACATTATACAAATGTACTATAACGATGATTGGCTGCTACATATTCATGCATTCGTCTAGATATCATACGCATTGGTCAATCCATTTTTCCTCTTTACTGGCTACATACATATTCACATCAGAGCTACATTGGCCGAGTACCTGACTGCCTAAACAGGATCGCTCTCGAGCCATACAGTGTGCAAAAACAAAGAGGGGTCTGGCTCATTAGATCATTGTACCAGACTACATACACAGACATATGTGTGGTATTATACATTCTCAAGATGTTCCTTCGCTTCTTTCTCATCCATAGTCGCCAAAACATCGGGGTGGAAGACCATCTCCTTGGAGATGCGGACGGTATCAAAAATGCTCTTGGACTGCGTAAAGATCTCGTCAATCTCTTCTAGGGACCGGCCCTTGGTTTCCGGGAAGAAGAAAAAGAAGACGGCGCAGGCAAAGGCGCTGATGCACGCGTAGACCAGGTAGTATCTCCATGCGATGTTCGCGAACGCTATGGGCGTCACCTCGGCAATGAGGAAGTTGAAGAGCCAGTTCGCCGATGCACTCATCGCGGCCACCTTGGCTCGAGTCTGCAGCGGGGAGATCTCGGCCGCGTACATGAACGGAACCAAAAACAGACCGATCGGGAAACAGGTCAGCGCCATGAAGTAGAAGAAGATTGATGCTGACGCGACGTTCTTGTTGGCCAGATCCGACGAGAGACCGGCGAGACAGGCTTGGGCAATGGCCATGCCAGCGGCGGCGGTGATCAGCAAGCGGCGACGACCAAGGCGATCGATGAGCAGAATGGCGATTCCGGCGCAGAAGAACTGCCAGAGCTGCAGGCATCCGGAGATGATGCGCGAGATGGTGCCTGAGTACCCCAGATCGGTCTGGAAGATGATATCCGAGTAAAAGGTGATAACATTCACACCGGTCATCTGCGCTAAGAAATTGACGCTGACAGCCATGATCGTTCGGTGCAGATTCCGTGACTTGTTCATGGCGAAGGGGTTGTCCGAGCCCTCGGCACCTCTTTCGTCCTGCAGCGACTGCTGGATGATATCGAGGCCCTGAGCGACCGCCTCCGAGTCGCCCGACACATCCTCTAGCCGCGCCAATGCCTTGGCGGCATCCTCCATGCGGTCCTGGCGAACCAGCCAACGGGGTGATTCGGGCAGAAACAGAATGCACGACACGACGATGATGGCGAACACGGATTGAAAGGCGATGGGGAATCGCCAGCTCACCGAGCTGTTGGGCAAGTAGTAGAACCCGAATTCCATCCAGGTCGCAATGACAATACCGCCGATGGCAAACCAACCTCCCATCAGGACCATGCGGCCACGCGTCGCCGCCTTGCTGCTCTCCGAGACGTACATGGGGATAGTCGCCGTGAAGCCGCCCACACCCATACCTGGCCGTCCGTGTCAGCGCCTTGTTTGTCAATCTGTGTGTTCTGACCGACTTACCTGTGATGATCCTGGCCACAATCAGCTGCGCCAGCTGGAATGGAGTCACCTGCAGGATGAGTCCCACCAGGACGACGGCGGCAGAGACAAAGATGGTTCTGCGTCTGCCTAGCCGGTCACCGAGGAAGGCGCACGAGAGTGCACCGATGGCACATCCCGCCTCGTAGATGGCAACGGTTACCCCTGGCTAACAGTTACTTTTCTGTTTCTGTAATCGCAGGACATTGGAGTGATACATACCCTGGATGTTCGAATTGTGGGATTTTTGAGCTCCGCTGGTGTTCACCGTGTCGATCTGCGGGAAGGTTTTGATGAAGGAATTAAGCGTCAGCAGTCCATTGGTGACATTTTGATCGTAGCCCTGCAGCATGAACCCAAAGGCACCGACCAAGCCGACCAGGAGGGACAGTCGCTTGCCGCGAAGATCACCGATTCCCATGTTTGGTGTTGTGAGGCCGTAGCCAGCTCAATCCAGCGATCACGCAGAGGAGGGTGCAGCGCAAAGAGGAGATCAAAGCAGAGAACGAACAACTCCGCGGTCGAGTCTGGGGTTCGAGCGCTGCTAAATAGGATTATTCCCTCCGCATTGCATGGAACCCATTTTCCGCAACGTGGGCGACAAAGAAATACGGAGAGTTCTCCGCGACGACGGGTTTGCAGCCGGAAAGGGTCCAGGATCAGCATCCCCGCCCCGCCACTATCCACACATACTAAACCACACGCAGAGATCAGCCCGGCACCGTTCTGTTCCTGCCAGTGTCTTTGGCATTAATTACGCATGGTCTTGTCTGTGCTGGAGGAGGTGCGCAATCTGGCTTATATGCTGATTATTGTCTGGTTGATTAATTGTATCATTGTATCACACCGTGTGTTTTCTGGAGCTGAGATGGGCGAGTTTCTTTCACAGCTTCGGCCCTTCGGGTTGAATCTCTTTGTCGGTTAGCTTGGTTCGCGGGGCTTTACGGGAGGAGTTGTCTGGATAGTGGCATTAGGTTGACCGCTAGGAAGTCGGTGAGGCATTTAATTGTTCTCTTGAAGAACGGCTGTCACCGTATATATTCATAGCACCCGTTGGCGCCCGAGGATATTTATTGCAACGGAGCCAATCTATACGATTCTATGCAAAAAGTAAGATTCACGGTCCCTCTTCCCCTCTCACTCCATCTAACCGTTGGGCGAGCACTTGACCAGGCCAGCCGCCTTCCAGGCTCAACGTGTGAGACCGCTCAAACCCCTGAGATTCGTAATATTGTACCAATTTGCCGTCTCCACCTGCATAGCAATCTACTCGCAGTAATGATACTCCAGCCTGGTTGGCAAGATGATGAGCATGATTCAAGAGGCGTTTGCCAATACCGTTGCCAGCACATCGGCGATCTGTAACTAGGAGTCGCACATAAAGCTCTGGCTCAGAGACAGGTGGCACAAAAGGCTTCTTATCTCCAACAGCAAGCGCTCCCACAATGACTCCCCGGGGCTCCCTGTTCATAGCTTGTGGGTTTGTGCCGGAAGGTGGATCATGACCTGGTGCCGGCGTGTCATTAGCAATCTTGACAGCGAGCCAGAGACCATAGCCGGTTGTCGTGTATTCCTTGAGCTGTTCAGCGCGCTTTGGATCCTGAGAGATCGGTGCTGTTCCCCACTGTCCATTCCTGCCCTGCGATACCAGCCATTCGACAGCGATATCTAGGAGATGGAGAACCGCCGGACTGTCGTCGAGTATTCCCCGCACGATGGCGATCTCCTCAAGTCCATTGTGAACTGTGCTTTGAAAAATTATTAGTGGGTATCTCAATGATCTTTTGCTTTACTGTTCATTTGACTTGTTCCTCCTGTGATCTATTTTTTTCTCGGGGCACACTCGCGCTCCGGCTCTTAACACTCACTTTGATGCCATTTTGTTGAAGCAATCTAAATTTGAACAAACCGATATCGAATAGTTTCAATACATTCAACTTATTCGAGGATTTGGAAGGAGCCCAGCAAACTGGCACCACGCTCTTGTCGTAGATGACCTCTCAAGTTGAGCAAGAGTCATCGTTCAAATAGCCAAGGCCTCGCAGGCAGCCCAATTCCTTGGCCATAGTATTTGGTGCGCGGGGCAGACAGATAGCGCCATAGCCGTGCTATGTCACGCCCAGATCCAACACATGTCCCCTGTTTTGATAAGATGCTCACTTCTGCCTAATGATAAGGTTGGAAAGGAAGGGATGATTGGATCGGCCGGGTCGAATTGCGGCATCACGGAAAGTCAACAAAGTGTTGCGCTGTTGCCTTGGGACTATATGAGGTGGGCCACATATACTCAAGAGTTAGGGCTGCATGTGTTTGATGGTTGTGGCGCTTCCAAGACTTGGCGTCCAGTCTTCTGCCAAACCGCGCTACCATGAAAGGAGAAGCTTGAAGTCGAACTAATCGCATGACAGTCTAGATTAGAGTTGCTCAACCGCCGTAGCAGCCAATTATAGTGCACGAAAATAACATAGTAGGATAGCTCTTCTGCATTCACGATGATTTGATAACAAAAAGGCGCGACAGCATCAATACCACCCTAAACGCCGAGTGCTGTTGAGTCCGGGGCTAAAAGTGTATTCCTCAATATATGGTCATGGAGCTAACAGCGCCATTCTTCAACACCTCAAACAAAAGGCCCGGAAAGCCAAAAAGCTCTGTATTCCCCAATCCTTGACCACTGCCATCGGGGCCGACAGACGTCGACCGATGCTTGCCTCCGGCACTCTCTTCCCAGCCCCCAAGAAACTCTACGCTACTCTCCGGGCTGTCGCCCCATCCTCGATTCAAGACCATGCCCCTTTGGAGAGCAGCTTCCTCAGCAGATGAAGCGTAGAATCCTCTCCAAACTTTCTGAAGACGGTCCGAGATTTCATCGTAGTGCGTTTCGGAAGTGAGGTCCTCCTCTTGTGTTGAATTGCCCAGGATGATTCTCCAACGACTTCGTCGATAGCGGTTAAAAGGGTATGAGCCGGGGACGTTCCCATGAACGATGAGCTTCGTCACAGTGAGGAGAGAACTGGCAGGCGCAGGCGGTGAAGTGTCTGCAGGCGCCGAATTAGGAAATGGCGGTCCCGAGGGCGTAGGATGAGATATAAAAGCATCAAAACCGTGGTGAAAATAATTAAAGAAACAGTCTGCAGAAAGTGAGGAAGGATCAAAACTAGTGTTGGAAAAAGTCTCATCATCAGAGTCCTCTGTTGGGCTATTATTCGACGAATGGTCGGTATCGGGTATATTAAGGCTTCGGCCGGGAGAGGGACTTAGCGGTCGCTGCTGGTTCACGCCGCGCGCGTTGTGGATAGTTATGCGACGGTCATTTTTGCGGTAGATTGCATCGGGCGGCCCCAGCTCCGCAATCAGATCCTGTGGTGTCGTTTCGGAAAGTGTTATAATGAGCGGAGGGTTAGTTCTCCGAGCAAGCTCAACCTTGCCCCCTCCCAACACTCTGATCTCCTCGATCTCGTCTGGGACCGAGTCCCTGCCCTTACCGATTAACGCTGGCGAGCGCGGCAGCTGCGGTGATACGGTAAACAGCTGATTTCTTGCTTCAGACCACGAAGATCCTTGGAATATCGCCATAGACGTCGACGACGACGCGGCAGAAGACGACAGTAGCGCTACAAAGTCGCAGTTATCGGACCAGGCCGAGTTTTGCAACGGGAATGAAAATGCCACGCCTGGATATGATAATACGTAGGTCCCATATGGAGAATCGTCTGCCGGCGGGATATATTCACCAGGATACGATGGCCCGAAGAGTCGGTTGTATACATGCCGAAAGCTTGGTCCGGCGGATGACGGCTGCTCGTGCGGCTTGGTGCTTTTGACAACCTCGTGGTTCTTATATACCAGAGGTACCTTGGAGAAGTCGAGGACCTCGATCAGCCGCAGACGCTGGTCGGGGCCGTCAAACCGTAATCGTAGCCCATTTTTCGGAAGGTTTAGAATGACGGGTTCTTGGAGTGGTTCGGTGGAGGAGTATGCGATGTCGATGGCGGGGTAGGTCTGAGGACGAGCTTTGATGCGGCTCAGTACATTATGCAGCGAGCTTCCTAGCGCTGTAGAACGCCATCCGGTTAGTCTTTTCTTGACTCCAGCATTAATCACACAGCAAGCGCAGCGAACAAAGCAACCTACTCAGACTACCCAAGCCTCTTCCGGGAGACACCTGCATGGCTGCTGGCTCGCTCGTAGTGGTCATGGCAGGGGACGGTCACCGCTTGCAGTGCATGGCCAGCGCCCAAACCTGTAGCACCGTTCGAAGTGGCAGCAGAGTAGATCGAGAATGAGAATATGCGGTATATGCAGCTGAGTGGAAGAGGGATGCTGGCTAGAGAAGACGACGCGGCGGATCATGTGAAGGAGTCCTAATCGGGTCGCTGACCGATGACGCTTATCACGTTATCCGTATCGATAAGAGCCCGCGCTAAGCCGGCTTGGGCTTTGTTTACGTTTTGCCGTGTCGGGCCGTCGACCGCCCAACCCAACAAACAAACCAAACTCTGCCAACCACTGCTGGCATGCTTTCTGTCTTCTGTCTACACGCGACACGCACTATCACACCCTCACATATCGCCCTCACCCGCATAATTCGCCGTTGCCTGTCCGATGCTGAGCAAGTAGACTCTGTGCCGCCATATTTCCTATCTGTGAATAGAGTGTGACGCCAGCCTATCATGCCGGCTTCGTTTTCACGGCCGGCCGCCGGGGCCGCAGCCAGAAAACCCTCGTTACGCCAACCCTCAAGGCGTCTCGCTTCGGCCATTCCTGAGAGAGCGCAGTCCCCCGCAGATGCCCTGAAACCGGCGAACACAAACATTATGCGCCCGCAGAAATCACCAAGCGTGCACCCCTTTGCCGGCGCGAAGAGAAAAGAGCGGGACTTCGAACCCACTAGAAATGAAGACACTAATATCCACGTCGCGGTTCGTTGTCGCGGCCGCAGTGACCGTGAAATCCAAGAAAACAGCGCTGTAGTTGTGTCTGTCGATGGCGCAAGTGGGGTCGAGCTGTCAATGGGCCCGAATGCTCTGAGCAACAAAGCATATCACTTCGACAAAGTTTTTTCGCCAGCAGCCGACCAGGCGACGCTCTTTGAGGATGTTGTCACTCCCATGCTGAATGAGGTATGTGGGCCACTGGAGATCCATGAACCCGTGATTCTATGGCACGATTATTGACGGATGTTACGCTAGATGTTGTCGGGATACAACTGTACAATTTTTGCCTACGGCCAGACAGGAACTGGCAAGACTTACACAATGTCAGGAGATATGACTGACACTTTAGGCATACTCTCCGAGAATGCTGGAATAATCCCCCGAGTTTTGTACTCGCTATTTCAAAAACTTGATGACAAGGAAAGCACGGTAAAATGTTCATTCATTGAACTGTACAACGAGGAGTTGCGCGACCTGCTTTCACTAGATGATAAATCTAATCTGAAAATCTTCGACAACGAGTCGAAACGGGGACACAACAGCAGTACCTTGGTGCAAGGTATGGAAGAACACTTCATACACTCGGCTACAGCGGGAATCAAGCTGCTTCGAGGTGGAAGCTACAAGCGGCAAGTAGCTGCGACTAAATGCAATGACCTGAGTTCCCGAAGTCACACAATATTCACAATCACCACGTCCGTCAAGCGTACAACGGAAGCAGGCGAGGAGTATATCAGCTCTGGAAAATTAAATTTGGTTGACTTGGCTGGTAGCGAAAATATCCAAAGGAGTGGCGCGGACAATAAACGTGCTGCCGAGGCCGGCCTCATCAACAAAAGTTTGCTGACACTCGGTCGTGTCATCAACGCCTTGGTCGATAAAAGCTCGCACATACCGTATCGGGAATCAAAACTCACGCGTTTGCTGCAGGATTCCTTAGGTGGCCAAACCAAGACCTGTATAATTGCCACCATCTCACCAGCGCGAACCAACTTGGAAGAAACCATCTCCACTCTTGATTACGCCTTCCGAGCAAAGAACATTCGCAACAAGCCGCAGATCAATTCCACGTTGCCAAAGAAGACTCTTTTACGCGAATATACACTCGAGATCGAGCAATTGAAGAGCGATCTCATCGCGACAAGACACCGAAATGGCGTTTATCTTTCAGCGGAAGCGTACGAAGAGATGAAAGTCGAGAGTGAATCGCGCCGAATCATCAATGAGGAACAGCGAGCAAAAATTGAGAGCAAAGAGGCCAGCTTGAAACACAAGACGGAGGAACTATTTGCATTAACGAGCAATTTCAATAATCTGAAAAAGGACCACGATGAAACGCGTGCTACATTAGATGCGACCAATGATGTGTTGGAGCAAACCGATATCGTCCTCCGGGATACGAAAAAACAACTCGAGCAGGAGGAAATGCTACGCCAAGCTCACCAAGAGACAGAGGAAAAACTTCATGACATTGGTACCGAGCTGTTGTCCAAGCTGGATCGAACAGTTGAGCATGTCAATGGACTCCATCTCAAGCTGCGCCGAAAATCAGATCTTCACAATCTCAATCGCGATACGTGGGAGGCATCAACTGGCGATGTCGTTGACGTGACGAAGTTGGTTGAGGATAGAGTCGAGATTTTCGAGTCCGAGCATACCGCGCTCATCCAAGGTCTTAGCACTAAAATTACGGATTTCATTACATCACAACTACAAACTGTGGAAAGCGGAAAGTCTCGAATTGATACGTCTCAGTCTCAATTGACTGAAGTCGAGATTGAAATGAACGAACAATCCACCAAAGCCCATGAGGAAATGAATGAAGTCCTTGAAGAAATCAAGGTGCTTCGAGAAGAGGTCAAAGGGAAAGTTGGCCAAGGTCTAAACGGCCTGTCAGCCGCTGCAGAGCGAATATCGAAGGAGGTTATTGACGAAATGACTGACTTCCATGCAAAGGTGTGTGGCCCAGGATTGTGTTTTGAAGAACAGTTGACTGATACATAACAGCTCCACACGTCTTATAGTGAACTAGGTCGAGATTTCAAGGCAATGTTTGAGAACATCACAGGCCATTTAGAGACACAAAGGACAGAAATTGATGAGCTTCGGGCTCAGCTGCTTGAAGCAAATCGCCAAGTTATACAAGGAAATCAGTCAGCTTCGACTGAACTTGAAAAGGCTCTGGAAGAAGAACGGCAAGCAGCTGAGACGGATCGCACTGATCTTCTTGCGCAGATCAGTCTATTGATTGAGGCGTCTAGCCAAAAACAAGCTTCGCGACTGAAGGGCCGCGTTGACGCTGTCACATCGGATCTCAAGAGTTCCGCAGGTACATTGCAAGCGGCAACGGAAACATACCAAGAAGGAATGGACCACTGGGCTGGCAAGGAAAGTCAGCTCATGGAAGATGTTGCCAGCTCTAGAGATTCAATCAAGGGCCGCATGCAAGAGGATTGGGCGGTAAGCTTCCAGTAGACGAAAAGACGAACGAACGAATGCTGACAGAAGACACAGATTTTTGAACAGCGTAACGAATCTATTCAGAGGTCGACACAAGCAGTTCATCAGGAGACAGTTCGTATTGTCGATGAGCAAATGCAACAAATGGCCGCTCAGATGGAAGCCCTCGATGACTTTGTCACCCGGGCAAGATCTCAAAATGGTTCCCACCACGATGCGCATTTGGCCGCCTTGGAGCGCTTGACGAGGAATATCAAGGACTCCTTCAGGTCATTAGGCGAAGGATTTGATAGCGCGCAAGACCAACTTGATGGATTCCAAAACCTTACTTCCCGACAATGGGGCGACATTAAGCAGGTCGTAACGCCATTCTCCAAGGAAGTCCGACAGCCACTCATCGAGCTCCGGGAAAACATACAAAATACTACCATGACCGAATACAGGCCAACAGGAAGCACTCCTCCCCGGACTTCGTACGAGTATCCAACTACATTGCCACGAACGGAATCCCACACCACTTTGAAGGACAGGATGAAGCAACCGACACAACCTATCCTTACGCCACTCGAGGAGGAAACCCTGGATCCAGGCTTGAAATCGCCATCGAAAAATCGCCTAGGATCCCCGGTGAAGACAAGGGTCTACAATGACGCCGAGGACGAGGTAGGCGAACCTACCACCATCATCAACACCGGCACCACAGTAGTCTCATCATCCAACACTGGTCTTAGGGAGGTCGACATAAACGTCGTCGCGAAACAACCCAGCTTTAATAATAATAATCATAACGACAGCCTGTCCTGTCTTTCACCTGAACTCTCCAAATCGATCAAGATTGAGCAGGTCGACGAGCTCGCGCAGCCACCTTCAAAGAAACACCAGACCGTCTCAGATAGCAAACTCCCGCAGAAAGCCTTTGCCCGCCGCACACCACCAGCTGGGATTGTGTTGGACGGCAGAGAAAACATCCCGCTCAACGCAAGTATTGGAGCTGGACGACGACTCCGTCACCGGCCATCCAGCGGATAATCATTATATAGAAGAACCGCTGCTGTTTTGCTCTTTACATTTATCGCTTACAGAAACTGAATGGAGGAAATAGATACCCCGGTTTGTGCTGTTTTTGTCTATTTGTGTACACTCGTTCTCTCGTTGTCCCTTTTGTGGAGTTTATCGATTGGATTACTGCAAGAATGCGGCGTTGGTTTGGCTAGGTACAGATACAATTAATTTAATTTCCAAGCAATGCGTTTGTCACATGGTTCGTTGAATCACACGTATCGTGACCGCGGTCTTGTCATTAAAACATCTTCAAACTCTTCCCCAGCCTAAGGCGCAGCAGCTACTTCGCCAGTATCTTGAGTTTCTTCTTGGTTCTCCTTAACTGCAGAAGAACGGGTATCATTATCATCATCACGCTCGTTATTGTCATCAAGGCCGCCGGGCTGGTCAGTCGCTACCGCTGTAGCCGCCGCCGGAGCATAGTCTGCATTCGTTTCAATGACGCGTCTTAATTCCGACATTCGTCTGTCGAATTGCTCCATCATTTCTTCGAGTGTCTGTTCCCTGGCTGTTCCGTCTTTGTCTTTCGCGCCGGGTAGTGGTATGTCATGCGGAAACCCTGCTGTACCTTCAATACGGAGCATTAGTGTGTTGCTTATGTTGGCCTGGTCGGTGGCGTCCTGTTGCTGTGGAGTGTCGAAAGTCGGGGCCGGGCTGAAGGATGCGTCGAGGACCTGCCAGTCTGATGTGAGACTGTGCGCGGATGCGATGCGGTATCCAAACGGCGTTGCGCCTGTTGTAGCCGCTGTCTGCTGGGGAGGCTGTTTCTGGGCGGGCGAGCTTGACATCATGGTTGTCCCCGTCCCAGCTGAGGTGCCTGCGAGTGCGTCGGGGCCGGAAGACGGACCTCCACCGCCCAGGGTGGCGGTGGGCTCAACGTCGAGGAGAATGAATCTCTCCGTGACGCCTGGCAAGGGCGGTGGTAGCAGTGAGGCCCTCCTGTGAAGGCTTGATGATTCCTGGGTTCTGGCCTCTAGCGCATCCTCACTGCCTCTACCACCTTTCAACGTCCCTCCGCCGCCATGTGGCATGCTTTGTGCCAGCGGGGAAACTTGGCCTGTTTCCAGCACCCGTAGCGATGCCTCGGTGATAAGCTCTGGGTCATCGTCGGAAAAGATATAATGTACAGTTGGGTGATGGTAGTCGGAAGAGTTCGCGTCTTGGACTAGTGTAAAGAAGGGCTTGAAAGTAGATGTTGGTTGCGTCGGGTTGTCTGTTTCGTCGGTTGCTACTGCTGTGGGCTCACTCGCCGCCTCAGGTGCTGTTACGTCCGTGGGCAGCGATGAGCCATCATCTGCTGAATGTGTGTAGTCCGCGCCTTGTCGTTTTCCGATGGGCCTCGGCCGTGATTGTGCTGTTGAGGATATACTATCCGCACGGAAGGCAGGCTGTTTAGAGGATGCGGACGACGGGGCGGGAGAATGTTGCTTTGGCAAAGACGACATCTCCAGACGAGATGGGCAGGGGAGAGTAGGAGCAAGAGAAGCAGGAATTGCTACTGATCCAGCTACATGGCTGAGGGGAGCATCTTATCAGCAGCGAGTGTTGTTTTGGGATGATCGCATCCGGAGCAGCAGCGGAGAAGATCCACATGACCGACAGCTCCGGCTTTAGCTCGCCCGCGGACACGTGATCTCTTCACTACATACAAGCAGCCAGCAGAAAGAGAAGAAAAAGGCAATGAAGGCCTGTACGTATACTTTATGGTAAATATGATCTGGTTGCTCACAAAACAGACAGAGCAGTATGGGGACAACTAGGATTCAATTTGGCAGCAACACTAACAACAAGGGTATCTCTATCTATTCACGCCAACGCCGAGCAATGCATTCAACGATTCAACCCACCCAGCTCAGTGGGGTATATCAATAACAGTAGAACGAGTAGAAAGGAGATCATGCTGATGGTGAAGATGCCGCTTCATCGTTGGGTTTCGAATCGTCGTCTTTTTTCCATTCGAATTCTAGAGCGGGATACATTAGCCAGAGCTCTGGTATAGGAAGACATCTGCCATAACTCACTTTGACGACACATCGGGCAAAGCCCTTTTGATGACTCTTGTCGAATCCATGTAATCAGGCAATGCTATTGAAACCAGCGGTGAATATCGATGCGCGCGGAAGAACATCACGCTACGTACCATGTGAAAAGAATGGCCGCACTTGCCGATAACTATGCCATACAATTAGTTTTCAGCACTGATTTTGCAAGTCTTGGCTCGGATGCAACATACGCAGCGAGCACTCGTCGCCAGGAAACTTGCAGGTCGGACAAGTACCGTCAAACTGGACGCGACAAATACCGCACACCTCGTCTTCGGGCATGTCCCAGCGCCAAGAAGCGACCGCGTTCCACTCTTTGATCGTGACCTTCATCGCGGCGAGGGTCGTCAGCCTTGCAGAGTTGTTGTGGTTCGATCTTTATACAAGGACCTGTGACGGAGGAAATAGTCAAGAATCAATGAAGATAAAAGATGCAGCCGGCTGCGCGCTAGTGAGATAACTTCCCCGCAACGACGGCAACGACGACGACAACAAACCCACTCGAGATTGCGCAATCGGCGTCTTCTTCGACTTTTACTGCCGAAGGCCTGCCATTAAAATTGATATTGATAACTCTTCATGATCTGATTAATATGACACTGACAGCTCTACGCTCCTCGCTACGGCCTTCTCCCTTTGTACGTCTCTCCTCCCGCCAACCACAAGCCGCCATGGCCGCCCACGCCGCCCAACAACAACAACGGTGGAGCTCCTTCTCCTCATACCTCGTTACACCTCAAGAGCTCAACAACGCGCTGAAGAAATATCCCCCAAGCGAAATTTCCACATCACCCAGGGTCGTCCCCCTATGCGCAGCGTGGTTTATGCCCAATGACCCCGAAGGCCGCACAGGAATTGAAGCCTTTCGCAAAAGCCGCATTCCGCATGCACGCTTCTTTGATATCGATGGCGTGAAAGATCCTGACTCACCTTACCCTCACATGCTGCCAACAAAGGAACGGTTTGCAGAAGCGATGAGCGAGCTGGGGATTCGTCGGGACGATGAAGTCGTCGTCTATGACACGGTGGAAAACGGAATTCTAAGCGCTCCCCGAGTCGGATGGACGTTGCGCTTCTTCGGTCATCCGTCTGTTCACATCCTCAATAATTACAGGCTGTGGGTAGAGGAGGGATTGCCTACGGAGTCGGGGGATGTCAAGCCAGTCTCAAAAACGACATATCCTGTGCCATCGTACGAGACAGACCACGTCGTGCTGTTTCCTGAAATGAAGGAGATTGTGAAGGAAGGTACTGGTGAAGTTGAGATTCTGGATGCCAGACCTCACGGACGCTGGACAGGTGAATCCCCAGAGCCTCGCGCTGGTTTACCGTCTGGTCACATGCCCGGGTCGAAGAGCCTTCCATTTGGTGAGCTATTGGATCCCAAGACCAAAGCGTTTCTATCCCCAGAGGCCCTCCACAAAGTATTTGAAGCGAAAGGAATTGACCCGTCTAAAACGATTATTACTTCATGCGGATCTGGAGTGACTGCGGCAGTAATCGAGGCTGGGCTTGTTGCGTCTGGGTTTGGCGAGCCATCGAAGCGGAGGCTTTACGATGGTAGCTGGACGTGAGTCTCTCTCTTTCTATTCGTAGATTCAAGTGATATCTAATTTGCAATAGGGAATGGGCGCAACGAGTGACTGAAGACAGCGGCTTGATCAAAAAAAATTCGAACGTGTGCTAAATCAAACAGTCACAATCGTTGCATAGCATAAGAGAAAGCCGCAGCCTTTATCTTGCCGTTCTGCATAAGACTCAACGCTCCAAGCTTGCGGTAGAAGGAAATTGTATCTGCTAGTAGTAGCGAGGCCGTATTTCGGGCCTACGCCCTGGTTTGTGGGTGTTGTTTAGTATGCTGTCATCATCACATCGTTTCCAGCAGGCAATGCGGATATTTATAGTTGTCAGAGGAAAGCTTGTAGTATGTAGTTAGGGCTGGGCTACATTGGCTCGAATAACAGGGGTTATATTGTACTTGTGTTGGACGATCGCGTAGAGATTGCGATGTTGACGATATCGGCGGTGATTGGCGGGCGGCACCTAGACCACCGGCTGAGTCGGCCGCTGCCTGCGATCTTTCTGCTGCACCACCACCACCGACTCTGTACTCCGCGCCATGAAAGAGCCGTTCAGTGATAAGATGCAATTCATTATACCGCGTTGTTGTTTCTCCCGTGAGTCACCGTCTTACCCTGTCACCGTCCCCTCTCTTCTGCGTCTGTTTTTCCCTCTCTTTTGCGGCGTAATTTCATACAAACTGGTCGGCAACAAATTACCCCCCCACATTCCCTCAGAAATAGCCATTCAGGCGATGCCATGAATTTGTTGACTGGCTGACGGGCCCAACTGACTCCTCGACGACTACAGGTGTCACTCTGAACTACATCAGTTACCCCCTCTAGGAGGCGCTGCCTCTTCTTCCACCTTTTGTTGCCGACTTTGACTGCGGGAAACCTCCTTGGCAACCAGCCATGTCGGCGGCTCGAAAGGTGTTCCACTGCGCCGTGGACGACACCGTTCTCACGACCAATATCAGCGAAATCAAGCGATGGGCTTCTAACGGGGCGATAACATTGTTTGTGCCGCTTTACAGTAGGCTCTCAGTCCAGTCCCAGCGTTCTCGCTCTGATGTGTGTATTTGACATGGGCCTAACAAAACTCAACTCTGCAGCTCTCGAGCGTCTTCAGGCACCAAAACGCGGTGGCTCCCAGGCTGCTATCAACTCTCGCGAAGCTGTCCGTTTCCTCGACCGAGTAACATCTGGCAAAGACAGTATTCCATCTGATCGAATTGTCCTGCAGGGACCGATGGAGCAGTACGACAACTGGGCGGACGCAGAACAATATTTTCTTCCAGAATTCGTGGATGAAGTTGACGAAAACAACGCTGCACCCGCTGGGAATGGCGAAACCGAAGGCGATGTCTTTTCAACTCCTAAAATCGAAGTCCAAGTGAAACCACAAGGAATTGCTCGGGAAAGGGAGCGCGATGGGCCTGGCTTGCCCGGCTTACCGAGCGATCTGTCGCAGATGCTTCTGAGCAAACTGAATTTCAGAGAGCCTCAACCTGTTGCAAACGTGCAGAACCACATCGTCAAGTCTTCGGCGTCCTTGCCATCGATTGACACCCAAAGCGATGAGGGATCGCGAGCATCGTCTCACAGTTCTCGCACGAGTCCGGAATATGCAGAGCGTGGTGGCACCACTACACACTCCAAACGTGGCCACCATCGTTCCACATCAACTTCATCGAACGCACCACCAACGCCTACAATGCTGCGATCTCTGTTTAGTGCGCTGCTCTGGCGTCTACATCAGGATCAGGAGTCTACTGGAGCTGTACAAAACCTGACGCTCGTCAGTAACGACCGCGATACGCAGGTCTGGGCCCAGAAGTTTGGGATCATGACCAAGAATATTCATCAGCTCCGAACCGCGATTCAGTACGAAGAGAAGGAGTTTAAGAATCGCGTGAAATATGCCGAGAAAGCACACCACGTCACTCCTTCACCGAAACCGCTTTTCGCCTACGAGAATGATAGCGAGGAGGATGAGCTAGTATTTGTTCCGCGTGCTCGGGGCAAGGGTGCAGGTCGTAACACCGCAAGCCGGGGTGCCGCCAATAGTCGGAAAACCCGAGCAGCTACAGCTGCAGCCATTGCTCAGGCAGATACCACCGTTGAGGTGCCGTCGCAGCCTATCGACCCAGACTCGTTTAGCCGTTCAATCGGAGCTACAACGACTGTGAGACAGCCTGCTTTGGATCTAAGCTCTCAACCCGGAGCTTCTCGCAGCTTGGCGGCGTCTTCTCGACGCCATGGTGGTGATCGTGGTGATCATGGCAACAGTAACGGCAATAACGGAGGTGGCAGCGGTGGGAGCGGAGGTAACCGCCGTCGTCAACGGGGCGCTGGAGGCTCTCGAGCCAATACGTCCTCTTCCCGGGGTGGTCGTGGACAAGGGAAATTGTGGGTTCCTTAAAACAATGGCAGGGTCGAGGATTTGCAATCGTTTCGGAAGCAAATCCTAGACCGTCTCGTCTACTCTCAAATCAAGATATATCAGGAAAGGGATTCACTATTTCCGCATGGGAATCGATGCAGAACTGGGTGTGGAATACCTCATTCTTCAGAGATTGGGATATTATCCTAACGTATTTTATGGGGAATCAAAACGTCCTTTGGAGACAAATCAGGACTGTTTCTCGTTCTCTTTCCCTGTGCAAATGCCCCTGCGATTGGACACTGTGCTGATGCTATCTATTTCGCTTGCGTGAGAAATCATTTCACCTTCTCAGAGGCTTGGCCTTATGACTTGGGATCTCTGTCTCCGTTCGTTAGGCTAGGGTTGTTTTCTCTCTTGTTCATTCTTTTCCTTCGTACCGGATTCTATCGGACGATTAGGGCCACCTGAGGCTGGAGAAAGGGAACACTTTGCGGGAGGATGGCATCTTTCCAGTTGATGAAAGATACAAACAGACAAAAAAAAAAAAGAAAAAAAAGTGAACAGAAACTACCAAAAAAAAGAGGGAAGATGGATGACAGCAGTTGTGGTGACAGACACTGGGTACAGCTGCTCCATAGTATGTTGGACTTGGCCCAAGACTCGAGTCGTGATCAGACAGCGACTGACTGAGCTGGGCTGACTTGGAGTGCAAGCAGTTGCGGGGTCCATCATCTACAGCGGTGATTTTCTGGCATGCCAAATAGGTGAATAGTTGGACGTATTTGCTTTTTTCCTATCCTATCTGATATTATTTGCTATTTGCTATTTGCCATTCGCTATTTGCTATTATGCCCTCGATCCAATCTGTAGGCTGTACCTTAGTCAGCGTAGGAGCGTTACCTAAGCCGGCCGACTCGGGCGTGCGTCATATGCAGAAGTCATGTGCCGCAGTCATCACTTGGCCCTCGCCGAGCACTTCTTCTTTTCTGTCTACGTCGTTCCTCTTCTCGCGCATCTGTCGGTTTTGTATGTACAGATTGCACATAGCTGTGCCCAACGACTGACTACTGCTTCATATTGCAACCTCTTCTCAAACTGTCCGCCCAGCTGTCAGCCAACGTTGGCCCGGAGCCAAGCTAAGCTTCCCCGCATTTCTCATTGCGGATCAGCCATCCCGCTACTACAACAGCTGTTCATTCAACTTCATTATCCCCCATCATCCAAACTACAAGAACATACCTTTCATCAACCAGGTAGACAACATTTTCGACAACACCATGTCTTCAGCTATCGACGATTCCGCCATCTCGCCCACCCTCAACCCGTCGACTATCCAGCAGCGTCGCGACTCTCTAGAGAAGCATCTCCAGACTCGCCCTGAGCTGCAGGACTTGAAGGACCGGCACATCTTGCTGGATACGAGCCTTGCTCCGTATGCTCTGTTCCTTTTACTTGACTATACATAAATCATACATAGAAAATATTCATCGAAAACTAACAATTCTTTTCTCAAATAACCAGAAGCCTGCACGCTGCCCAGGCAGATCTTGCCCGTCATCAGACCTCAGACAGCCTCAGAAAGCACCTTGAAAACCGCCCTGAGCGCGAGGAGCTGGTTGATAGTATGCCCTCTTTTTCTTCCTTATCCCCTTCCCTCAGACCCTCCCTCTAACAAATGAATCAGAAAACATTCTTCCTTCTTCCGCCCGCAATGACGTGGCCCCTGCCTTGCAGGCAAATGCAAGAGACCTCGAAAGAAGCATGCTAGCCGACAATCTGGAGAACAAAATCAGAGGCCGGCCTGAGCCCGAGCAGTTGATTCAGAAGGGCATATTGGAGGGTAACGAAGACCCGAGAAGACCGTCTGAATAAGCAGATGGACGGTAGGAGACGTTATGATTGTATTGTATTTCACTGGTGTCTTGTTTGCGGCGCAATGTCAAGTTTTTACCAAAGGTAACAACCGACGAGGAAAGGAATTTGATGGTATGGGCGTTTTGTCGCGGAGGGATGGTGGTGATGGATCGGTCGTTTGCAGTTCACTCGTTTGCCTCTTTTTTCCTTCTGATGTATTTACAGTTCAATATCAGTGAGATTGTTTATATTGATTTATCTCTCGATTGAACAAGAGACCTTTAGATCAAGATTCACCGCTACAGGTTTCATTAGAGTAGCCAGTCGGATCAAACATGCAAGTCTACGCGATGTACGATTAATAGCTCTCAACTTCCACGCCAGCTCCTCCGCCTGAGCTACCCGTCGAAAGATCTGGTGTCCAGCCACTGGGCCGCTCGCTGCCTCTGACCAGCAATCCATACGCCGCTCTCTCCACCTTCTCGACGCTACTCTGCATAACCTCCATCTTCTTGTACATATCGCGCATCATATGGCTGCTGTGTCGCCGAGGAACGTTCAATTTCTCCAGCATGGCTCGCATGTAGCGCAGGTCGATCAGGATATCCGCCTTTTGAGCTGGCAGAATGGGGAACTGCGGTGCTGCAGTCGTGTCGTCTCTACTATGATTGCCTTCCTCTTTCTTGTCCTCGTTGTTTATCTGCCCTCCCGTCGACAGCGTAGTAACTGCAAACCGCATCATTTCGCCCGTCAGGTCATATATGCCCATCAGATAGTCTTCCTCGGTGACGATGATTTCGTTCGATAATTGGGCAGCTACTTCCTCGCGAGTGATGAGCCGCTGCGTTTGAATATAGTGTTGGAACGAAAGTGCTTCGATAAACTCTTGCAGTCCGCCGGAGACTTGTCGCTGGTACCGCCATGAGTTTGTGCCGGTTAGTTCGGGGGAAATGGTCTTGAACAGGTCGAGGATTTGCCCGAAGCGGGTCTTGTTTTCTTTGGCGATGTTGGGGGGAATTGGGGCGTTGAGTTTCCGTAGTCTAGTAGTACACATATTTAGTAACGTCACAAAGGCAAGGGTTGGGCGGGGGAGGTGTAAGCTGTACCGTTGTAGAGCAAAGATTCTAGTAAGACATTTAGCTAAATAATTGACAGGAGACGGCAAAACACGTACATCTTTTTGCTCAATGCGGTGATGTCTCGCGATGCTTTTATAATCTTCTCTCGTCGGTCATGATGCTCATCGAGCTCGCTGCGGAAGTTCTCGAATATGGACTGGATGGAAGACGACTGGTTGTGTTCGGCAGCCATGTCGGAGGGGCGAGCTTCACTCGGGAGGTTGGTTTCCTTAGTCTGGTTGTTGATGATGTGGCCTTCCCAGGATCTCTTAGAGCTGGCCATGGAATTCAATCTGATCTCGAGTGGGGGGCGCAGATTGTTTTCTGGGTAAATTGTAAATTGTTAATTCCATTGATGAAGTCAAAAATATGGCATGCGATGCGGCGGAATTGCCGTGGATCACCGCCTTCCGGACAGCAAGCAAGCCCTAATTGCCTAAACAGGCCTGACAACAACTATCCTTCCATCGCCAAATAATAGCTTATCTCATAGATAGACCGTGTTATAAAGATTATGTAGAGCTCATAAATGTCTAGAGTTGCTCTTACGATCTGTAATAGTCCTTGGCAAATTCAAAATTTTAACTCAGACCACATGATTAGGTTGCAGCAAAGGCAGAAAGCTTGTATACATAAACCAGACTCAGCTATCCTGCTCTGTCAGGCGCACATGGTATTAGCTTCTTGAATCAGATATACAAAAGCGAGCTTGATACTGTGGCAGCTATTACCGATGAGGGTAGAGGGAGCAATACAATCTGCGGTCAGCTCGTCTCTACCACCCATTCCTGCAAGCAGTACCATTCAGGCTTCTCCGAACATTAATTTCCATCTACTCATCATCGCGAACATCGACGGTAGTCTGCGGCCATTTGCGAGCCGGCACACGACGCTTGAACAGAATGTCGATCTCACGGAAAGACCTGTGCTTCATCTCTGGAATCCAGATCCAAGCCATGGTCGTGCAGATCAAGGCGGTGGCAGCCCAGACGAAGCCGCTCTTGCCACCCAGGTTCCACTTATCCGTGTTGAGCATGTAGCTGGACAGGAAGATGCAAGGAATATTGACCAAGTAGTAGGCACCTCGTCCAATACCGGTTGTCAATGGTCGGAGACGGACGGAAGATGTCTCGCCGATGATGACCCATGAGGCAGGGGCGGGTCCCAAGCAGAACAGTACAGAGACAATCAAGCCGAGTGATGCTGTCGCATTGTTTGCCGCTTTACCATTGCCACAGGAACCTGCAATACCGAGGAAGATCAAGAAGGCACAGTTGATGAATTGACCATAGACGTAGATGGTGCGTCGGCCGAGGTATGTGGTGAGGACCCAGGAGGCCATGACCATGATTAATTGGAGGGCAGAAGTGACGAGACCAAGTGCAAACGCGGTGTTGTCAGCCATACCGGCCTCTGAGATGGTGTTAGTCTGCTATGGATGTTGCAGGGAATGAATGGCTTGGACTCACGTTCGAAAAAGTAAACGGCCTGGTTGGCAATCAGATTGCCCGTCAGATTCTGAGATGCGTACACACCGCACACAATCAATGTGCGGTAGCGATCGGTATCTTTCCACAGTTCAATGAGACTGGGCTTCTTCTCAGTCTTCTCAAGTTCGATTGTGCGACGCATCATGGCGACTGCGTCTGCGGGGTTTTCATTTGAACTCGTGCGTCCAAGGCGTTTGACAGCCTTTTCTGCCGCAGCCAGACGGCCCTTTCGCACAAGCCACCAGGGCGATTCAGGCGCAAAGAAGAGTAGGATAGCGAGAGGGGTAGGAAACATCCACTGGAGTGCAATGGGAATTCTGGGATGATTGTTAGGACAGTGGCCACCTTGATGGCATGAATGTATGGGAGCGGACTAACCTGTACGCGGTGGAGTTATTCTTGGATTGGTAGTGGTAGGTGATACCACCGACAATGATCGACCCAATCGCCCAGAACATCTGCAACATCTGCGTCGCTGGAGCTCTCAGTCTCAATGGAACGATTTCGGCACAGTAGGCAGGTGCGTTGGCGATAAAAACGCCCCACGGGATGCCTTCCAGGATCTGGGCCGCAAAAAACATGCCCTGGCTGTTGCCAAAGTAAAAAATGAAGATGAAGGCGTTCAAGCACATGAGACCGCCAATGGTTGCCCATCGATATCCAATCGCACTGGTAATGGGACCTGCGATGAATACACCGATGAAGGCACCGATTGGTCCACTGCACTGGAATGCTGACTGCCACGAGGCCACGATGATATACTCCCCTGTAATGCTTTTCACACCAAAGTCCTTCTTGAATCGATCTGTGGCTATGAATTGTCCCATCAAGAAAACACAGTATGACTCCATGATCTACCGCAGCGTTAGAGAGAGAGAGATAATCTGCCTTGTGGTGGGGCGAGAGCTTACAATGGTGCATGACATGACGAATGCCCACCAGCTGGCAGCGGGATATGCCTTGACAGCCTCGAGCACTGTCATTTTGTGTTCGATCTCCTCGGCATCGATGGCGCCCGCCCTGTCGTAGTCGACCTTCTCGCCGGCATCGTAGACAGGTTCGGTCTGGGAGGTGGGCTGTGCCTCGATCTCCGAAGCTGAAAGCTTCTCCTCTCTGTTTTCGCTAGCCATGTTGACGATTCCTGAGAGAGAAAAAAAAAAACAGGTAGGTGAATAAAAGAGAAGCAGGCACGTTCCCCTAGGGGGTTTCAGATCTTTATACCTGCGGACAACACGCTCGTGATGCCAATCCCGATCTAAGCTCAATTGAGTGAAGCAAGCTGACCTCGTCAACCCAACATATCCACTCATGAGGTTCGCTTTTTCCGGGGGTGCACCACAGTAGCAGCGTTGCATTCATTCTCCTTTGACATCGTTAATTAGCCGCGGGTGCATCTTCTGCCGGGCCGCGTGCGTGTCACGGTGTAATTTTAACATTTCCAGATTGGTGGACTCTTTCATCGGAGTAATCTAACAGGTGGTACTAGTCGGGGGAAGATGTACCGTAGACCATATTTCCCCGCAGTGCCAGTTGCGGAGCTTTGTGCCGTCGTCCTCCTGTCGTCTTCGTGCCGTCTTCCTCGGGTTGCATTTGTCCGGGGGTCAAAAATTGCTGCAAAATATCACGCCAAGTCTCTTGGCACAGACGAGGCCAAAACTCTCACGCACTTTGATTATATTCAAATCCCCGGGCTTGGTGAGGTGCCCTATGCCCTAGGCGCCAGGCCTCGGAATGTCTGGAGGCCCTCGGGGTGCCTGTATGTTCCCTATGCCCCCAAGTACCCTCTGGGTATCTCCATGCCTTGAGGTTCCACATACCTTAATTTGCGCGCAGGTCTAGATGAGATTAGAGCTGCCGAAACTAGGATTTAGGGCCTGCGTTAGGGCTTTGAGGGGGTGGGGCTGGGACAGAGGCTCTTGTCGTGCGTGGGTTTTATGTGGAGAGTGCGTGGGCTTTTGACAGGGCGTTCAGCTAAGCATCTTGGCATATTTTTTGACCATGGCGCACTAAATTTCACTAGATTTTGGCCCCCAGCCAAAGGCAATCCCTGTCTCCCTCACCCGGTTAATTCTGATATGCATCTCTAGACCATATCTCTCTGCCGTGTTGATTGGGCGGGAGTTTCCTGTTGGTTTTGCTCCCTCTGTTCATTTCGAGAAACGCCAGCCATACGCCATAATTTCCCTGGAGGGTTATATTTTCCTGTGCTTTTCCTCAATCGGTTAATTCCGAGACGCACCAATCCCTTTTTTTCCGATATTAGTTGTGAGGTATTTTCTTCTCAGTCTTCTTCATTTCTTTTTTTTATGAGACATGCTAATCCTATAGGCTATCTTTGTCTGCAGCGTTAGTGTTCATTGTAAAATGATTTTCTGTCTGTTTTCCTTACTCGGTTAATTCCCCAGTGTTGCATGAGACCCCATACTACGGAGTACTCCGTAGCCATTGGCCATATTCCCCGCAGTGTCAGCTCACTCGGTCAATTCCGCATTGTGCATGGGTCCGAGCACCCCGTGGGCGACCTCCTATTAGCCCCAGGTGATGGTGCATTGTTCTGCCTTGGAACGAGCGGTTGCACTGGTAATCCACTGGGGAATATGCTCCGCTGGCACCTCATCTAGTCTCCAGACTTCTGGAGACCCCAGCTCGTTCGTCGTTCGTCCACTAAATCCGACTTGTCAGGTCTAGGCCCGCCTCGGTATAGCTATCCCTTGAATAGCCACATGGCATTGCCAGCAGCGCTGCTCCTCGGCGAGCCGGGATGTTTTCTTTTGCGCATACTATGGTAGAGAGCAGCACGACTCTATTGGTTTATCTACGGGTATGAAATGCGATGGGCATGAAGAGATCCTACATGAGTCGGAGACGGAAGTACACATTGGACACTTGCAAAGATTGTCGGTGTGAGACAAAGGGACCGAGATTTGGTGCAAGTTTGTTGCACGCGGTGTGCAACGCACATTTTAAATGAGCTGTAAAAGGCGAGGCGTCAACTAGCCAAATAATAAATTGCGGCAGAAACGTTTTGCGAGGGTGGGACCTTGTAATATTCCCAGCAATCGAAGAGCACCATTTCGCAAACCATGCTTGGAAAGTATATAGGGCAGAGTGAACTCCTTACTGAACGGTGGTTCAATAGTATTTTGCCGGTAGAAACGCATGATCGCGTCCCATATATTTTTACTATGCAAATTTCCGTAGGATATTTCTATGCTGAAATGCCAGTCCAATGCGCGCCAATTTGACATTGATGTGGTGGGCACTAGGAATTTGAATCTTGCATAAGGAGCTCAATACATAAGCTTTACAGTATAGATCGATAATACAAGCAGATTTATGATGAGCATCTGGAAATCTCTTTATTATTTACTCGCGACATTAACGAGAATAAAAGGACATATTATAATTAATATTTGTTATTATGTCCAAGACGTCTCAATGTAACGGTTACGGGTGGGCGGCCACGAGGAGGTTCCCAATCGGGCAACTTTGAGGTATACTAGAACAGCCATTAACCTAGAGCTTCCGAACCCTAGAAACAGGGCTGAACTGGGAACAGCCTCAACTAAGAATGTCAGCGCTGGATATAGTAACGCGTGGGGATAGAGCATTCTATGTAAGCCCACTATGAGCGCCCTGGCGGCTCTCTTGATCTTTTTCTTTACTCAGGCTTAATATTCTCATGTATTTACCGTAGCTAGTAGGAATTGAACTGCTTAAGACCGACTTCTCACACACTATAATGGATGTACAGAAATGAAGAAATCACACCCGGCTTTCTTCTTAGAAGTACCAACCCTGCTATTTTGTAGCAAGAGACAGATTTTCACCATACCTCGCGAAAGCATCTCTTTCCAAACAGCCGATGATGTCGCTCTCAACCTTCTCTGCCTTCAAAAAATATTCTTGATACATTTGCCGCATTTTTCACCACAATCTCGCCATTTCTGCTTGGTGTATAATAATCACAGCTTTAGCAACAGCGTTACCGAAAAGTGGCACCGCGACAGGAGATCATCCCCGCCAAGATGATCAGCCATGCTTCGGCTGCATTACTATGTACCTATACCAAATTATGCGCTGATGTTGACACTAAAAGGATTGGCGTCTGGGGAAGCTCATATTATGGCGTTCATATGCTTTGGTGCCTCCCTTCCCCACGTCGAGCACCGGGTTCTTGGGCAAGTAGCCGAGATTAAGCAGAGACCGTGCATTTCATTCCGCTGATTCGACAGTAGGCCTCTTGATATATGGTCTAATATTGCCGCTCACTGGGAAGCTCAGGATTGATTTATTTCAAAGATTTCCACGGGACTTTCTACATTTAATTCATCTTCTGACTTTACACTTGCTTTAACTGAAGGAGAAGATTTAAAACCGCAAACATAGCCTTCGAATATACTTCCACGGAAATAGAAAATGTCAAAGATTCTCAGGTACTCTTCACCACATGCTACCCTATTTAGAGATATGAGTTGGCTTACTGAAAGCGTCTAGCCTCACAAACCGCGTCGCTGTTGTGACCGGCTCGTCTTCCGGCAATGGAAGGGCAATTGCACTTGCTTTAGCTTCAGAAGGGGCTCTTGTCGTGTGTAGCGACTTGACATCGAAAGTTGCCGCCGGAGGCTACGAACAAAATGATATACCGACTCATGAGTTGATTCAGCAAGGAGGAGGGACGTCGGTGTTTCAGTCTGCAAATGTCAGCTCAGAAGATGATGTCAAGAAACTCATCGAGACTACTGTGGAAAACTATGGCCGTGTAGATATGTAAGCAAGACCCAGAAGCCTTCAAAAAAGACATCATGATCAACGGAGCTGACAGCTCCAATTCAAGAATGGTTAATAATGCCGGTATTTTCACGGGACTTTCAACGATTGTCAATGAATCGGTTGACAATTTTGACAAGACAATTGTAACGCAAAACCCACAGCCTGTATGTTTACTTATCTAGAGCTGATTGCTAATTTTCAAGTCATAGGCTGTGAACACAAGAGGAGTCTTCCTGGGGATGAAATATGCCATTAAACAGATGATGGAGCAAGACCCTCTGCCTTCAGGGGAACGTGGATGGATTGTCAACATGGGCTCGATTGGTGGTCAAGTTGGGCTGGCACAAGAGCGTGAGTCTGGCCGTACTATCGAAAAATGCTCCCTTCGGCTGACATAAAGTGACGACATAGCCTCATACTGTGCTAGTAAAGGTGCTGTATTAAACCTAACAAGACAAGTGGCTGTGGACTATGCGCAGCACAAAATCCATGTCAATGCTGTGTGTCCAGGTTTTCTCGCAACAGCGATGGTCAGGCCGTTTTTGGAGAAAAAGGACACCAATGAGATGCTTCACTCAAATAGCCCTTGGCCGCATCTAGGAACTCCAGAAGATGTGGCAAAAGCAGTCTTGTTTCTTTCTGGGGATGCGGCAAGTTGGATGACAGGTGGCATGGTTCAGGTAGATGGCGGCTTTACTGCCCGGTAGAGCGGTTCCCATAAGAGTGATATTTGTGAATGCTATATTTTCCTGAATTTCATTATTGTAAGCCAACATAGCAGTGAAATTGAGCATCTAAAGGTTGGAACACATGAAGGCTCGTATTGGTCCATATCTCTATTTCTTTCCAACATCTTTACCTTTTTACAATCAATTTTACCCTAACCCTAGCCTCTCTTTCGTAAATGTCCAGCTCGGGACGCTTATTACCCATTGCCATTGCCAGAAGTCGCCTGGAGACACTACTTAGTGCGCTTGACGACGACTGTGGCAAAGTAAACGGAGAAACCGAAGGAACGCGGCTTCTCTGTCTGAAGAATCTCTAATGCGGGGTGCAAGAAGCCGAGCCACAGCCATCAGTCTATTGCAACTGGAAAGAGAACAACAATGGTGGAAAACGAAGATTCATTCCTTTTACGTTCTCATTGTGCCCGCTTATTTATGCCCCGCGCCATCCCAGATTAATCGCCGATATTCCCCAGTTGAGGTTATCACCAGTTCGGCACCGTTCCTAGGGTTCGTGAGCCCTAGGTTGACGGCCCTTCCCCCGTACATCTCATGATTGCACGATTTGGAACCGCTGGGAAGGATGGACCGTCACATTGGCTGGCATATTGGCTGTCACACTCCGAGTACTATTGAATCCTACCTCCGTACAAAGACCAAATGTTACTTATTGTTAGAAGATTCAGAACCTCATAGCCAATAGGTCAGGAACCAACAATAGTTACGAAGGCACGGTGGAATAACAGCCGCTAGCTTACTGGAATACTCTGCGATACAGTGATAGTTAGATTAGTGAATCAGGAGCATGAACAGGCTACCCTAACATATGATTAAGGACCCAGGTCTATTATCCTCGGATTAGTGTCCAGAAACAGCTGGCATTATTCCCACCAAGACTAATAGTTACTCATCTAGAGCCCCAGTGTATACAAAGCTAATTGTGACCTAGGCCATGAGAATTATAGTTGCTAGAGTTACAAGACTATGCTCATAAATAAAGTCCAATATAGCCAGACTGTTTTAAGACACTTCATGACAGAGTCAGATGGAGTCAGGATATATCTGGTATAATTGAGAAAGGAATATAAAGAGGTATTCATTTTACTGTCTGGAATTAACTGTGATCACTCGAGTATATATCATGGAACAGGATAATCAGTTTAGTTTAAGACTTTGCTAGCCAGAAGACTTTTGTGCTTAGAATATTTTGACTTCGCCCGTTAATGTAACTATCCTGGTTATACTCCGACGGTCTTTAACCAAATCCTCCGACAGTCTGCTCATGAGCCTGCTGTAGGCTTGTTCGAGTCAGAGGCTCGGTCGAAGGATTTCTCCTAGGCTTACTTATGGGTTGGCTTAGAGCCTGGCTTATAGACTTGATTGGTTGCTCATTCAGAGATACAGGTTTGGCCTATTACAAGTGTTTTTCAAGTGTTATTGATATTCATAATAGCTGAAACTATACTTCAATTAGCTTAAAGCAGTGTTCTTTTGCACCACTGTAGGCTCGTTTTAAAGCAATGAGACCCGTAACTCGCCAGTTTCTCCAGAACCAACAGACCAGACCGAGGCAGAACTCGCTCACCGCGGTTAAAAAAATCCGCAGCGGTCCAAATTTTCTTTTGATGTGGTGAAGAAAAGAGTCTACACGAATCAGATATTAGTTTTAACCCGTGTTGACCTCATATATCTATACCCAATCTACTAATATATCCTCTAATTTTCCCCCTCATAAGCTGGCCCTAGATCTGCTCTAGGACTTTCTCTAGGCTTGATACTAGGTAGACGCGCTCATAAATACGTCTATAGGCTTAGTCATAGGCTTGCTTGTGCCCTAAATTATAGCCCGATTGGATACTTATAATAAGATATGATCTTAGACCATTGTTAATGTTTCATGTTCAGTGTACGAAACTCGCAGCGGCTTCAACTTTGACATGGCTGGAGCGTAGCCCCCTTTTTTGGATCGCTGCGAAGTAATTTTGTGAGGTGCGATCTGTACCCCGGGTTCTGCAACAAAAACAGATCTGGTTGCTCTTGACCCCAAGCCCTAAACCCTACTTCATGAAACCTTCTATCTCTTGCAGCAACAGGACCTGGTAGAATTTCAAGTGCCATGTGACCAACATGAACTGAATCTAAATGCAGTGGCATACCTACTAGACAGATGACTCAAAATGGTTGGTTGGCCAGGAATGCCATACTTGTATCCGCATGGCACGTCATTCCGGATTCTCCACCACGCCCCTGCCAAGAAGCATCATTATTGAGAAATCAATCCACATCAAAACATTAGATTAGAACAGTAGATAGAGATAGATAATTATGACTTCTATTTTAATTATTTAGTTTCCAAACTCAGGCTGGTAGACATGCAGTTCCCATCAGAGACTTGACTGCGCAATCAGACTGCAGGAATGTTATATGCCACGCTCAATTTCCTCCCTCGGTCACGGGTATGAAGAAACAATGCCATCCATAATATATCCAGTCATGACTCCGTGCTTGCTGTATTCTTGGCAGACGTAGATAAACATATATAGTATGTACAGCGGCGACCACTTAACTACCAGTGTACTGCACGTCGACTTCAGAGTCACTAGGGATCGACGCAGAAGTCAAGATCTTTCCATTCTGAGAGATATCCAGGATATCAGCACCGTCAGTACCGACACTGGTCCCCTTGGCTGTCCCGGCACTGGCGTTGGTGAACTGCACAATTCCAAAGTCGGCAAAAGGAACTTGACCGCCGTTGGAGTCAAAATCTTCAACAATCCACTCAGCGTTCTGGCCTCCGAGAGTGGCGCTTGAGGAAGGCGCAGAAAGACTCTGGCTGACCTTCTGGCCACTGGTCAGATTCTCGATGACGGCTGTGCCGGCGCTGCTGGTGGTCGCGGTGACGGTTATCTGCACAACGTCACCTGTGTTGATATTGAGGCCAGTAAAGTCGTAGGCGTAGTCAGGGTACCATTCGTACCAAGCATCGTAGCTGACTTCTCCAGAGGTAGAGATGCCGAAGTCGAGGCCGGTTTGCAGAATGGCGGTAGTGTAGGTGTCGCCGTCAATTCCAACCCAGGCCGAGGCGTAGGAATCTTGAGTGGCTCCTGACGGCAGAGAGGGTTCGGGGACAGTGAACTGCGCGGTGACTGACGTGAAAGTCGTTCCCGAAGGTGGTTCGGTTAGGACACCACCGGACCAGTTGGAACTGTAGTCAACGTTTGTTTCATTTGCGCCTTCAAGTTTATCTATGTCAACGGCAGGGAGCTTGGGATGGGTAAGACGCGTCATTTCCTGGCGTGCAGCCACCCTGGCGGCGAGGCCATGGCCACGGGTGGCAGCAGCAGCAGCAGAAGCTGCTAGCAAGAGAAGATGGGAAACGAGAGCAACTGAGGTCTTCATAGTGATATGTCGAATGAGTGAGGTTGACTTGAAACAGTGCGACAATAGAGAAGATAATATACTCCGTGCCACTGTTCGATAGTTACTCGGGTAATGGAAATGTGGTTAAGAAACATTCCAGAGAGGTGGGAACCAAGATTTCATAAACTTACCAAGTATTTATAGTTTTTGCCAACGGAGGTGCCGAGCTTCGAGTTTGTTGTGGCATGGAAGTAATGTAAAGCTATGCAAGATTAGCAAAGTTTTAGTTCTTGTGATGGTGAACAAGTGGTGATGACCTAGCTCATTACTTGCCATTATTAGATAATGATCACCAGTTCCTACGCAAAGTCCTCTCCGCTCCCGAAAATCAATCTTCACTGCCAATCCATTCATGGTGTCTGGCCCCTGTCATTTGCAAGAGCTGACACAGCAACTGATATGGAGTGTAATGGCGGCGTGGACGATGGCAATGACTTGTCTGAGAGTGTGATATGCAGCGCTTATTGCAGTTTCTGGAGATAATGGCCTCTTCGAAGCATGTGTTGCACAGACTCAAGGTCAACTGCCATAATGTGGATTGTGGAATTTGAACATGAGACGAATGAGGCAGTCAGACCTTGGAAGAAATGTGGTAGCTAAAGGTAGATTTTGATGTGTCAAACGCCAGCTAAAAAGATTGTGAAATTAGAGTACAACTGTATATTTATCACGAGCTGGATATAGCACCTAATATATATCTGGAAATTTTTGATTAAGTGACTTTGTGTGGTGATTCATTTGCTGTCGTGATGTTTTGTTGTTATCGCAAAACATGGGGTCTGGGAATTCAGGCACCAAGGCCGCGAACGACCTTCAGGAATGTATCACGAGACGACAACGATCGATCCATTCTATACCTCTGAGCAAAGATTTGGCCTCCTGACAGATCCAGCCGCAACGATCGACGCTACATGAAACCTAGTAGAGCATTCCTTACCAGCTTATGTGTTCGTCCCAGTTGCTGCTCTGCTCTTCGTACCACCTGCTGTCCGTTCAATGCAGCAGAGTATGGTGACATAACTTTTTACTAAACAGCCACGATTAACGCCACGGCGCAAGCCTCAATTTGATTCCTGAAATTTAAAACCGTTTGCGTATCTTATTTCTCGGGACAGGATCGTTGTCACGCGATTTGAGAGCCGCGCGTGTTATGTACTACTATTCAGACTTCACGTTACATCGAGATCGTTCTCCTACATATAACTCTTTGTGAGTTTGAATATCACTGTTTCACTGCATGCGATCGGCACTTATGCTTGCTCGTCCTGATCAGTATGATTTAGTTGACTGATAAGATACATTAATCGGCGGATGATCTTTATCTGGCTCGGATCGACTTTCTCACTCCGTGCTACCCGCTTTCATTTGAGGTCGATGCAGGGCAGTGCTTACATCTAAAACTGCGATTTCTTAAAGCAAGATCAAAATTCTATGAAACATCCTGAACTCATGAGAAGGATGGAAAGGCAACAAAGGCCTCAACAGCTTCAGTAAACAAATGGATGAGAATAGAGATTTCTATGTACACACGAATCTCCCAATCAAGTCTTGAACAAACAGTACTGTCTATGTAGAAAGCGAAATGGGCATCAATAGTCATAGTCGTGAAGCAAATAACGGGAGAAGCTTAGTCCCTGCAGGGAAGGATATCTGTAAAGGGAGTACAACAAAAGACTGGTTCATATCGACATAAGTTGTGCAAACTGTGCATACTCGATAACAGAACATAGCCCCTCGCTAGTCGGTTCAATCTTAGTAGATTGAATATGATTCCAGGGCCACCAATAGCTGATTTTACTCCGTTGCCGTTGGCCGTTCTTGAGACGATTCTGGACTCTTGGAGGCCTTGCTCTCCTTCTCCTTCTTCTTCTTCTTGTCGTCTTTGTTCTTCTTGGTGGCAGCCTCTGCCATGAGTTGCTCAAAAGCCAAGTAATCGCCTTCTTCATCAGGATCGCGTGCAGCCTAAAATCGCGAGTTCAGTATATGTGTTGTTGATATTTTTCAAATGTAGATATGGAGCCAGAAATCTTACCTTTTGGTAAATTGTACCCGCAAGAACCAGCGCATGTGCACGCTCCACACGCTTTTCCAGTTTGACAGACTTATCTCCTAGAACTTTATCGCAAACATCTCGAAGAACTGATTGGATTTCAAACTTGCTTCCTCTCCACGCTGCTGCCAGGATCTTCCCGGTAACCTTCCTTTCGTATTCAGCCTTCTTTTCATCAGTCCAATCAGCGCCGCCTTTCTCCTCCAATTTAGCCATTTCCTCCATCGTCATTTGCGCATCGATGGCTGTAGAAATTGTGCCCCAAGTCTCCTTGGCCAGAGTTCCTTTGTCCTTTAAGCGGGAGAAAAAGCCCGATATTCCCAAAAACTTCTGGGACTTCAGGAATGAGGTTGCTTTTTGTAAGTAGGTCTGTCCAATGGCATGGAGGATCTCTAATCCAAAAGATTCCATCTTCAAGTTTTCCACTTCGAGGCGGATTTTCTCCTCAAAGGCGTGCGTGACCTCTGGGCCTTTGTCCGTCTCCGTCCAAACACTAATACGGTCAATGAGTTTGCGCACCAAAGTGTCCACCCGCTCCTGGCGAGCCTTGCGCCGCTCGTCTTCGTACTGAGCAAGTCGTTCTTGCTGTTCCTTGGTAAGCCCGCCCTTCTTCTTTTCCTTCTTCCGTAGCTCCTTCTCCTCGGCTGTGACTCCAGCCGCGTCCAATCTCGCCTCTTCCTCGGACTTTTCCATGATTGCTTGCTGGCCCCAGTTGCGTCGGGGAGTGCTTGTCCCAGAAGTATCGCCTGCTTCGGCTGATGCTGTAGCCGATGCAGCAGCTGGCGCAGCAGCCGATGTGGCAGCCGGCGTTGCAGATGGAATTTCGTCATGCGCTTCCTCATCGTGCACATTCAGCTTCTCTTCAGTGGCCTCGGCTAATTCGTCTTCCGCCATTTGTTGCGCAGTGATATCCATGGTGGTAGTCAGGTCTTTCATGAGAGAGATCTCTCCAATGAGGTCAACGAAGGCTTCGCCGCCGAAAATCATCGTGAAAAACTGTGCCGGATCCTCTGTTGAGAAATATTAGCTTTGACTTCTTACTGCCACTGCTTCCGGGTGTTCCTACCAAAGCCTCCGCCTGGGACAGCTTGGTCCTTGCCGAATTTGTCATATTGCTTTCGTAGCTCGTCGTTGCTCAGGACTTGATACGCCTCGCCGATCTGGGTTGAAATCTCATATTAATTTTGATTCTGGGGAGAGAAAACTGTAAGATATTCATTGTGCAGGCTATGGGTTGGATCGTACCGCTTGGAATCGAGCATGTGCCGTCTCATCTCCGGGGTTCTTGTCTATATTCGAGGCTCCGGTCAGTTGCTTGCAGTTTCCGAAGAATACCAAGATTAAGAATCATACCCGGATGAGTGGTGATGGCAAGCTTCCTATATGCTTTCTTGATTTCAAGCTCGGTCGCCGTTGGCGGGACGCCAAGTGCATCATAGTAGGTGGTGTCAACAACCATGGTCGACGTCGAGACTCAGCAGCACGACGGTGAAGGCGGTCTCAAATAGTCTAATTTCCAATAAATATCTGTCGGGGTCGCTGCTCAGCTGGGAGTAGAGGTACGACGGGCGAAAATGCTCTCTGTTGACGCGGCTGGCCTGTGATTTGCTCTGCTGAGGTCATGTTTTTCGGCTCCCCGCCAGGCGTGTTTGCACTGTTTGGCAGGCATCCAGGCTGCAGCCCACGAGGCGCCAAGCCGGGACCGCGCAATCAATATTCCGGGCTTCTCTCCGTAGCTTCTTCCACTCTTCGCGGCGCTCGCAGCCCCCTTTTGCTCACGGCTAAATTTTAATTTCGCTTAATCCAACCAGCTTGCTTCTGCTCTCTCCCTCCTATTCTTGGATCATGGGGAAGTCTGCTGGGCCACTATCAACCCCCCGATCTGGCCATTGTCTTGCTGCTGTCTGATTTATACCCATTGTAGTCCTCTGGTTGATTGCTTACCGCGTCGTCATCATGGGCTTGCTGGGAAATATCGCCTACTATAGCTGGCACCCCTCAGAACTCCGATCCATCATCCAATGGTATGTCATCACCTGCGTCGCGCCTCAGCACCAGCTCTACGTTCGATTCCGTGGCTAATTGCAGCGCTATGGATGTCTTAGGAAAGTGTGGCATAATCCTCCGCATGAACGGGATGCCTCCAAGGATCCTGAGTCGCTGAAAAAATGCTTCTTTTTCTTGGACCTCACCAGCAGAAGCTTCTCTGCAGTCATCAAGGAGCTTCATCCAGAGATGCTGGTGCCGATCACGGTCTTCTATTTGATTCTCCGTGGGCTGGATACCATCGAGGATGATCCATCCGTGCCGCTTGATATAAAGGAGCCGTTGTTGCGAGACTTCAAGAACATCATCGAGAAGGACGGCTGGACCTGGAATGGCAATCGTCCCGAAGAGAAAGATCGGCCGCTGCTGGTCGAGTTCGACAATGTCATCGTCCATTACAAGGCCCTGAAACCCGCATACGCAGCCATTATCAAGGACATGACCGGCCAAATGGGAAATGGCATGGCAGACTTTGTGCGCAAGGCTGAGACTGAGGGTATCAGTGTCAAGACAGTCGAGGAATATGATCTTTACTGTTATTATGTGGCAGGCCTCGTTGGCAAAGGCTTAACCGAGCTGTTCGTGGAATCAAAGTTCGGAAATGCCGGGTTGCTGACACGTCCCAACTTGCATAAATCAATGGGTTTGTTCTTGCAAAAAACAAATATCATCCGTGATGTTCGCGAGGACCACGACGATGGCCGACACTTCTGGCCCAAGGAGATCTGGTCCAAGCATGTCGACAAGTTTGAGGATCTTTTTGACCCCAAATACAAAGAAGCTGCTCTGAACTGCAACTCCGAAATGATTCTCAATGCCCTCGAACACATAGACGAATGCCTCTTCTATCTCGCGGGTCTACGAGAGCAAAGTGTGTTCAACTTTTGTGCCATCCCGCAAGCCATGGCTATCGCGACCCTGGATTTGTGTTTCCGCAACTACGCCATGTTTGAGCGTAACATCAAAATCACAAAGGGCGATGCCTGTCGCTTGATGATTGAGTCAACACAGAACTTGCGAGTTCTCTGCGAGACATTCCGCACCTATGCTCGCAGGATACACAAGAAAAATACCCCCAAAGACCCCAATTTTGTAAAGATCAGCATCGTTTGTGGTAATGTAAGTGTATTTGAAGTACCTTTTCTTGAAGAGCAGCATAATAACTATTCATCCAGATCGAGCGATTTATTGAATCTCTTTTCCCCTCGCAAAAGGCCGAAGATGCCAAGAAGAAATTGGCCGGTCTAGGGACCGAAGACGAAGAGAAGAAGAAGCAGCAAGAAAAGGAGTCCATGGACGACCTCAAAATGATGTTGTTGATTATGGGCGGAATCATCTTCCTTATTACCATCATTCTGGTACGTATCTCTCCAGTCGGGTTCGACCTTCATCTCTAACACCAGCGTGTATAGTTCGGCGTGGCTTGGGCATTGGGCGCTCGGTTCGATTTGGCTTTTGCTGAGCTTATGAAGGGCAATTTCCGCCCACCCAACAAGGTCGTTGATCACCCAGAGCTATAATTCCACGGACAAGCTAGTTTTTTTCCTTGCCGGGTTAGCTTTTAGGTGTTGCCAACGCTTGGCAGCCTCTGTACGGGTAATTTAATGAATGTACAATTACAATAACTAACAATTAACTAATACATGAGCGATCTTTACACACTCTTTCGACATGTGTTGTTAGCTTTTGACCTTTTCAAATCTGGGATATAGCACGGATGTCAAATTGCGATTCAGCCTTTCCATGGCTGCAGTTGTGCCGAAGAAGTGCTTACATTGAATCTATTACTATTCGGGGATGTACTAGATGTATGTCTTTTCTGCTTAATTGCGGGAGATGGCACACATCCATTGAAGAACCGAGACATGTCGTAATTGAGTAGATGCTATATAGCTAGTAAGTGAGATGGGCTTGAGAATTGATGTTGTAGTTATCAGTGGTATCTTTCACGTCTTATTCTTATTCTTCCGTAGCATTCTGACCAATTAATTGTCATTAGATGTTGGATGTTTCGTCCGTCTTGAAGGAGGCTCTTGAAGTAGTGAATTGTCGACATTCAATTCAAACAAATGGCTTTTTGGACAAGATACGCAAAAGGCATAATTTGTCGATTCTTCCTTGGCTTGTCATGTAAGACTTCGTGATGTAAGACTTCGTGGATATTATAAAATGAAAAGGTATAATGTAACTTATCTTGTTTCTATCTAACAAACAAATTTTTTTTTCGTTGAGTCGGGCTTAGTAAGTATTACTAATTATTTTCAGATTGTGCAGGCGCTTATCGCAATGGCAAGTACCATTCAACAGACCTGGAATTTGGCACCGTATTGAATAGATGTCACCATACCGAAAAGTAATTCGCCCTCTCTGGCGCCTTTATATGCAACAAACCAAACGACCTACTGGTAATTACTCCACGTGGAACAAGTCCCTTCTCCGGGAGCCAGTCACCGTTGATGTATTTGG
Source organism: Eurotiales sp. R13A2 (assembly GCA_023625935.1). Classification (NCBI taxonomy): domain Eukaryota; kingdom Fungi; phylum Ascomycota; class Eurotiomycetes; order Eurotiales; species Eurotiales sp. R13A2. The sequence goes on along the minus strand of JAMAFV010000017.1, from coordinate 729,194 downwards.
TACCAACACCCCACCAACCGCCATTTTTGCAACAACGCAGAAAAGGAACAGCGCCAGCCAGAGCATCAGCGCCAGTACTACCATGAGCGAGAAAAGGAATGCAGATGACGTGACGCAGCCTGCTTCCAAGCAGGACACCAAAGACAATGATGCAAATACAAGCGAACGGGAGCTTCCGAAACTTACGCCGGCCGAGTTCCGAGCCTACAATCGCATGGCCGAACACATGGATCACTTTGTATGTTCATGAAAAGTCTACATTTAGACTAGAAACAGTTTTGATCTGTGGCATCTGCATGTAATAAGCTAAGGGTGCTGACATTATTTCAGCACAATCATTTCCGCCATAGCTGGAACGAGCTCTACAAAGCATGCTGCAACAACAAGCGTCCCTCGGGCGTCTCTATCCGACAGTTTTTAAACATGGGCTTGCAATTCCTGTCTCAGCTGAATCTGCACCACAGCATCGAGGAACAAAGCATCTTCCCGGTCCTAGCAAAGAAGATGCCCGAGTTCACAAGAGAAGTTCATTTGCTCAAACAACACAAAGAGATCCATAAAGGCATGGATAGACTCGAGGAGTATCTAAATGCATGCAGATCTGGAGAGAAGGAGTTGAGACTAGAAGAGATGAAGAAGGTTATGGATTCGTTTGGCAAGGTGCTGTGGGATCACTTGGATGATGAGGTCAAGGCTCTTGGGGCGGAGAATATGAGGAAGTACTGGACGGCGGAGGAGATGAGGCGGTTACCGATGTAAATAAACCATAAATCTGTATAGAGGAACAAGCGAATGATGTAATCGTTTATATGATTTTTTTATATGATTAGCACATTCTGATCAGTGGCATTGCATCCGTGGCATTGCATCCATTACAAGTTTCTCTGCATAAAACCAGCAATATCCTCCGCTGCCGGCCCGACAAATTCCTCATTGTCATAAAAGTCCATGTGCGTCCCAGTGGGCACAACGATCTTCTTCGCTGCACCGCCAATGAGCTTATCCAGCCTATCCGAATGCCACCTCGAGGTTGCCTTCTCCCCCACAATCGTCAAGACCGGTTGCTTGAGATAGAGATCGGCTAGATGGAAGGCATCGAAATTGAGCGCAAGCGGCAGACTCCGAATGAGCATCTTGTTCTCGGCCCTGGGGTGCTGAGCGCGCGGGGTCAAGTAGTACTCAAAGGCCTGTTGAAGATCGAACGGCGTCTTCTCATCCAGTGGGGGGATGTAGGGCGCTACAGCTGTGGCGGTCTCGACGCCGCCATTCTCAGCGTCCATCTTTAGCAGCCCAGCAACCATCTTTAGACTCTCCACATGCTTTGTTGGATCTTCATCACCCTTCCAGCCCAAACGCGCGGAGTCGCCCAAATTCATCAGGCTCACTGTCGCGACTGCTTTGATACGGTAATCTGCTTTTGCAGCTGCTACACCGTAGCCGCCGCCTGCGCAAATGCCGACAAGGCCGATTTTGTCAATGTCAACTTCGTCTGCGAGCTTGTGCTGGATGTAGTCCACCACGCTAGAGACGTCGCTGACGCGCTGTGTAGGGTCTTCGAGGTAACGTGGAGTTCCGCCACTTTCACCTTGGTGAGATGCGTCATAGCAGATGGTTGTGAAGCCTTGCTGTGATAGCTTTTGCGCGTAAAGACCTGCTGTTTGTTCTTTGACGCCGCCAGCAGGGTGTACGAGCACGAGCACGGGAGGTTTTGTGGTGGATGAAGGGGTGGCTTTATATAGAAGACCGGCCAAGGAAATGTTGTTGCCCTTGGGGATGGATATTTCAGACATTTTGGAGAGTTACTCGAGTCCTTTCTTTCTGAAATTGTTCATACTCAGCTGCAATGTTTCAAAGGTCGTAGGTACATTTATAGTCGGCGGGACGAGGATCTGCGGTGGATAGGTAACAAAGTGGGGGGGCTGACGAGGACAATTGGTATCTTGACGGCTCTAACATTCAGCTCGCGCGCCTTCCAACGGTAACATTGAGACCAACGACCCAGTCAAATTGACGACGTCCTGGACTTATGTGAAAAGAGGCTGACAGACAACAACATCTTCGAGGGACTGCTCTGAGGGTGTCTGAACATATTCAATTGAGGGTTGACCAACAACATGATGGTTGGTACATTCTACCCTACGACATCTTCATAAACTTTCAGTCATCCAGATCTGCATTTCAGATATTTCCCAATAGGATGACACTCTTCTACTTCCTGGCTGTGAACCGACATGAAATCGAGTGTTGCAGCAATGTCGAGGTTGAGTCTATTTATGTATCAAAAGGCACTAGTCCAAATGGGGGATAGGCAGGCATCCATCCATGTTTCCATATGGAAATCCGATCGAAACTGAACATCGAAAATTGTCCATCGCACTTGCAACCGCGTCACAAAGCCATGGAGAATGCTGGCGATAATACTTCAACCCCGGAGGATAGGCCAGGCGAACCACCGGAGCCGTCACCGTCGCAGCACAAAAGCCTGAAGTATTCGTTACTGGGACCGTCGCTGCTCAAAGCGGGACAGGACGCGGTTGACCAGCGCAAAGTAAGCAGCGGCCTTTGGATAAATAACCATAGATGACGCTAAGACGGCCAAACAGGTCTCGGAAATAATTTATAATGCATCCAAGGGATCCAAATTCTTCAATCACGAAGAATCCAGGGACAAAGTCTTGACTGAGAAGATCGAGCAGATCCTTGCCCGCAAAGCTCGATTGGAGCAACTCGACCTGTCGGCAGACCTTCGTCGCGCAGACGAATACATCGCCGAGCTTGAGCTTAGCCGAGATCTCTCTCAGACAGTTGTACATGTTGACTGCGATGCCTTCTTCGCTGCTGTAGAGGAACTCGACCGACCCGAGCTGAAAAATGTGCCTATGGCTGTAGGCAAAGGGGTGCTGACGACATGCAATTACGTTGCCCGCAAGTTCGGATGTCGTAGCGGCATGGCAGGCTTTGTTGCGAAGAAGTTATGCCCTGATTTGATCTGTATCCCGCAAAACTACGAGAAATATACCGCCAAAGCCCAGGAGATTCGGCGGGTATTCGTCGAGTACGATCCTTGCTTTGAGAGTGCCTCGATTGACGAGGCCTATCTCAATATCACAGCATACTGCGACGAAAATAACATGGATCCACAAGAAGCAGTTCAGCAAATGCGCGCGAGGATATTCGAAGAGACCAAAATCACCGTATCAGCGGGCATCGCGGCGAACGCCAAACTTGCAAAAATTGCCTCGAACCAGAACAAACCCAACGGACAATTCCACATACCCAGTGAGCGCGATGCCATCATGTCATTTGTCAAAAATTTGCCAGTCCGTAAAGTCAACGGGATTGGCCGGGTCTTTGAGCGAGAACTCAAAGCAATCGGAATTGAAACATGCGGCGACATTTACCCTCGGCGATCCCTTTTGAAGAAACTCTTCGGCGAAAAGGCCTTTCACTTCCTGATACAGTGCTATCTGGGTCTTGGTCGGACAAAAATTCAACCAGCAGAGGACTATGAGCGCAAAAGCGTGGGGACCGAAAGCACATTCGGCGAAATAAGCGACCCAGAGGCCATACGTGCTAAGCTTCGATGGGCAGCAGACGAACTTGCCAAGGATCTTGCACGAACGCAATTTAAAGGCCGCACACTAGTGCTCAAAATCAAACTACATACTTTCGAGGTGTATACCCGACAAATCGCGCCTCCGAAAGCGCTATACCTAGCTGATGACTTATATACCTATGCATTGCCAATTCTGGCCAAATTGGAAAAAGAAATTCCCAACATGAGGCTGCGACTACTCGGGCTGCGGTGCACGCATCTTGTCAGTACGAAGAAAGTCGGCCTGGACTTTTTTGGCTTTCAGTCTACCCCAAACAAGCTATCTAATCCTGTCACCCCCGGTGAAAGCGTCGTTGACGATGTTGAGCCTTTCAATGACACCGACTCCCCTCACCATACCACGCACGAAACACAAACTGCAACAACTACAGAGCAGGAATTTGAATATGCTGCGCGACAGGAACGAGAAGACGATATGGAAGAGCTAGAGAAGCTGAGTCAAGAAGTGCCAGACAGCTTGCAGCAGTCATATCCTATGGCCAGCACTGTAGAGGAAGGCACGGCAACATCAGTTACCTTGCAACATTGGACGTGCCCCATATGTTCCCGACCGCAAGCGGCCGACGACAAAAAATTTAACGAACATGTTGATTACTGCTTATCCAAAGCAACGATCATGGAGGCTGTTAAAACTTCATCATCCACCAGCACACCACCTTCGTTCGGGAACTCTTTGAATAATATACAAAGTTCGAGAGGCGAGACAAGTCTCTGGAATAACAACGACCAATCTACAAGAAAGAGGAAGACGAGTGGCGAGACGGCGTCACGACAGAGGAAGTTATTTTTCTCGTGAATTTTTGTCCGGCTGGTATTTCTGCGGATGGACCGGAGTGTGTATTTCTTGCATTTGACGCTTATATACTTGATACCCACACTATTAACTATAGATAGAACGATTAATAAACTCCATGATTTTTGGATTTTCGCAAATTATAGCTGTTAGCTGGTTGACTCCACAAAACATAAAGCAGGCCATTTTTTCTCTTCTTTCTTTCTAGGTTCACACATCATGCCTGTTGGGGTATCATACAAGTAAGAAACAAAAAAAAAAAAGACATCAGACAGAATGGTAAAACTTGGAGCGGCGATGGTTGTTGCACGGAAGGTATCACAATTTGTCAAACAGAGAAGAAAAAAAAAAGAAGCCTCATATCTATAGAAGGCAATGAATGAGTGGCCAGAGAGATAGACACCTAAAGTCTTGAAGCGCCATATTGTGTAGACATGCTTGACCATATTATTAAAACAGAATAGCAAGCGAGAAAGAAAGATGAAAGTAAAAGCTCGCTTCAAAGAAACAAAAGAAAATGATAAGTCTGGTTGTGAAGGAAGATGCGTGTAGGAATATGATATGATAGGGGGGAAAAATATTGAGATCCTGTCTCAGTGTTGTTGATTGTTTGACTTATAATTCCAGGTCAACTGGTTCGGTGGTGAGGTCAAAATTAAACCCATCTTTGACTTCTGGCGCTGGACTCAAAAGGCCATTGCCCCTGGCCAACTCCTCTTCCAGCTCGTCCGGGGATAAGACGCGCCCGCCAATTTCCACATCATTCACATGGACGTTATATTCAAGAGCTTTTTTGCCCTCTTTGATCAGCTCTTCAGTCCACCCAATACACCTCTTCAGGCTTTGATTGAGCTTTTGGCTGTCGATGAGCAATTCTTGATGCCTTGCGAGATCTAGCATAAAGCGCTTTTCATCATCGACGCGATGACGCGAGTCGCTCTCTGCTAAACTGTTCGGACTTATTGTGCCATCGTCCGCGAGGGAGTCTTGATCTTGGTCGCTGTCTTCGGACAATTCGTCATTTGAATAGGTAGAGGAAAGCTCGCTCACATCTCCGGTCTCGCTGACCACAGAGAGTCCACCCCCAGATATAGATCGTACAGAGGTCGCTATTGATAAACGACCAGAGCGGCTGAGGCGTCGAAATCGGCGTAACTTTGCGTTTTGTTTTCGTAATTCACGTTCAAGGGTGCGGTTGATTGCTAAAAGGGACGAATTGCTGATTTCCAGATCCAGGACTTTGCGTTCTGTGCGAGCATTAATAGCCCCTTCTCCAAACGCGTTTGGTCCATCTAGTTTTATTGGACTCTGTGGTACGGTCAAAGGGGAATCACGCTGATCAGTAAGTTGGATGAGGGGGTTTGATATGATGTGAGGGCTGTGAGGCAGAATCTCGGGAGGACTGCTCAGTTTTTCAGCGAGAAATGGCGAGGATAGCGTCGGAGTGACACGACGGGATGACACTTGAGGGGAGGAAATATTTGTTATAGAGTCCATGCTGCAGGATTTTCTATGGCCCGAATTTGTTTGGGTTGATTGAAGCTGCGTGGGCCGCGCTGGTCCAGGCGAGTGATGCTCTTGAGGTATTAATGTCTTATACACCGTCTCTTCGATATGAGGGCTCGGCTGGAGGCTGCTTTCCGATGAAGACCGAGAATCTGACTCTACTAGCTGCGCTGTCCGTAGTCGGGGTGAGAGCACCGGCGGGCTCTTAGCCCCTACCGGTAATCGGGAGGACCCCGTTGAGCGTCGCTTGGACGGTGCGGCTTTGCTGGAATCGTCTGTGTGGCTGTCATTATCATGAGAGCCATCTGCATAGAGGAATGTGGATGTTTGTGTAGGTTTCGGATATGAACGTGGTCGCGGTTCTGGCTCTTGGGATCCGACAGAACGAGCGTCGTTGGCATGGAAGAATTTGGAGGAGCCAGCCCCTAGGCTTTCGGAAGAAGACTGCGGGCGAGATGACGCCCGTAATCCCAAGCCATCAACAGCAATTGTCCCTCTTGGATTTGCGGATTTGCTTAATTCCGATCTCGCAATACCACGAACAGGACTCCTTTCAAGCCGAGTATAGCCACCATTCACGGGGAGCGTAGAGCGAGATGTCTGCGGGCCACCGTGCATTGCTGCGGGCGTTGTTTCTGGGGAGGCAACATTTCCATCTCGACGACTTGATCGTGTGCCAGATCGCGGGGTTATGTTTACTCCAAGGTAAGTCGAATCGGGAGTTGCAGCATCGTCCCGGGGGAGCCCTTGGAGCGGAAGAGGGGAAGCGGTGTCCGAAGCAGCGTCTTTTTTCTTGGGGGTCTGGTACCCTCCGAGGTGGGCGAGACGAGGGGTCAATGGGAGCGAGGGTTTTGCATTCGTTCTAAACGCGGCGCTCAGGCTGGGGGTGAACGGTTTGGCATGAATGCCATTGTTTTGTTTATCAGCATTTGCGGACGGAGTAGGCATGACGGGTCGGGTGACAGGAGAGCGGCGGAACTGATCGCGCATTATGGCATTGGAAGGGCGTTGGAGATAGTGCCAGCATGGCGGCCCGGCTGGAGTGTGCGATGTAGGTATAATATACCCTTGTCCCCTTATAAAGGCATGCTGAGAGGAGGGCGTAAGGGGAGGGCGACGATTGCTCTTGCTTTGTGAGCGAAGGTGGAGGCGGTTGGCAAAACATCTCCCCAAACCCGGTTAGCGCCACAACAACACGTGCATTTCCCTTCACCGCGCCGATCATATACACCAGACACACTCTTTTTCAGGCGCAATCCTCCCATTGCATCGTTACGATACTCGCGTCTACCGCCACAATACGGAGTGCTCCAGCAAATTCAACCATGAGAATGGTCTTGCATTTCCGGCCTGAAACTACGTGTCAATGAGGAGCCACCGGGATGCTCAAACAATGCCTTGATTTATGCTTTTTGCATGGCTGCATAATGATATAAGACGTGCCGCCATTTCTCTAATCTATTTATAATCTACTTATTTCCTGATGCTTGCCAGAGCAGGCCTGGACTCGACCGGCACCTTATCCAGCCAAAGCACCAATTCAGGCACGCTGTCCCCATCCACCATGGTCTCGGGCAGCTCGTACTCCAGTGCGTAGTAATGCCACCCATGCATACTGCCGCCAGTATAGCTCAGTTGCGGCCGCACGAGGTCGGCCACATTTCCCGACAGTCGTATGTCCATACCTGGCAGGTTGACGGCAGCAGCAGGCTTATCAAATGCATCCTGAGGTAGCTGTAGATCGGAAAACGTGGACAAGTGCAGACGCATCCGTGTGCTGCGGGGTAGATTAGGAAAATGCTTGGACGGAGGATAACGGATACTAAGAGAGGTCGGCGTGGCAATGATGGAGCAGCTAGCCGAGGTGGGCACATATGATATCCAGCCAACTCCTGTACCTACTATCCCTGTGTCCCATATCACTACCCCTGGAGCGAAGCATTCCTGGTTGAGACTAGGCCCACCTGCTGCACACTCATCGAACTCAATGCCACCGACGGAATAGCCCTCGCCTACATAAAACGTATAGCGGCGCGACTCGATGTCAAATGGCGGAGAGACTGCCTTTGCAGCGTGAGAATGGGGCTGAAGCTCGGTGAAAGCTGATCGTGTTGCTATAGGTAGATGCTCTTCTAGATAAGGAGCGACGAGACACAAGATTGGAATCCCGGCAGCGTCTTCGAGATGCAATGAAGATGCAAGCGGGTTAGGCAAGGGAACTTAGAGTGGGAGATTAGTGGTTTTCTTTAATGCTATCGGGTTGATCAACTTACAGCTGCCTTTCATGCCGATGATGTTTGTAATAACAGCACCCAAACCGCTAACGTACTATCAGTGGGTTAGCTCATTTGTGCGCAAAGAACTGACTTGGGTTGGAATTACCATGGTCATGTCATATCCGTATGTTCTGTCCCAGGCACCCGACAAATTGGTCAAGCTAGCATTATACGTCAATCCTGCAGTTTGTCAGCGATATGAAACCAACCCTCCTAGCAGAATGACTGTGCCGACCAATTTCTCTCCAAATCTCGCTGATCAACGCCCCGCTCCTCTGCCGTATTAGCGATGTGCTGGGCAAATACTGGGCGACTCCAAGTGCTAGAAGCGTGATTCCGAGGTAGGTAGGCGAGTTATACTCGGAAAGGGTCTGATGTTGATCGAACAGTGCCATGGTCTCATTGAGGTAATTCTATCACAGACGATATTTCTCAACGCCTGTTTGTGGGGTTTGGCAGGCAACGTGTGTACTCACCTCGGAACGCACAACCATATCTCCGTCATCCATCATATTTCCGACATAGGCAGCACACACCATGCGCATATACCATGGCTAGATTTGCTCACATCAGAAATGACCGGTTCGCGAGGACAGCACAGTTCTCACATTGCTATAACATGGCCTTAAGTTGTCGCCATTCACACCGCCTACTCGCTCCTCATCTCCCTTGACAGCGACGTACATGGCCTCTCTTATCCGTACCATAAGCGTGGCAGGGATCATGCCCGCGAAATGATAGTCAATGATGATAAATGCAACGGTGACGAAAAGGCTGCCGAGCGTCAGTCTGTAGTATTCCATGGCACCTCATTTAATTTACTCACGCGTTATTCGGGTCTGAAGCAGTACGAGAATCAGCCAATCTGTGTGAATGGGAGAGGTCGACCGAGCTCACCGTAGGTATCGTAGATCTTGGATAGCTTAGTACCTCTGGTCTCAGATAGCAGGACTGTCAGGTCGGCTCACCTTTGGTTCCACTAAAGAGCCCGTCTTAGCCCAAAGACTCGAGTAATTATTCTTAAACCTGCCAAGCTTTATTCAGCTGTGCTGTCCTATTTCTATGACCATGCCCCAGCTACTTACGTCCCGTATGTGACATCTCCTTCCTCGGTATACTGCTGCGTCAAGATGTTCTCCAGATATTGCAGCGCCAGCTTTACATCTTCAGCACGTCCCCTTGCGAGGAGACCGGCACAATACCAAGCCGATGACTTGGCGCTCTTCCAGCTAACAGCACATGTCAGCGGCAACCGGCGCAAAGAAAAGCTTAGATATCTTACAAAAGAGGCAGGCTCGCGTGGCTGTCCAAAGCCGCCATGCTCCAGTGAAACACATCTCGGTTGTTGTCAGTGAGGTTGGGGAAAGAGGGCAGGCCCCCAGACAGTCCGGTGCTGGCCATCGTATGAAGCCCTGTGTCGGCGTTTGTTGCATTACGGCATTGCCGCCTGAGCTCAATTAGCTATCAGAATATATATGCTGGAGCCAAAAGCCAAATCAGCCACGTAGGATAAAGTTCACCGGGTGTCATCATGGAATCCATTTTCCAGGACCTTGGCAAAGCTTGATTCGATAAAACCGGGGTTCCCTCCGTGCGGAGATTTGCCAGTTGCCAGGGGAGGACGCGGGGTGCTGCTCCACTTTCTCCGGACTTCACCGGTGTAAACCCGGAGGTTTCTTAGCATATAAGAGCGCTAGGCCCATGTGATGCTGCTGCTGCTTCTCGCGTCAATTCTTCATTGATATACACCTCGTGTGCATGCAGCAGTATGGCCAAGACGCAGGACGACGTCGCAGAGACCCAAGACCTGGGCGGCGCTCCAGGCCAGGATCAGGAGATGAATTCTGTCAAGAAGAATCTTGCTGACAGGCTTTTTGCGGCCCAGCAAAGCACCGAGACCGAAGTGAAGATGTCCCTCTGGGAAGCTATCAAGCTGTATCCGATGGCCTCAATGTGGAGTATCCTCATCTCATTTGCCGTCGTCATGGAGGGTGAGCAGCATCTAAAGAGTCGCGTGACATGAAGACGCGCTAAGGAAATATGCAGGTTACGATGTTATTCTTATCGGTTCTTTCTGTAAGTTTTCTGGGATTTAGAGTCCTCCACTACCTACCCGGTCACCAACGTAGTCCATCACAGATGCCTACCCAAACTTCGTCAAGCGCTTCGGTGTGCTTGGCTCCGACGGCACTTATCAAATTCCCGCGCATTGGCAAGCTGCACTGAGTAACAGTGGGAGCTGTGGTCAGATTATTGGTTTGATAGTGAGTACATCTACTTCCGATTCGTGGTTATTATGACAATATGTTAACCCAGCTTAGTTCAATGGAGTAAGTGGTTCTGTTATTTAGTTTGTCGACCGGGCATACAGCTGGCAGTCACTGACATTTCCGCGTAGTGGGCTGCTGAGCGATTCGGCTACCGGAAGGTCATGTGTGGCGCTCTCATCGCTACTATCGGCTTCATTTTTCTCTTCTTCTTTGCCACCAATATCGAGACGCTCCTGGCTGCTGAGATCTTGTGTGGTATTCCGTGGGGCAGTGAGTTTTCCTGGCTTGTTGCGTCTCAAGCCCGAATGGTTGACTAACCATCAATGACCCCAGTTTTCCAGACCCTGACCACGTCGTATGCCTGCGAGGTCGCACCTGTGGCCCTACGAGCCTACCTCACCACTTGGGTATGTCAGCACGCCACTATGCAAAGAGTCGGCTAAGATAATTGTGTTACTAGGTCAATGCCTGCTGGGGAATTGGGCAGCTCATTTCTTCCGGCGTTCTTCGCGCTCTCCTGTATAGGACCGATCAGTGGGGTTGGCGAATTCCGTTCGCCATTCAGGTATACACTCTCTCAAGGGTCGAAGCTGCATAAACGATTGGCTTACGTATGTGGTAGTGGATATGGCCGGTTCCTCTTCTCATTGTTACCCTTCTGGCGCCCGAGTCACCGTGGTGGCTGGTCCGGCACGGCCACTACGAGAAAGCCAAGCGTTCCCTCGAGCGTCTAACGAGCAAGTCATCGGTCGAAGGTTTCAGCATTGACAACACTATCCAGATGATGATCCACACTGATGAGCTGGAGCGCGAGGTAAAATCGTCCATCCTGCTGAGGTAGAATGATCGAAGTTATATTGATATCTTTGAACAGGTCCAAAAGGGAGCTACTTATCTTGACTGCTTCCGGGGCATCGAGCTGCGCCGAACCGAGATCGTCTGTATGTGCTGGACGGTTCAGAACTTGTGCGGTTCGGCTTTTATGTCGTACTCGACATACTTCCTCGAGCAGGCTGGTCTGCCTGATAGCGACTCGTACAGTCTTTCCATGGGACAGTACGCAATCAATACCGCTGGTACCTTTGCAGTGTGGGGTTTACTAGGTCTCGGGATTCCGCGCAGGTGAGTTGGCGGTTAAACAGAAACTGATCAATAATTCCGGGACTGATGGATGGTATATTAGGAAATTGTTCCTGTGGGGATGTGTCGGCATGGGGGTTGCTCTCATTCTTATCGGCGGTGTGTCACTCGATAAGTCTAAGGGGGCGTCTTGGGCGGTCGGTTCCATGCTTTTGGCCTGGAACGTTGCATATCAGTTTAGCGTAAGCATCAGCTGGCTCAAGAGACGCAATATCTCTCACCAATTTCCTTGAGGCGCTGACTATCTTCACAGGTTGGCACGATTGCTTACTCACTGGTGACGGAGCTTTCGTCCCGCAGGCTTATGGTCAAGTCACTCAATATTGGACGTGCTGTGTACAACGTCGAGGGTATTATCCTCAACACACTTAACCCTTATATGCTCAGTTGAGTTTCCCCTTTCAAGATCTGTCAAAGTCTGGTGAGTGCTCTTCTGACTGTTATTGTTTCGCAGATCCAACTGCGTGGAACTGGGGAGGCAAGACTGGTTTCTTCTGGGCGGGCTTTGACGCTTTGTGTGTCCTATGGATATACTACCGGTTACCGGACCCGTCTGGTATGACGTTTGCCGAGATTGACAAGGTGAGCAGGCGAATAATAGTATTACATTTCAGTGGACTATTTTGAGCTGACAGCAACCAGCGTTTTGAATTGAAGATTTCAGCCCGCAAATTCAGATCCGTTCAAGTCGACGAGTTTGAGAGCGAGCGCAAGCAGCTTGAAAAGGCCGATGCGATCATGATTGAGGACGTGGACCATGCCGAAAAGATCACAACAGCATAGTGAACAAGCTGATCTTTGACTCAAAGTTGGATGCATCCGGAGGTGCGTATTACGAATGACAATATGGTAAGCCTGCTATCCGGTGTCTATCATACATATCCCGCGCTGTACAATGCGCAACAAATGCGCATGCTTGGGGCTACAAGATATCTGCTCAAATTTTGTTCACTATATATGCAATACCATTGTTGTTCAGTAGTAGGCTGCAACCAAACTAAAAGTAGACTGATATATCGGAGCGTAAACGGAAATGCACTTCTATATTCCAAATCGTTTGACGTTGACGTTAAAAAGCATTCTAAGTAGTTTTATATCAGTCAAGCAGACTGCAACAAGTCTCTACACAAATCCTAGTCATCGACTACAAGAGAACAGCCAAGACAGCAGATCAAAAGGGAGAATTGAGAATTCAGAAAAATCGCACACACCCACCTTGTCACCTCCCTCAACATGGCCACAGACAGGGCGAGCGTATCAAAGTATCATGGACAAGGACCAGCTCAGGGCCCGAGTCAGCTAGCCCTACCCGCATTTGATAACGCGGGAAGAACGATGAACCGCGCCGGGCAATCAAATTGACTACCGGATCACGTGACCACGCGTCGTCTGGCGTCGCAGCCCGCTGGCTCGCCGCTCATCAATGTCCGACGACAGGCTGGGGTAACTACGATCTTGCATGAGATGACTGCGCCAGTTCCTTCTGCCAGCAGCTGCTAACCAGGCGTCCACTATGTGGATACTTGAGTCAGATGGGGACTTGCTCGGAGGTATGCGTTGAATATATCCTTATCGCATTCGAAATGAACATCAGTCGCTAATATCGCTGATAGGAAAGCGTGTCTGGCTGAAGCCTGGGAAAAAGTATCTCTTCGGCCGAATTAAGCAAGAAGGCGGTAAGTTAAATGCACATGAGGCTAGATATACCATTTAATGTATGCTGATTCAGCGTTACTTTTAGTCCGCCACGTTATTCAACATCAGTCCATATCGAGGAAACACCTGGTGATAGAGGTCTCGCCCGTGCAGCCTGGTGATGGGGTAAGTCCGTCCACAAATGAGATGATCCTCTTTACCTAATCCAAAGCAGGCCCATGTGCACAAAAAATCCAAGCTCACAGTTACCGATCAAGGCTCAAAGTGCGGGACTACTCTAGATGGTGCGGAGATCAGAGGCTCAAGTTCAGTTCTGACGGCGGAGGAGCATACATTACAGCTGGGACGCTACCCGCATGCTCTGAGGTAGGGCAACAATACTCATATAAGCCATTTCGCTACATCTGTTGACCCGCCAACTTTAATCTAGAATCAAATGGCAGCCAACTGTCCTCAGTTTCTCCTTTTCAACCAAGGAGCTTAAAGCAAAAGATCCGCTCGGCCCCGTGCGAAACCGTGTTGAAGAGCTCGATATTAAGACCATTATTCCCTACGTCGAAAAGACTACGCATGTCGTTCAGAACAAGAGAAACACAGCCAAGGGACTACAAGCCCTGGTGAACGGGAAATATATTGTCAAAGACTCATACCTTGATGCCTTGCTTTATGCCGCAACCCCCGGTGACCTAGAAGCCACAGAATCCTTCTCTCCGCTAGAGATAGATTTCGATGCGAATTGGCCCGATCCTAATCTTCACCTGCCACCTGCCGGCAAAGAACCTGTACAGCGACCATCCGAAGCGTTTGCGCCCAACCCAGATCGGGCCCGGGTCTTTGACGGGTATACATTTGTGTTTTGCGACTCAAGCCAGTTTGAGAATTTATCAAATCCGATCAACAACGGCCATGGGAAATCATTGCTTTATAATGTACAGAACGGACAAACCACGGCAGACGAATTACTTCGTTTCATACGAACCGCTGGTGGAGGCAGAGTTGTATTGGTGCGATTCCGAGCCAAGGGACATGAGGACTGGTCTATAGAGCTCGGAAACAAGGTTGCCGTGCAGATGGATCAACGTGTCATCGAACAGAGCGAGTTTCTCGATGCAATTCTGAACAATAATGCTGCGTCTCTGTACCGTCCCCTCCCACGAGAAGAATCTGCCAGCCTACCGGAGCTATCGAATCAGGAACCCCAGCAGCGCGCGATAGAAATTGAAACATCCATTGAAGACGAGGCATCTCAAACGAATGCCACTCAACGGGATGAAATGGTTACTTCAGAGCATACACAGACCCAGGCTCAGTCTAGACGTGTAGCTCGCTCTCAGAGTCGTCCATTTGTAAGCAGGATGAAGAATTTCGATGATGGGTTCGACATGGAAGCGGTGCCAATGCATCATGCAGACGGGAGCGATGTATCTGAGGAGCAGTATCAGCCCTCACCGGCTAGCAAAACGAAAACCCCGACACAGCAACATGCCTCCTCTATCAGAGAAGAAGTCGAGGACGAAGACGATGAGATGGCCGGTCTTCTTCCAGGAGCTAGCGCGATGAAGCGTCGCCGGGGCGACGACACTCGCACCCGTGAAGAGGCAGCGAAGGAAGAAATGCCAAAAGCAAAACGACAGAAAGTTGATGTTATTGCAGAAGCTCGTCGTCATCGTGAAGAGGAAGAAGCCGCCGCGCAGGAACACAGACAGGCGGTTGAATTTAGCGTCCAAGAGGCCATTGAGGGTATGACGGTCGACGAGATGAAAAAACTCGTCATTGTCGAAGAATACAACGTTCCTGTTAGAGCGAAAGAGCCTGCTCCGATTGAAGGACCGGATCGCTGGGACGAGCGATGGAACGGCCGCAAGAACTTCAAGAAATTCCGCAGAAAGGGCGACCCGACTGTGGCCCGATCACGCATCCAAGCCGTGATTGTACCCTTGGACGAAGTTAAGCGTAAGGAATACGGCATTGGCGACCATTATTGGACTAGCAATGACCGAGATGAAAGCCCTGAACCCATTTTCAGGCGCACGAGTCAGCAGCAGAGTCTCCGGAAATCCGCCAGTCGCACGGGAAGCCAGGTTTCTCAAGCTATCTCGGAAGAACCGCCACCAGCATCTTCAGTCAATGCCACCCGCACCGATGTCTCGCACGTCTCTGCAACCCCAACCACACAATTGAGTCAAGCTGGCCAGAAGCGACGACGGGAGATGCGTGCTATAGCAGACGATGGCGAGGACCACAGCGACGAGGACGAAGAGCTTCGGTTTAAATTCCGGCGGAGGCGGCGGTAGGGCTGTAACGAAGTTTGCATCTTAAATTAATGTACAAATGGGATTGTAGAAACAACAATTCATCGATGAATACATACGTATGTAGTATAATACAATACTTTGCAGAAAACAAAATCGTAGTGACAATATGATGCATCGAAAGTCTCCGGTCCAGGCCCCACGGCCAATCGCCGCCAAGTGAAACCGCCGGAGATCCTCTGCCCATTTTTATCTCCACCCGAAACGCTCCTGCTTCCTCTCGTCAATCAAGGGATTGCACGCTCAGCATTCACTGTCGCTTTCAGTCCTCTCTCTCTGTGTGCGTCGCCCTTGGATCGCTTCACTGGCATCGTTGCTCACGTTCCTACGCAATTCCACTCACTCTGCCTGCATACTAACATCCCCGATCATTCCGACCCATCCTGCTTATCGGTCTATACCCAACCAACTCCGCTCGCCGTATCGCCTCCAACACATCCATACCTCCCCTTAGCTTGACGCCCAATGCAAACGACCCTGCCTTCTGGATCAGTCCGTCCAGAAGATCCTTCCCACCAGCAGCCCCACGTCGGGCCATGCTGCGTGGATGAGTGAATCCTTACACTCGTTTGTCAGGATAGATCGGTGCTTTCTGTCACATGAACCGATTCCTGCGTCGATGATAGCCCATGATCTGCTTCAAACAAGCACAACACCAACAAAAGACCATCGACTAGCATAACGTTTCTTGGAAATTTTTTGCATTCCCTACTTTTACGTCTCATTACAGGCTACTGATCATTCGTTGCCTTCTTAACCATGATTTCCACTATTCCTCCTCCCCGCCCGGCCTCCGTGAACTCCTCCGTCATAGCCTTATCGGCTCCACTATCGGTCCATAAACCGACAGACAGGTTTCCGAGAGAAAGATTCCAGAATAACGAAGATGTCGTCAATTCGACACATTCACTCACTGCATCGCTCGAGCGTCACCCCGACACGGAAGATTTGGAAATGGGAGGCGTGGAGGAGGACTTCCCGGACTTCTTGACCCACTCAAGGCCATTAAGAATACATTTTAAAGACTTACCGATCGAGATCCACGAGGCTATTATGGATCACCTATTTGGCGAGCGCATACCCGGGTCAAGCTCCGTAGCCCAGGGACGGCCAGACGCTCGCAGCTGGATCAGATCTCTTCGGCATCCCAGGCGAAAGGCTCTATCTAATCTTGCTCTGATAACACCAGTGTGGAGAGACCTGGTGCAAGAGCGGATTTACAGACACAGTGAGTTTTATTTCATGCAAAGTTCGAATTATTCCTAGTCATAACGTTTTGTTTCTAGTCAAGGTCAAGGGAACGAAAGACGGCCTGGCCGAATGCGAAGAGTGGTTCCGAAATAATCCTCACCTCGTTCGTCACGTCCGCCATATTGAATATTGGATACCAGTATGGGGTAATAGGGCCCATAAGAACGTTGCACCACATCTTCGCGAAATACCACCAATCCGCCG
Organism: Eurotiales sp. R13A2; assembly: GCA_023625935.1. Classification (NCBI taxonomy): domain Eukaryota; kingdom Fungi; phylum Ascomycota; class Eurotiomycetes; order Eurotiales; species Eurotiales sp. R13A2. The sequence goes on along the minus strand of JAMAFV010000017.1, from coordinate 712,170 downwards.
ATATTTGAATGAAGATACAGGGTTATTTGGCGTCAATGCCTTCTTGCCAGGAGCTGTGCCTGACTGGGAACTTTCAGATAACAGGAACCGTAGCCTGAACAATTTCACGTTCCACGTAGCCAGTCATAATGCAAGTCTGCAGGACATATTTCGACACGTGAAGGAGCTGTTTTCGGAAGCCAGAATCCTGACTCTAGAGGGTGGACACTGCAAAAAGCCCCCGTTAATCAAACACTTTACCGCTGACCCGTCAGGACTAATGGGTGGCAATCACTTGGAGCAACTTCCGAATATAAAATCCTTCTACATGCGCGGGGCGTGGAACATCATGCGAGACTACCGACACTGGAATACGATATCTGAGGCTCTACCGTCACTACGAGAGTGGCATTGCGCTTACGCGAAACCGAAGATTGAAGGTTATCACACCATCTGTGGGGCGTTGTCGACCTTGTCTTCAAGAGTAGTGCATTTGGATATTAGCCTGGAAGGATTTCACAGCAAGGACCAGTCGCATTGGTTCGGATCGAAATCGAGCGGGCACCATCATCTATGCCGGCTGCTTGGGCAGGTTGCACCTCGTTTAGAACATTTAACCTTTACTGGACATGTCTGCTCGACTCTTTTCAGCACTGCAAGGGCAGCCATTCTTGACCGTCCACAGGATGCTCGACTCCGATCCGTCGATCTCGTCGTTAAGACATGCTGTCGGGATGTCAATACTGACTTATTGTCTCCATTGCTTGAGGAACCGCCGAGCATCACTAATCTGATGTTTATCGAGTCATTTGAGCAGCTGGTTCTGAGTGCTATTCGCTGCTTGGATACTTACGCGGATCTATCCTACATTCGCGCCCGTTTCATCGATCTGGACTCTCCTTGTGCGGTATTGAACCCTTACTTCCAGATGGTGGATAACAAATGCACAGGCCTATGGAGCCACGACATTGTCGAGACCCTCGCTCAAGTACGACCGACGGCGCACTTTGTCGAATTGTCGGATGGCATATTCACTCAGTATGGTGCCAACAACGTTATTATCGGGGCAGTCTACCCTCGCATGAGACCGTTGAGTATCAATGCTAGCACTTACAAGATTTTGTCTGATGCAGCCAAATCATAAAAGCGATCTACTCACCATCTTTGTTCTCTTCTTCCTCTGTTTTTGCAACCATTTAAAGGAGAAAGCATGTCGTGGTATTGTTTGATGTCATCATTTCTCTTGGATTTCAGTCGTCTATTTATTTGTGCCTTGTGATTTCCTAGCGCAATAATACCCCTTATGTCTACGTGCTCGGAGCGTGTTAATGGCGTTGTGAGTCGTAATTACGTTTTCTTTCTTTCAAATCATATTTCGTCTCTTTACTGCTCTTTCTCAGCATTAAATCACATGATTTATGTTTATTGATGTTGAATAAAACAAAACCTTCTAGAAACTTGGTAAAACCTTCTTCTAATGCGTATAAATCTATGAGTCCTTCTCACGCGCCCTTTGAGCGAACGGCACCTTGCCGTCTAACAAGAGTGCTTCTCGCATCCCACTTTCCAACATCAGACACAATAACTCCCAGAATCCAACAATTGACAAGGAAGAATCCCAACCCGGCAAACCACAGGCCGGGGACGAAAGTCGAAAAGCCCATGAATTCGAGCTGGAATGCTTGGTGGAGCCAGAATGCCTGCGTCATGCAAAGATTTAGTGCGAAGATGGGATAAATGCAATGCATGGTTTGTCGTGCTTACCTGTGACAGCACCCATATGGCCAAGGCGGCTATGCCTAGCGGTGGGTTGCCGATGAATGATGATGAAGGGAGGTACAGTGGTAGGAAGACGAGGTACCACAGGAAATACTATTTGAATCACATGTAAGTAAAGGTATAACTTATTTAAACGAAACCGACTTCGCAGCTAACTGGGAAGACAGACGACATACCTGGCTTGTACAAACTTTGTTGAATGTGACAAAGGCAAAGGTCTGCGCGAGCATAGCTCCAGGTAATGACCTCTTGGCAAGCGCAAGCGGGATAGCGAATGCGGAGAGGAAGAGCTGCGGGAGGAAGGCCACGGATTCGAATTTTATGCCTTGGCTAGGGTGAAGAGGATAATCCATGGCGGCTGACAGGTACAAGAGTGTATTGTAGGGTGAGAAGTTATGCCGGTGGTCTATCCTTGTCAGATGATGAAGGTAGGTATGTTGGAGGAAATCATGGCCGTAGACTGTATACATCCAGGCGTTGAAGCCAAGGAAAGTCAGGAGCGAAACGGCAGTGATCTTGACACGATCGAGGGTGATGAAATTTAATATCTGATTGAACAGACCAATGCTCCTATTGTTACTGCTGTTCGTCGGGGCAAAAAACCAGATTATGCTGGGTGCATAGATGAACGGATAGATTTTGAAATGCACCCCAAAGCCCAACAGGAAGCCGGCGAGGACAGTATGTCGGTTGAGCACTGCCCACAGAAGAGCAATTACCATGACGCCTAACAAGCCCTCCGAGCTGCCCCGAGTGCTGATAGTTGCAACCATGGGGTTCAGCAGCCATATGCTCGCATATCGCAGGCGGGATTTCTCAGACATGGCCGGGTACTCTGTCCGGAGAACGAGCAACAAGAGCCATCCCGTCACGAGGTCTGCAATTGCGAACAAGACCTTTCCAAATGAGAACCACAGCCAGCTGGGCTGCCAGGTTGTTGGTATCAGAAACCACGCTAGCAATGGCGTGTAGCGGTAGGTATCTCGTTGATACGGAGACTGGCCCTCGGCCATGAAGCGCGAAGCATCGGTGAAGACCATGTAGTCGATGTCCGTATACTTCATGGCCGAGTGGTTGTCCTGATAGAGGCCATATAAGAGCAAGCCAGCCCGCATAAGGGCGGCAAGCGAGAAAACGATAGGGGGGGAGGAAAAGAGGGAAGGCATTTTACTTGATGGAATGCGGCAACGAAGGAAAGGAACACTGCGCGTAAGGAACTGTAGTTCTCATATCGCAATGCACAGCGAGGTCAGAGGTGTTTCCTGGTGTTTGCCTATACTTCGGCATCTATCATTCGCTCTGCCAGCCATCAAGCGTCGTCCGCAAAGTCGGTGTTTTGGCGTTTCCCCAGAACCCACAGACGCCAAGCCCAATATGGGTTAATGTTGCGCTAGTCCGAATCTGGCATGGCGTCGGCAAGTTGCTTCTCGATGTTGCTGCCTCATCTTTCAGGCTGCCAAGCACGTCCCTTTTCGGCTCTTTTCTTCCGCATCTTCACCTGAAACGTAACTCTTCATGAAGCCACGACGCACATCATAGCGAGGCCGTTATGCATCTGATACCGCATCTAATCCTGCACACCCCCTGATGCTTTCAAGCCACCCGCCAGCCAATCTTCATTCACAATATGGGCACGAGTATGGTGTTTTATAAACTCCCCGAAATTGTCGCTTTTCCATCCGCACCATCCGCGCAATGTCGATTACGCGTGATGGGGGGTATACTACTGCTTCATGCGTTCTTGGCACGATCCGACTTATCACCATTCAAGCTTTGATGCTAGTGTATAAGCTACAAGCCGCATCATGCTTGACTCGCCACGACGTCCGACGCAGTTTCGTTCAATACACGCGGCCTCCCCACTTGGTGAGTTTGGCCGAAGCCATACTGCTAGCGCTGGTACTCTCTGGAGTACGCAGCTCCCAACTCTGCAAGGCTGGGGAGTGGCCAGCGGCAACCCATTCTGCTTGATTTAGCATGCTAGACAGTTAGAGGCTATTTATCTTGTGCCAACGTGCATGCTGGCCTCGGCACTAGCGAGGAGTAGCTGCACCGACGGTTCGCGTTAAGTAGAGAGTCCGGTCTAATATATTGCTGTTGTGATTGATAGCTCAAATCACCTCATTGCTGCTGATGTGCTATGGATAAAATATGTAAACCGAAATGGCTGCATTCCCTCTTCCTCTTTGTGCTCTAGCATTTTTCTTTTTATTCTTCTCCCCATCTGCCTATGCAGATATCGAAGCCTACTATCAGTCCGACTACTTTGAAAGCGGCGGAGCTGGAAAGTTTCCCAGCCAGCGCTTCAAATCGAGCCAAGCGATAGCCCCGACCCTGAACTTTCTCCAATATGAGCCGCCATGTAGAGATGGACTGTATACATTCATCGCGCCGCGTGGAGGCGGCGTCATGGCCCCCGGGCCGATGATTCTCGACCAAGATGGGCATCTCATTTGGACCAAAAACTATGGACAGACCTATAACATGGACATGCAAATGTACAAGGGCGAGCCCTATTTAACCTTCTGGACTGGTGATGATTCGATTGTCGGACATGGCAAAGGGACATACTACCTGGTGAGCTGGTGTTTTCTAATGACAAAAAGTAATCGAAAGCTAAGTCTGCCCAAGATCAACGGTGCCTACGAAACTAAATACAAACTCAACGGTGCGAATGGCCTGCGCGGCGATCTACACGAATTTCACATCACCATCCACAACACAGCAGTCTACGTGATTTACGATACGGTACCTGCTGACCTACGATCTGTTGGTGGACCACAGAGAGGATGGCTATGGGATGGCACATTCCAGGAAGTGGATATTGAAACAAACCAGTTGTTGTTTGAATGGCGAGCCTCGAAACATCTCCCCCTCCACGAAGGCTACCGAGGCCGCGAGGGCCACGGCAATCGAAGATCGGATCCCTGGGACTTCTTCCACATCAATAGCGTGGACAAAGACGAGAAGGGAAACTTCCTCATCTCGAGCCGCTATTTTTTCTCGCTCACGTACATTGACGGTCGCACAGGCGATGTCATCTGGACGCTAGGAGGGAAAAGTAACATGTTCAAGGATCTGTCTGATGGCGCTGCCACCAATATCAGCTATCAGCACCATGCACGGTTCCGAGAAGGCGGCAAGAGCATTACTGTCTTTGATAATTCCGGGCGTGGGGCTGGTGCTCCAGTTCATCATAGCCGCGGTCTCTGGATCGATATTGACCAGCAAAATATGACGGCCAAGGTTCGTCAGCAATTTTGGAACCCCAAACCTATCGAAAGCCAGTCACAGGGCTCGGTGCAGCTGCTAGATAATGGCAATGTGCTTGTCGGGTACGGATATAATGCTGCATGGACGGAATTCAAACCAAATGGCGAAGTTGCGTGTGAGGTCCACATGGGACCTGCAAAAGACTTTGACCAGGGCCATATAATTTCTTATCGGGTATTCAAGCACCCATGGGTTGGCAGGCCAACATCACCTCCTTCTTGGATGATTCCAAGTAACCAGAAAAGCGTTGGATACGTGAGCTGGAATGGAGACACGGAAGTCAAGACATGGATCCTCGAAGGCTCCTATGCAGGCGATTCGGAACATGAAGCGAGCCCATTTGATTTTCTTACTGCTACGCCAAGGATAGGATTTGAGACTGAGATCTCTATTCCTGAGAACACCACCTATTCGCAGCTGCGAGTAGCCGGCTTGGATAAGATTGGACAGCGACTGGGCGAGTCGTTGGTGGTTGAACTTGTAGTGGAGAGTGGCCAAGAAGCGAACAGTACACTCGATGACAACATTGAATCTGGTGACAACAATGAGCTTGACGACGTCAATACAGTCGATGACAACAAGACACCAGAGAACACCAACGAAGCCAGTGAGAACACCAACAATGGAACCGACAAGAAAGTTATAGGTGTTGTGTTCTTCTTTGTCGGGTTTCTTGCATGTGGCATCGTGATTGCATGCACCTGGGCACTGAGGGCGTACTGTGCTCACCGACGCCGACAAAAAACCGGTCGGAGCACGGGCAAGTGGTGGGATAATCTTAGATTCCGGCCAATTAAATCGGTAGACGATGATGACGACGGCGAAGACCTCAGAAGCGAGATGAATGAGCTAGTCGCTGCGCATGCCGATGAATTTGTGTTGGAAGACGAAGACTCCGAGGAAGAAGAAATCGAGGGCACAAAGGAAGGTGAAGAAGAGGGGATTTTGAAGCAGTGAAGCAGACGAACATACCCGACTCATGTCTTAAATATGTACATATAACATCTTTCATTAATGCAAAATCTTAGGACCAAAGTTTCCTTTTACCCTTGTCCTCTCTTGGTTGCAACGGTAAAATAGACATTGTAACCCCATGTCAAGGATGTCGTTTACGTTACAGAAATGGTGAAAACCTCATAAACATATGAAGTACTAAAAATGCACCAAGAATATGGATTTAAATAATGTATGTATGTTTGTATGTATATACGTTTTGATAAGAAAAACAGAAAGAGAATGACACTCGCCTCAAGAACTCCCGTGATTATATCCCCAAAATCAGAAAACAGCCATCTCGCGTGATGCAAACGCGACACAAAATTAAGGGTGAAAATGCGAGTAAACAGAGGTATAAATACACACGAAACGGGAAAAATCAAATATAGTAACGCTGAAGGAACGAAATTGCAACCAATCCAGTGGCCAGAATACTGCCACCAAAGGCCGCAGCTTGCAAGGCAGCATTCATCATTTGTCGTCGATTGCGTGTGCTGCATCGCTTTTTGAAATTGCTGATATCATTCACGCGGGGGAAAGGTTCTTCGGGGATATCGTCGCCCAGGAATTTGCACAATGGGCCCCAGCCGTCGCTGACTCGATACTCGAGCAAGTTCTCGGGGGGCACTAAGCTGCGGACTTCTTCGAGATGGTCCAAATAGACTTGTTTGCCCTGGTTCAGAAAGTCGCCGCGGAAAAATGTGTCGAAAAACTTGTTCAGCATGGGATAGTACATGCTGGCGGCCCAGCTGACTTTGGAGGCCAGGTAGTGTTCTGGGTCTTTCACGCGCCAGTAAACCGTTCGCTTGACAGACCTGCAATTTTGTAAGTATTTTAACTTATCATTTTATTGTTGTTTTTGCTTTTTTTTTTCTTGGAAAAATGAATAAACGTACTCATGCCAGGAGTCAACGTCACGAGTATTGAGGATGACTTTTGCATTAGGATAAGCCTCGATTAATTCCTTTGCAAAGGCACATGCTGGCCAGTCGCAGACGGCCTAATTTTCGCAAAAATAATGAGCATTCGGTGGTCGTAAATCACGGTTACCGCATTTAAAGCAGTTGAAGCACTTACTTGGCATTCGCCCAGCAATTGATCCCATTCCTCGCGGCCAAATTTTCCCACCCCGTCATATTTTGCGCACAGAGCATCGTGCCACATTAAACAGTCAGGGGGGTTCTCAACGCTGGCAGACATCATATGGTATGTTTCATTATAGCCCAGCCTCTGCAGCGCAGCGCGTATGGCTACATTTTAAAAAATTAGCATCGAAATATCCTTTCCACTGCGAAATTCGCAAGTTGGCGGTTGCAACTTACAAGCAGTTCCCGTTCTGCCAACGCCGAGAGCGAGAACTTTCATAGGCACCGTGCGGCGGCACTGGCGTCGATCGATGCAACTGTCGCTTGTGAAGATGTCTGTCAATGGCTGCGCCTTCAGACTGGATGCGTGCGACAAAGACATTATGATCGTTTTTTATTATTGAAAATGATGATTTGGAATGCAAAGTCTGTCGAAAAAAAAAATGACAAGATGGACGTATTTTTGTGATCACTAGTCAGATGTCGTGAGACGAAAGGAAAGTCTAGGATAAGAAACGTAAAGCTGATATGCAGTGAATGCAGCAAGAGGTAGAAATAAAAAGAGAGTATGAAGTTGAAGTCTGAATACAAGCTGAGGCGATTACCAAAAGCTGAGGGAACCAGGGAAGGCGACCCGACAAAAGTGAATGTATAGTAAAATATTTGTAAAAGATGCCAGATGCCACGAATTAATTTAATCCTAATAAACCATTGGCATATACTAGTACCGTCGTGGTAAACACAAGAAAAGAAATCATTTAGTATCGGCTTTCCCTGACAGCTCACGCTAATTAACCCTTAAACCCGAATCAGAGAGCTCCAGCGGAGTAACTGAATGGATTCATGCTTCCTTGGTTACAGATTGAATGGCCAACGCCTGGAGAAAAGGGCAGTATGGCGCGTGAGCTGACGTACGCACATTGGATTTTATGTATACTTATTACGACGTGTTTCTAGCTATGTATACTTTAATCCAAAATACAAGCCTTTAAGGTGGTCCATGGTTCATGCTTCGTTACTCCTAACAGTAATGATCAGAGGACGCGCCGCAGGTTGTTACACCTCTGATAAGGAGACAAGCTTACTGGACATGTACTCGGTAGCGAGCGCATATTGGGTACGTAACATGAACGACACTGGTCTGTACGAAGAGCAAAGAGGAGTCGAAGGGCGTTCGGCAAACATTCCAGCTGTGAAATCTTCTCCTTCTCCGACTACGTCAAAGCTTCCCCTCGGCAGTGCTTGCGCATGGCTAGCGGAGACGACACGTACATGGCAGTGTAATCCAAAGCTTGGCAATTTAGCAAGATGTGGCAAATCACCGCAACTAAGTTTCGGGAGTATACTATGTGTCTAGAGAGCCACGAGAATTGTGTGCTTTGGAATTTATATGTCGTGAGCTGCAGGGCACAAACTAAACAACCGAGCCGCCTTGAGGCTTTTAATTCTTATCTATACCGCTCGACAGGCAGCTCGTCATTATCGTTGACTTGAAAGCGACGGAGGATCGTTAATTACATCTACAAACACACGTCTGCTGCATTTCAGAAGACCTGCCAGCTGCTAGCGCCAGAAGATTCCCTGGTTTATCCCTTATCAATCACCCCCCATAGTCCGTCAACGCATCCATCAGCCACGGCGTCTGCTTGGGGAGCAGTTAACGTGCTTACATGAGTGTTACATGTGGGTCGATTGGCTCGATCCCGGCCGCTTGGCGTAATCTAATCTTCGCCAAGAGTCTGTGATCCTGGCCAATGGCGGCCTGTGCTTCCTCCTGCCGCGCGGCTAGTGCCACGCCATCCGGGGAGTTTGCGCACAGGTCCCACCCCGAGATCCGCTTACCAGCAACTTCTCCGCCCAGTCCACGCGTCCGCTCCCTCCGCACATGGTTGTGCGCTGGTGACTGGGTGGAAGCCTCTCCTGGAAGCTTCTCCTGAACAACTAGCCCTAACTAGTTCGACCGATAATTTGCCAGTCCCATTCTAGCAACGGCCGAATTAGGCAAGTGCCATGCCAGCATTGATTTCGACTGTACCATGTACTATGTACAGTTTTTACATCCTACTTAGCACGGGACTCTTCGTGCTGTGTCCTCCTCGGTCAAAACTGTGGTTGTCGTGCACCTTGGATCGCTGTATGCAGGTTTTCCAGAAACCCTATTGTGCGTGCTACCGTAGCATAGCACGAATCTGCCACAGGGGACGTGCCTCGTATCGCCGGTGTGACGGGGTCAAGCCACATATGTAATCGGCTATCGCCGCGTTTGGCAGTTTTGGGGAGGTGGATAATTACGCGGCTCTTCTAACTTTTTTGACAAACCAAGTTGCCGCGACCGACGACATGATGCATATGCCAAACATCGGCTGAGTCATGTTTCATTTTTTTTTTCATCGTTTCAAAGCATCATCTTGCGCATTGTCTTGCGCATTGTCACGACGAATCCAAACTAAGATACTAGTTACTTGGCGCGGAGGTACGTACCAGCTTATGAATAGTGGACCGCGCCATGCCAACTAATGCGCGTTCTATTGTATGAGACTGGAGCAAGTTTCCAATATGTATGCAGCACCTATCGGGCTTTCCCCCGCGACTGTCTCCGTCGGTCGAGAGAAGCCATTCTTCGCCTTGAACGATAGGCCAAGATTAGACTGATCCCTGTCTCCTTCTATTACCAGTCCTTGCCTACTGCATACTACGCCTTTTTAATACGCCAATACGCCTCTAGTGGAGCACTTAGAGGAAATTGGGAACGGAATTGATAGTCCGAGGATTTCACACGTGCTCGAATACCGCTTAACGTTACAGACTATACAGCGTTCCATGATTAGTCGAATAATAAGCCACTTCTATACATTGGGAAAAGCCACTTGAGCTGTTGATTAGATAAGAGACTGCTCCTCCAAGTCTAGCTCTTTGGATTTTTGGGTTCGTTCCCCACAGCCTCTCGGAAGATCGCTTGAGGGCGTTGTCTTTTCAAACTGTCAACCATGGTGTTTGCATCTTGTCGTTAACGAAGAGGCCGCTTTCACAGCATTGATCAAGCTTTCAATGCAACTACCCTTGATATTGTTATCCCGCCGAGCCTTTATTCGCTATTATCGAAGAAAACAATAACAATTAAGCCCAACCACATTTTGTAAGTGGGTCGGCATGGCAGATAGCTATCCCAACAACACAACCACTTCGTGGACCACAGACAATGATGTGCACGATACTCAACAGCTCGATGAATCTACGAATCGGTCTTCCGAGAATACTGTGAATAATGTCAACAAGCGATGGAGCACTTATTCCGATCATGATTCTCGGGACGACCCTCTGCTCGCAACAGAGCAGACGCCAGTACAGAATTCTACTAAACCAGCACCGGTAACATGGTTATCGTTGCCACGGAAAAGGCAACTCGCTCTGTTGGGACTGTGTCGAGTGTTTGATTTTCTACAAATATCTTCGTTACAGGCGTACATGTTCTTCCAGCTGAAATCATTTAATCCTGAGCTTCCGGACTCTGACATATCGACGCAAGCCGGCATCTTACAAGGAGCATTTACAGCTGCGCAGTTTGCAACGGCGGTGGCTTGGGGTCAAGTAGCCGACGCAGAATGGGGTGGCCGAAAATTTGTCCTGCTGGTTGGCTTGATAGGAACGGCCATTTCGTGCTTAGGCGTCGCGTTTGCAACTTCGTTCACACAAGCTGTGTTTTGGCGTTTCTTTGGTGGTGCGATTAACGGAACTGTCGGCATCATCCGTACTATGATTTCGGAAAATGTCAAGGAAAAGAAGTATCATTCCCGGGCTTTTCTGATTTTGCCTATTGGCTTCAATATTGCAGCGCTGTTTGGTCCAGGTGAGATTTGACCCACGTAATGAATAGTAATGCCGTTGTCGCGCTTACTAAACCTCGCTATATAGTGATGGGTGGATGGCTGTCAGATCCCGTTACCATTTATCCGGGCATATTTGGCCAAAATTCTGTGTTTGGGGGTAGCTCCGGAGTGCAGTGGCTGATTAAATACCCCTATGCCCTTCCCATGCTGGCCAACTTCTTCTTTATGTTGTTTTGCGCTACTCTCGTAGCTATCGGTCTAGAAGAGGTACGAATTTGCCTGAAATTTAGTCGAGTAGTTGGAATGCTAACAGCTATGTCTATCTGCTACTTAGACACTGCAATCATGCAAAGGAAAACCTGGATTAAGCTTTTACATGCTCAAATTATTACGTCGTGCTCTTGGCTCTCCAAATTCGCCAACGCCGGCGCGATACTCTAGCATTCCAGTCCGTGATGGAGATGATGAAGACGGACCGTTGCTCAACGGGCAAAAAGATATTGAAGGCGAAGCTGGAGAGATTAACCTCACTAAAAAAGTTGCTCTGGTGCTACCATTCCGGAGGTTATGGACGAAGAATGTGATATGCACTTTGATTGCAGAAGCTTTCTATGACTTTCAGATGGGGTAAAGTTCTACATTACCAATATCCATGTGTTGGGGAGAATATCACTAACTTTTATTGTACAGCGCATTCAACAATTTGTGGCTTCTTTTCTTGTCAACACCTCGCAGCGATTCCAATAACCCGGAAAGTCCGGCCCAGCACATGCCTTTTATTTTCACAGGAGGCTTAGGGATGTCGCCTCAAACCGTGGGACTGGCCACATCTATTTTAGGAGTCATTGGCATGGTGCTTCAGTTCACCATTTACCCGACCATCCAGGGCCGCTTGGGAACAGCGAAGAGCTATCAGTATTTCCTCGCTCTGTTCCCCTTTGCATATGCTTTCGCACCGTACATTTCTCTTGTGTCCGCCGCATCTGCCAGTTCTCCAACAGACTCCAACGGATTCTGGGTCTGGATATCGATAACATTCATCCTCTTCCTGCAGGTCACGGCGCGAACCTTTACCTTGCCCGCGTCAATTATCCTTCTCAACAACTGCTGTCCTCACCCCTCTGTTTTGGGGACTGTTCACGGCATTGGACAAGCCACTTCTTCCGCTTTTAGGACAATTGGTCCGATTGTTTCCGGCTGGTGGTATGGCTATGGTCTGCAAATTGGTGTCATCGGCTTCTCATGGTGGCTTGTTGCTCTGGTGTCAGTTTTCGGTTGTGTGGCCGCCATCTTTGTCTACGAAGGCTCCGGGCATGAGATTTTTCTCCCCGGTGAGGATGGAATTGAGCTCGAACACCGGTAATGCGCGTTTGCATCATTTCGGGAATTGCATATCAGCTGATTTTTTCGTCTCTCGCTTCTCTTTTATTGCATATTGCGGCTGCATTTTTGGGTTTAGAATGGGTTCGGTTTTTCAATACATGTATAAACATTCATTTGTCTACCACTATTTTCATTGGATCTCTTTAGATGTATGTAAATATATATATTCTATTTGAAAATCTACTCAAGCGTAGCAAGAGGATAGGCTTTCCTATGCGACTCGATTAAGGGCACTGATGACAAACATAAATGCATGACGCGCAAAGATTACTGACAAGTCAAGTTGAGATCCTTGAGACACAATAAGAGCATAGGCAGTGGTGACTAGTAATGACTATGACCAAACCCCTTTATTATCATTTAAACAGACCACTGGATCTAAAGCGACATATTAATAGCACATCCATGAAGTATCCACAGGGCCCAGCCTGCAAAACAAGCCGCACTACCCTGGCCAAATTCAATTCGACGTGCTTGAATAAATAGCTATAATAGTTGAAATTTATGCCTCTTCTCATGCATGCACATGGGAAGTCAATTCATTGCATCAATTCAAAATTAGCAAAAAAAAAATGGAGAATAGAGAATGGCACAGACTATAGGTGACTACAATGGACATAGGTACTATCAAACCGCACCAACTTTACCACCCTTTTATCAAATACAATTTTTTCCATGTAGATCTGTGGTGCTTTTAAAATTTGGCGAGGTTTCTGCCAGCTTGTTTCGCTGCCGATAAGACTGCAGCGGTATCGTTGTTAGCTAGGGTTAGGGATATAATCTTTTCACAGTAACGGGGGTTTCAACCGCTGTGCACATTAAATATCACACGCAAATTGCATCTGAATAAATATAACTCAAATGTAAAATATGGAAAACTAGGGCCCTAGTTAAAACCGAACTTAATCACATCCACGAATGGTCGGGAATTTAGGTTTGCAAGGCAATCTCATCAAATTCGGCGCAATCATGTATAAATACATCCATATAACAGAACTCTTTGCACGAGCCACGCGACTTGATCTTTCCTTGAATCTTCCAGAGAGGCAACTACGTGTGATACGACTCCAAAGTCTGCTAATTATGGTATGTATCTGCGACGAAACGGATACCTAACTATTTAGTCCCAAGTTGACGGACGCCTCAAGACTAGGTATAATTGTACTCAAAGCTTTCTTAGAACCAAAAAATTGCACAGTACATATTTTTATTACCATTTCTAGGAACTTCGCGTGTCCACAATTTACGCCTTATGTCTATAGAATTGCAAAATAACAGAAGTCACATGTGGGAAATTTCCCAACACCAACGGCGCAGGGTGAGGAACCAACGCCAACATTCGGTGGCTCAGCGGCTGAAGTCTAACGACTCATGCCGTGTCCTAGTTTCGCAACTAGTCCAGACAGAGTTAGACGAAAATATTCTCATTCTGAATATTTTCAATATTACAACAATGTCACTTCTGAAAGTTGGCAAAGTTATTGTATATTGCAGAGTCAAATCGATCTTACTGGTGGATGACGAAGAAGTCGAATTAAAAAGTTCGCAGAGCCATAAAACTAGCGCCGCTAAAACGAGCGCTAAGCGCAAGTAGCGGGTCAGTTTAATGCAGGTAAAGGGTTTTATTTTTAGTTTAAAGATTGAGAGACTATCATTGAAGATCTCTACATGACAGGTAGGAAACAAGGGATTCTGGAATCATGTATCGCATGGACATTGTGCCGTTTGATGTTCGTACAGCTTGACATTGGCACATTAAGAAGTCACAGAATTTTCATCTTCGCTACCAATTTGTTTTGGGTAGTATTTTCTTATGAGGGCCCGTCAACATTGAACAATGAAGCGCATTGTTTGCAACATAGTTATACCGGCAGTTCAAGGTTACCTCGTAATACTCGATTTATAGGGACTGAGAGTGTGAATATATGCATGTGTGCATGTATGTGTCCATGTATGTACAAATCTAGCGAGTGTAATCAAGTGAGTGTACAAGAATTGAAATGGCTATTTACATTGGAATCATAGGGAAAGACCCAACGATTTCGTACCCTCAATTGGGAAAATGAATAAAAATTTTTCAGAACATGCGAGTCCGCAAATCAATGCCCTGTTGTTTCGTGATCAGTAGATCATTTAAGCATCGAAGGAGTAGAGCTTGTTGTCAACAATCTCCCAGGTGATGGCGTGGTATCCGTCGTCGCAAGCGGCACCGTCAAGGAGAGTGTTCAGAGCAGTGTAAGAGAAATCAAGTCCAGGAGAGCCATCAACGTTCCAGGTAGTCTGGTCAACGCTGCCCTGAGAGCAGCGCTCGCAGCCGTCACCAATGAAGAATGGGAGGTCAGAAGCAACGCCGTTGACACTGACAATGACCTGCATACCACAGTAGGTGGTGAGGTTATCCTCCAATTGGGTGACATTCATGGCGACCAAGTAGTCAGAGTCAACTTGGTCAAGGGTAATGGCGCTGTACCAGCCGCAAGTGACATCACCAGTGTCGATAGAGGCGAAGTTGCTGCCACAGACATCAGTGTCAGTGACATCGTAGTAGTAGGTACCCCAACCGCTGCCCTCATACAGGACAGTGGCACTCTGGGCGCCGAGGGCGAAGAGGAGGGAAGAAGCAACAGTCTGGGCCTTCATCTTAAGTGAAAAGAGTGCGATTGGTTTTGAAAAGGGATTGGATGGAGCAATTTGTCCAGGAAGGAATGTGTAATAGATGAAATGACCGTGTCTAAAGTGATTGATGCGATGATAAAAGAAAGAAAGAATTTTTCAGTCGAGGAACAAACGTAGAATTTATATTTGATAAACCGACTGGTTTTCCACTCATCATAAACACTACAGATACCCATAATACTATAGAACTTCTTTCAAATTCATCAGAAACCTAGCGCAATGTCACGGTACCATCTGTTCGTATCAATACAATACACGCGCCTTTCTACTAAACTGTGCGATTGGTGATGCTTACTCACTTCAAGTACGTATTTCCCACTAAGAAGTCGAGGTAATAGATTATTAAAAAAAACAAAGATTGGTTTAGTCGTAATTTGGAGTTTGTGAGGGGTGGGCTGTAGGAGTGATCATTAATTCTCCGAGTAGCAAGATCAGTGAGGTCAGCATGCAGGCATCAAGGCTAGCCGTCCCCATGCAGGAACGGTCATTATTTAGACTGATTTTCGCGGTATTGAATTAGGATGCTAGCCTTATTGGGCTACGTGTAAGGCATCTAGTATGTTGATGCCCTTTGGGTGAATTAGAGTAGTATCGCACTTAGGGCTAATAGTTTAGTTCCTACCGTATAAACGCCACGTGGGGACAGCGAAGCAACCTTGTTATTTCAGCAATAGCACAGTGTTCTTTCTCATTGGGCAACAAAACAGAAACCAGGAGGACTTCCCATTTTACATGTGCTGTGAGGTTCTGTTCGATTTTTAGCGCTTAAAGTAACTTTACCATATACCGCATACCGCATGCTGCTAAAAAGTTGAACGGTCTAGACGACCTAGTGCCAACGACATGTTTGGGCGTGGGACTCCAAATAAATTTTTTTTCAAAGCTCTAATATGAGCTGGTTTAATGTGTGGCAAATTATTCTAATATACCGTATATCTTTAGTAAAAACAAATGGATGTTTAATAATTCGTAACATTGAGCTCACGAAAAAGCGAACAGGGATATGTCGTACTACTGCACTACCACTTTGCTTACTAAAAAGGGCAATGTATGTAATGGACCTATAGCATTTGGTTCGTTCCTGTGTTGGTACCGTTAATTAGAGAGTCATTGTGGCGTCGACTACGGGCCAATTCCTTTACAGTCAGCGTACCTTGAAACGTGCCATCCAGTCATCGATACCACTCATGATGGTATCGAGCTGAAGACTCTCACTGGAGGGAAACAATGAGACTAGACAGTATCGACTCCAATTGACTGATCAATAATCTTCCCCGTATGCCATGAAACGAACTGAAAGTTGCCCCTCCGTGGAATCTGAAGCCAAGCCACTATTTGCCCTACGGAAATGAAATGACCAAAATCTGTGAACAAGTTCTTGCTGGTAGAGTAATTACTACTAGATGGCTTCTTGAAGGTAAATCATATTGAGCCTGTATTAATTAACGCCCATCAAAACCGAACTTCGACCTGCAGGGGGCTGAAAGCACAACAACATAAATCACAAGGAGACAATCCATCTTCAGCCCCATGGGAGCATCAAGGTAATTTTTTCTAAACGCGCTGTAACTTTGAGTAAGCAATCATATGATATCTGGGAGTATCCAATAACAGCTTCTTACAGTGGCGCTGAAAGGTTGAGTTGCGGTTTAATATGTTCTGCCAAAGTTCTTGCAAGGCCACAAAAGCCAATCAAAAATGAGTGTGGACACAGGACAGCAAGCCTAGGGAATATGTAACTCGAGCAAGCAACATCTACTAATTAATTGCAGGAAGCTGTGATTTTCATTGATGACTTTTGACCTAATATATTGCAACTAGGGCTTCAAATTTATAGTATGGTTACAAGAGGAGTAGGAACTAAAATTTGCATTCTCGCTCATCGAAATCAAGCCATTTTTCCCTTCATTCCTCGGTCTCGCTAAGAGCCTTCTCCTGTACTTTCTTATCCTATCCCCTAAATCCGCTTTGATGATACCATATTCTTCCACCCGCTCTACACAGATTTATTCCTCGAATTAAATATACCAGTATGTAGACCGAATACAGTACTAAATGATTTTTGATTACTTCCGTTGATATTTTTGGAGTCATCCCTTTCATACTGGAAATACTGGAGAATTGATGTGGTTGATAAATATAGCGAGGCCGACAACATCAATATACAACCTTTAGACTTAGCCCTATTACTTGCTATTTGACCGCCCCATTTCTTGAAGGACCTCATGACCGCATTTTTGAGACGCAATATGAACAACGAATGGGCAATGATTATTGCTGACTAGTACACGGCGAAACCGATGTCATTGCGGAAAGGACGGTGTTCGAGGTATTTAATTTCTGCTGCTTAAACAAACTACCGGGTTTGCCGCTGCTTCTATCAGCCTAGACCTGGCTAAGCCCCTGGCACATTTACGAAGTTACCATTTTTGTGTTGCATTATATGATTTTTTAGTGCAGCTCTAGTAATGAAAATGAAGTTTGGGATTAGACAGCTCTTAATTATGCGTAGCCATTGGTGCGTGAAATGCCTAGTTCCTCCCGGAAAATTCGCTCCATTTCTTTCCTCACCTTTTGCGGCTGCGAGGTAACTTCATATTCAATATCTTGCCAGCTGAGCCTGTGACCTCGTACCACATCTCTTTTGAGTACGACACTATGCGCAAGGCCAATAGGCAAACCTTCAATACGCAGAGAATCCTCGGCAGTCATCAGCTTTCCGTACACCATAAAACCTCCTTCACCGTCTAATTTCTCGCCTGCTTTCAAATCTCGTTTCGCCGTGGCTACGACGTCTGCACGGAAAGTTTTGCATTGTCCTGTCGGCTCCCCGCGGCACATGATGGACGCCGCTGAGTAACCGACTTCAAGACCAATAAGATGGTATGGCTTGAATTGTGCTGCATATCGACCACTTTCATCGGTCTTCAGTCCGTATTGTGCGAAGCAGTCGCGTTGATAATCACCCGGTGCCTCCAAAACGACATATACCCCCCATCGCAGATCATTGATGACTTGTCGACCGTCCCTTTCTAGTGAGGAAATTACTTCGACAGTACCGTTGTGCGCCAGCTGACCTCCCGCTGTTTTTGGTTTTAAGACGTTAGGCAAATCATGAGTGCCGCAAGCAGGAAAATTTAGTCCATCCGCCGGGGGTTGGAGATCACAACCGTTAGCTACTGCGGCCATTTCCAGGGCCGATTTAGTCCCATCAAGAAACGAATTGAACATCTGGGGGTTGAAATCTCCGTTGGCAAGCTGTTCTTCTGTGAACCCGTAGTAGCCCCAAACGGTATCCGGGGTAGAAGTATGATAGTCAGGCAAGTACTTTGTTCCTTTGCCAGCACAGACGACATGAAATCCGGTTACCCGAGCCCAATCGACTAGTTCCGCTATCAAGGCTGGCTGATCTCCGTATGCCATAGAATAGATAATTCCGGCTTCTTTAGCTTTCCTCACTAGGTACGGGCCAGCTAAGACGTCTGCCTCAACATTGATCATGACAATGTGTGTTTTGTGCTCGCACGCCAAAAGTGCATGGCGTATACCGGCGGCAGGATTACCAGTTGCTTCGAGAACCACGTCAACCGCTGGATGAGCAATTAACTCAGCTGAATTGGAAGTAATAGACGTTGTACCATCCTTGACAGCATCATCAATGGAGATTTGTTTTTTGGGATCGCTAGAGAATTGATTTTGCGGAAAGGAAACTCGATTGAGAGAAGCAATTGCTCGGTCGATGGAAAGATCAGCAACGCCAGCAAGGTGTATTCCGGGTGTTCGCCATGCTTGAGCAAGAAACATCGAACCAAATTTGCCAGCTCCAATGAGACCGACGCGAATGGGGTTTCCAGCTGCATGGCGCTCAGCCAATTTACTTGCTAAAGAACTCATCTTTTGATATATCAACGAAAAGCTGAGTAGACAGTAGACATATAAGCTATTCTCAGAACCAGTTCCTTGAAGCCAACTACGGGAGCAAAGTTTTTATATCAATATTCTGATTATCTGACGGGTCATGTAGAGAGCATCAGATGACTTGGCACTAAGTTGGACTGTCTGGTGAATACTTAGTCATTTGCATTCCTCAATCTTGTATCGCACAGATCTGTTCCACATTTACGGACCACTGACCGGACATCATACCGACCACTGGGGCCCGGGATTCTTGACGCCTACGGCCGCATTGACTTGGTTAGACACTAGTTGGTTGGTCCCCGGAATCGGAAAGCATAATGGCCAAACCCAGAAAACTTGCGGGGTTTGTCTATCGGCCTTGGGCCCGGTGCTGCTATTACAGCGAGGGCTCGGAACACACGTGACCGCACATGTCCCCGATACGTATGACGTTCTTGGGCTTGGAAGTGCCTTTCGATAGAAATTTCAGTTGATTGTCCAAATCTGACCTATCAAAAGTCCATGTTTGTTTGTGGGGTACATCATGTTCCTGCGCAGTTGACGATTGGGAGTTTCCCCGGTTTTCTTTCATGCATACTAATTTGCCTAGGTGACTAACTCCTACCCCGTACAAGACAAGTCATATATATCAAACTCGGGGATGTACACCTAAAATCTTTAAAATATCCTTGTGTCCCTCTGGGTTCTTCTCTCTTCGTTATCCGACTTCTGCTTTCGACTGTACCGTCCCTACATCTGAACATGTCAACTCCAGACGCACAAACAACCAGGGAGTGGATACACACCATATCGGCATGGTCTCCTGAAGAGCGTAGGAAGAAAGAAAAGGCCTTAGTATGGCATATTGACCGGAGACTTCTCCCTATGCTGGTGCGTACAATATCTATCTTTGGCATTTATATATTCTTGCATACTTACCACTCGCTGTGTAATCAAGATCGGAATGTATATTCTAAATTATATCGACCGAAATGCTCTTCCGTATGCACATATACAGGGACTGGATTCAGATTTGGGCTTGAAGGGCAATCAGTACAATATAGTACTGAGTATTACTTTTATTGGTAAGTCTGGCCCGATTAAGATGCAATCAATTGATTTCTTTCGAACTAATGACGTCGTGATACAGGATACATCTCGATGCAAATCCCAAGTAATATGGTTTTGGGGAAGACACGGCCGTCTCTTTACCTCCCAAGCTGGATGGTAATTTGGGGGGTGTTATCTGGATGCACTGCTGCTACCCAAAACCTCAGCGATATCGCAGCCTGTCGATTTTTGTTGGGATGTGCTGAGGCACCTTATTGGGCAGGAGCAGCATTTCTTGTCAGTGACAGACTTTCTTTTGCCCTTACCCTCGATAGTAAGCGATTTTATGAGACTTGCTAACTTGCATGCACAGTTCTCCGGTTGGTATACGAAGCGGGAGCTCGCCGCGCGTTTGGGAATTCTCTTCTTTGGGGCGATGCTATCCGGTGCTTTTGGAGGACTATTTGCAGCCGGAATTGCTGCTGCATTTAAGCACAATAGAATCGCTTCTTGGAGATGGCTGTTCATGATTGAAGGAGCGGCAACAGTGGTCTTTGCCGTTGCATCAATGTTTGTGATACCCAATTGGCCAACAACAACAAAGTGGCTCAGTGAGGAAGAACGGCAGTTGAGTGTCGTTCGTCTGATTGAAGATGCCGGGTCGGAAGAAGAAGAGCTATCAGCGCGACAGGGTTTTCTGTTGGCTATCAAAGATTATCGAATTTGGTTGGCAGTGACTGGTCAATTTTGCGTTCAGGTGACTCATGCTCTCTTCGTTACTGCATTTTGGCTTGGCTAACATTTTTCAGGCCGTAGCATCGCTGACGAACTTTCTGCCCACGCTTGTTGATAACTTCGGATACGGTGAAATTAATTCTCTACTGCTTACAGCACCACCGTACATCCTAGCCGGGATATTCTGCATCCTTAACACTTGGTGGTCTGACAGAAATAATATGCGATCACTACATATTGTTTTCCCTCTGTGTGCTGTGGTTGTAGCCATCATAATAACCATGGCAACAACCAACATCGGAGCACGATACTTTGCCTTGATGATTATGGTTCCTGGTAGTTATGGTTGTTTCCAAGTGTCCAATGCCTGGGTAGCATCTATAGCAGCGCGACCGAAACAAAAGAGAGCCACATCTCTTGCAATGAGCAATGCTGTCGGCAATACTGCATTGATTTGGACACCATACCTTTATCCTAGCTCTGCTGGTCCGCGATACACAGTTGCTTGGAGCGTCAATATTGCCTTGGCTGTACTATGTATTGTAGTATCTCTTTGGCTTCGCTTTGTGCTGCAGAGAGAGAATAAAAGACTGGCAAGTATGGAGTCTGCTACTGAGATTACACCTCAATTGAAGGATGATGGAAGGTCGGTCGAGTTGGAATATGCTGGCGAATTGCCGGTGACCATGTACAAGTTTCAGTGTTAGTTCTTACTCAGTTATGGGTATTTAGTAGACTGTGCGGCATTTGATGCAGTGACAGAATCTTCGAAGTTGTCCAGGCACGTTGTACCTATGCACATTATGTAGGCTTCAATCTAGCAAAGGCAATGGGAAATAGAACCATTGAAGTTCTGATATCTGGGAGTTTAATATTAAAGTGGTATATGTAGTGTTTATTATATATCAACAATAAAGTCTCCCAAGCCATATTAGGGGACATTGATCTAAGGCTGTACACAACACGGCAGCATTTAGAGTCGGCCTTCTCCCCGCAGCTTTGGTTGAAGAAAACACGACCAAATTCGATCACCATTTCTAGACGATTATTTTCAAACCACATTTGGTAAAGATAAAAAATTACATATGAACATAACGTGATGCCAGAAATACAATTTACTTCGCTGGACCGAGTGCCAAAAGTCTCGAGAAAGGTTCGGACCTGCACGGAGTGCCGCCGACAGAAGATAAAGTGCGTTATTCAGGCAGACAACCAAAGCTGCGTTCGTTGTGAAAGAAATAATCTCGCATGTCGATTCAACAAAAACCTCCAGACGATACTTGAAGAGGATTTAGAGTTCGTTTTCTTGTCTAATTTATGGTAGTTATGATCTGACCTTCCGATTACAGAGCCAAAGCAAACCTCCACAATGCAATATCTCGTATCGAAAAGGCTGTAAATGACTTTGTTGGACAGAATCGAGTTAGTTCCGAGTCTCACTCGTCACCTAACACATTGCAGCAAAGCGACCTCCGACCGAGAGAAGCAATATCTACTTTAGTACCAGATCGCGTACCACAACACCAAAACACACAAACTGAACAGTCTTCAATCAATATCAATGCGAATGATAACCAAGATCATCATGTTTTCTCGGGAGGATCAGTTCAAGAACAGTTTCCCTCATCAGCACCAACTGGTGCTGAAAGTGTTCAGTTTCCACTGGAGGGCGGTCGCAGAGAAGAGAATCAACTCAATACTGATCCGATAAGGTCACTGTATGAAGTGACCAACACAAAGAGTTTTCAAAGAGAATGTGGAGCAGAGACAATCGCAAATACTTCGTCTATGGCAACTTACGCTTTAGATGGTGATATAATTACGCGAGGTATTATCAGCGGAGTTGAAGCACAGGAGCTTTTCGATTAGTGTGTTTCACCCCTTCTTTTCTCCAACATCGCGCTATATTCCGCTAATGCATCGTCAGTTTTATGAAAACTCTGAATCACTACTTATGGGTTGGTTTGGATAATGAGAATACAACTCTTGACTCGATCAGGTGCTCATCCAGACTTCTGGCCTTAGCAATCCTAACAGCTACGGCCATGCATATGCCCAACCGTGCAGCCACATATGATCTATGTTATCAAGAGTTTACAAAGTTGGTTGAAAAGTCAGTACTGAGTAACGATAACACTCTGGAAGACGTTCGGGCTCTTTGTATAGCCGCATTCTGGCTTCCTGATCTCTCGTGGAAATTATCCGGCCTAGCAGTCCGTCTTGCAACGGAGTTAGAACTACACACCGCATTTTTCAAAGAACCGGAAACAAAAGAAACTCATGCGAGGGCTCGGATGTGGTATATGTTGTATGTGTGCGATCATCATTTTGCCATTGCTTACGGAAGACCGCCAATGGTTCAAACGGGTCTGCAAATTCAACAGCATGAAAAATTCCTCGAATCTCCGTATGTGGATACTGTGGATTTCCGGCTTCTTAGTCAGGTGGCACTTTTCTCAATGTTTATGAAGATGCGCGAAACATTATGTGAGAATGCAAGTAACTTGACTGTCACCGAGGTGGCTACAATGGTTCGAGAGTATAATATCAAATTGGACCAGTGGAGACTCTTATGGGAACCAAGACAAGGTATGCATAATATCTTTCAGATCTCATCTATGCTACAAAGCATATTCAGAAAATTGCAAGCTTTATTAATAACTGTGCCTCTGAAAGCGTATAACAAGTTCATCGGAAGTTTTCCACCCCAAGGGAATGTGCTATACTATCAATTCGCAAAACTCCAACTCAACGTTATAGCGATACCATACATTTCATCTAGTTGCACATCGGATCGAAATCTTTTGAATCTCTGCAAAAAGGAGTTTGTCAATCTTGCAGCTACAGCAGCCTTTAATATTCTCGATCTCCTTCTCGAGGATCCATGGATGCGGAAAGCCCTGGTTGGAGTCCCTCTCTTCGTTCATACCATGTTGACATTCACTTGCCTGTTCCTATTCAAGCTCGGAACACAATGGAACCGGTATTTTTTAGGCGTCGGATTTGCAATGGATTTAAACGGTCTGTGTCATCTGATTGAACGTGTGGTACATTGTATACGTACTTCTACGGCGGGAGAAAGACATATTGTTCATCATATAGCTGTTGGACTGGATAAAATGATCGCGAAATTACGCAGTAGGGAGCTTTATGCCAGCCAACAGGCTACAAGGCAGTCGTCCCCGGTGGGAACAAGTATACCGAATCCAGCGAAAGGATCGAGGCACCAGCAGCAGCAAGCTCAGGTCAACCCCGCCATCTTCGACAATAGTATTATACCTGGTGGCATGGATTCTGTCAATGCATCGGCAATCACGGTCACGTCCGGCGATTACTCACATTTCTCTGGCGGTCTGGGGCCTGGCTCGGCTGGCCACCAACAGATCCATGCGGCGCAATCAAGAGACATGATGGGAGATATGGATTTGGTGGATATGATTGAATCTCTTGGGGGTGCTGGCAACATCTTTCCATTCGATGAAGTTAATTTCTGGACAGATGACGTGTAAAAAAGGTGTCCCTTGAAGTCCAAGCCAGAATCACGATAGATACTAGATGATTATGCAATCCATATCTAAGTTCTCTCTAACTTGCTTTCATTCTGGTATAATAGCCTTGTGTAGTATTTTTCGACGCCACGCGGGGTTTACCGCGTTTGTTATAGATTTGACATGTAGGTTTTTGTACGACGTTATATCTACTATAAAGTGATTATGCCTGGACCCACCTAAGTAGACTAGACACACAAGCTTGGACAGGTAAATTAGCATTTCAATACCGGAATTGCGCTGAATCATTGATTGACTGTATAGTTAGATTAATCCTCAAGTACGAAGTACGTACTGCCCAGAAGTAGCATAGTATAGCCCGTTTAAAATTTTGTTTTCGGTTTATACTTACGAGTCATGGTGTTTATTCTCGCTTCTCCACTTGAGGTGATATTTAGACGGAACTTGACGACACGTGGAGGCTTGGGGTTCACAAGTGACAACTCAATCCGGGCCTCGGACGAGCTATCTTTTGTTGACACAGGGCACAGGGCGATTGTAGCAGTAGGGAAAGGAAAGGTAGGAAAGATTACTGTAGTCGCAATGCGGCTGATCCATGAAAAAAGTGCATACAAAATATTGGTTTACATTGTGTATTGTTCCATCTCAGTGATCTGAATAGCATTCAAGGACGCATCGTGACTACTATGTATAGGCATCCGGGGAAGACTTTCCTAACTGCTCTCAATCTCTTTAGTCGTGATATGTACAAGGCTAAAATTATTACGTACTAAGAACGCCCTAGCAAAGAACCCGTGGATCCTGAAGGCTTCAGAAACCGGAAAGAAAGAATAAAGAACGCGACGCGAAGTGGAAAAAGGATCACGCATTGCGGTGAGGCCCGGCCCTAGCCGTTCCGAAGTGCAGTTATTCCAAAAAAAAGAAAAAAAAATATTCTTCTCAATGCATGCTCCAACGACTAGCAAATAGTCAATAAACTTCGATCTTTGCTGGGAATTCAACACACACCGTAGGTACATTTCTAACGGTAAATACCGGATGCATTTCTCGACGCCCTTTTCGTGCTTTTTCTTTTTCCCTGGATGAATGATCTGCTTGCGGCAGGGAACCCACCCAGTCCGGGCAGTGTCAACCGGATCCAAAGCATCAGTTAAGCTGTTGCCGGGGCTAGCGTCCCACTTTCTCTCAAATCGCATGATATCGGATGTATTTCGTGCCATATTCGGCATGGTCTACGGCTTTCTATTGGCCGAAAGTATAGCATGGGGACAGGGAAAAAAGTACCAGATGAATTATTTCGCTCTAAAATAAACGATTTAAGACAAAGCATGCATAATATCGCGCAGGATCATGGCATGGTGTTCGCTGAAGAATTTCAATCACCCTACAGGAGCTGTGCGCGTTCCATGGCCCACAGAAATTCCCTGTATAATGGCCTGACGACGCGCATAGTGCGTGCTAGTATAAGGCCCGGGTGAGCATTTGCAAGATAGAATTATGCTGTTTTCCTTTCAGGGTTTTCTGCAAGCCTTGATTGGACTCCTTCCAAGCTCTGACACAAAAGATGGGGCCCTTCAAAAAAAAATTCAACTTCCAGCTTTTTTTTCTCCCTCTATGATGCGTCTTCTCCTGCATGTCTCCGAGAGTTTGCCGAGGGCGTGAGTTTTCGTATTTGCCTCTCCTATGATTGATAAGATCGACGCTAATCAATACAAAATTAGCTGTGCAATTCAAGCCGACCATTATCTCAACGATCTAGCATGCGAATCATACAACACTTGACGGGTACCTGACAATCCCCTCGACGACATGCTGCGCGATATCTCGATAGTGGGAGCCGGATTATCTGGTCTCTCAGCCGCTCTTGCATTTTCCCACTATCTATCACCCTTGATACCAGACCTTCGAATTACCGTTTTCGAATTGAATTCTGTTCCCTCGACAACCGGAGGCGCCATTAGTCTCTCGCCTGTGGCACTGAGACACTTCGACCATCTGGGTATCTTGGAAGAGCTTGCACGCCATGGCCCCGAGTCAGGAATTGAGGTCGATGCGATTGAAATGTTCTCTTCCCGAACAGGGAAGGCTTTGTCTCAAGTGGATTTTGTAGGAAAGAGTGGAACAGGATATGGCGACACCATGGACAAGAAAACATATAAGGGCCATCGAGTGATGAGAATCAACTTAGCTTTGGCTATGATGGCGGCAGCTGAGAAAAGGGGGCATATAAAGGTTGTGTTTGGGAAGAAATTTTCGAAAGCTGTTCAATCGGACGTCGATCATGAAAGGATTGAAATTTTTTTCGAGGATGGTTCTCGAGCAACGGGAAATCTGTTGGTCGGCTGTGATGGTGTTTGGTCGGCAACACGCAGAAAATTCGTGGATCCTGGGCGTGAAGCTGAATATACGGGCTTTTCGCTTGTACAGGGTACCGTGGCAACATCATGCCTGAAAACATCGCCGCATTTCCGAAGCACATCATTGAATTTGTCAAAATCGGGCTCGCTTCTAATGACATTCTACGATAAACCCCGCGAGGATATCTTTCTCTCGGCGATGTTGGAATGCCAGGAGGCCTCCGTTCGAGACCATACCGACCGGGGAAATTGGAATCGGGCAACGATAAATGCGTCTCTGAGACGAGAGGTCTCATCGCGCTTCGGAGACTCGGCTATTCCCTTCGTCAGAGAAGTATCCGGTTCGCCAAACGTTGATTGGATGTTGTACCCAATATATCAAGTCCCGCTGGGAGGGAAGTGGTACACAGACCGAGCTATTTTAGTAGGCGACGCTGCACATGCCGTGAGTCTATATACCTCATACCATTATTACTATCTATGACGAACGGCTGAACTAATATACGAAACAGATGCTCCCACGCGATGAATCCGCTGCGTATGCCATCGATGACACCATTCTTCTAGCGCGAGTCATTGCTCAGTACCTCGACCAGCCTCTTGAGACAAGCTTTCAAATATACGAATCTATACGGCGGTCAGACGTCACGCACGCATTCAAAGAGTCACTGAAGCTATGGCAGAAACGCCATAAGGATACAGGATCACTTGAGTCATGGATAAGAGAACGCCTTGTGCCGTTCCAAATGCGACATAGCCAAAATTCAAGACAAATGGCATTCGAGTATGATGCTAGTAAAACAATTATTCCGAAATCAATGCTTCCAAGATGCGGCAGTGCATTTAGTCTGCGTCCCAGTTCAAAGAGCCGGTCGTCGTTATCATCCACAGACACGTTGCCGTCTAGTATTGGCAACAATTGTCAGTGATGATATCTCGGTGACAATGAATAGCATCTCCATCAACGAGATATGAATAAAGTCTTTACCATACTAATAATATATAAGCAAAAGAGATATCCTATCCCCTCTGGCGAAATGAGTGTTGGAAAATAAACGCATTGGGCGGGGAAATGGCGTTACTCGAGTTTTCACAAAATATTTGGTCATGGCATGTTGGGTGTACCACGCGCGAGGTTCTCCGGTCAGAGGTTATTGATGCGGACATTCATACATATACGAATAGAGTGATTTAGATTTCGTAGAGTGTTAGATAATAAGGGAAATGTTTGAAGAAATATTTTCATAGGCTTGCTCTGATTACACGACGTTGTCCTTATTCGATTCAAAAACTAAGACATCTACATATGTATCGTGTATATATTCAATATTATTATGTGTTATTTGTATGAAGTAATATTGTGCAAGAAGCTTCCATTCTTTCCTCCTTCCAACTTACCCGTCGTATGCTGATTATGAATAAACATGCTCACCAAACTCCCGCGGCAAAGTCCACGACTTGAATCTTTTCTGTGACTGCCCTCAATCTTTGACTGAATATCAACTGTGCTGGATCTGTTCGGACGTAGTAGTCTCTGTCCTCGGTGTTTTTGAATTCGACCACAAATATATGCGTCAAGCCATTCTATACCCCGCAATGATAAGCGTTTAGATGGTTGTCATGAGTGACATCATATCCAAGAGCCAGTGTAATACATGAACCTACATGTGATTTCTCAATAGAGTTTTCGCGGCCTCCTTTGACAGAAACAACATATGGCTTGGAGGTAGCGGGGTGCAGGCATTGGTTCTTTAAATCAAGCATTTGATTCACCACCTGAGCTGGTATCAGTATGCCATATCCGGAAACACTTATGTTGGGACACGTCTGGGCATGGTTTGCAAAAGTGTTGAAACTCACAGACTGCACTTCTCTAGGGAAGATGTCATCTTTGAACTTCAACATTACTACATGAGTGGCAGGCATGATTGATGGATGGAACAGTTATCCTGGATCTTCTGGATAGATACGAAGGAAGCATATGAAAGGGATCCGCAGAAAGGAGGGGATCCCGCTGAGCCTCGCGGCCCCACTGTCTGATCGCCCACTCGAAATTGATTAATGTAGTCGACAGGCTACTGGATCTCAGTAGAAATTCGCAGCGTTGCCCACAAAATATTGTGACTGATTATTAAGTGGTCTTTGAACTGAAAGTTGGAAGTGCAACAGTCCTATGGAGGAAATGCTACATTGCTCGGTGAAGGGGATCCTCTGGCCTTATTCCACCGATATTCTTACCGTAGGGCCATCTCTGGGCAGTTTCCATTTGAGGCAACTTGTCCCTCCTTAGCCCTAGTGCCAGACATGCAGGTCCTACGCTCGCAATAGTACTGGGCAGCCACAAGTGATCGTCGTTGCCAAGTAGGCAAGTGGATTATTTTCCTTCTAGTACTTCTTTCGACACTGTTTTGGGAGTAGCAGTACCCCTCAGCGAGATATCCGCTTACTGCTGTCATTCGAGTAACATGACCCGGTAGTCAGTGCATCACCCAAGGATGTGCCCATGGAGACTTTT
The DNA here is from genome assembly GCA_023625935.1 of Eurotiales sp. R13A2. Taxonomy (NCBI): domain Eukaryota; kingdom Fungi; phylum Ascomycota; class Eurotiomycetes; order Eurotiales; species Eurotiales sp. R13A2. The sequence continues at coordinate 683,109 of JAMAFV010000017.1, read as the reverse complement.
CTCGCGTCTTCTTGCGGACCCACGGTGACTGATGGAGAGATACTCCATCAACTGAGAGAAAAAGCTATACCTATGATCTATGCCAATCCATTTCAAATATATATCAATCTAAAATTTCAGTTGACAGAATGCAAAAAATGAATCATTTTCTGTCAGTCTTGGCTACCTTGGTGGCTATATTCATGCCTTCATATGCTACAACCCCGGTCGTTTCTTCGAACGGCCAAACGACCAAAATATCCGGCTGGAACTTGCAATCCGCGTTGCATAGTACACAGAATCTAACAGACCTTGCAAGGCCCGGCGCTAATGTGTCTGATTGGTACCGAGTGAGTTCTCGCACCACAGCAATGGCGGGGCTCATTGAATCTGGCGTATACAATGATAGCGATTTATGGTTTTCGGAGAACCTCAACTACATAGTGGACCGTTCAGTTTTTGGGACGCCTTGGCTATACCGTGAAGAATTTACAGTTGACCCTTTACCAGGCCGGCATTACTTTATTATTGTCCATGGAATAACATCTAAAGCCGACATTTGGATCAATGGGGAACTGTTGGCAGACAATGTGTACCAAGAAGGCTCTTATGGTGGTCATAAGTATGAAGTGACAGGCTACTTGCTATCAGGTACCAACGCACTTCTTATTCGGGCTTACGAGACAAATTACCTGTTGGATTCGGCCATTGGTTTTGTCGACTGGAACCCCTACCCTCCTGACAACGGCACTGGTGTCTGGCGCGATATTGAGATCTCTCAAACAAGCTCTGTTGCACTTGCACCAATTCGCGTCATTCACAACTGGAAGCCCGGGATGAATTCGGTGAACATTACCATTAAGGTGAACGCAACTAACCTTGACAGTACTGCAATTGACGGGTTAATCGCTGCACAAGTTACCTTGGGAAATCAGTCGCTGTCGGTTTCGCAACATTTCGGTCTAGATGGGTATGAAGAGAAGACGTTATCAATGACGGGGGAGCTTCACGATCCGCAGATCTGGTGGCCTAAACTTTGGGGCGACCAACCGCTGTATAATGTCACTGTCACAGCGATGGTTGGTAATGAAGTGTCTGACGTTGCAGAGCCTTGTAGGATCGGCATACGCTACATTGAATCTGGATTGAATAATCATGGGGATCGCATTTTCAGCATCAATGGACAACGATTTCTTCCCTTGGGAGGTGGATATAGTCCCGATATGTTCATGCGGTGGAATTCAACTTACGTGCGAAAGAAATTTCAGTTGATGCTTGATTTGGGCCTTAATACCGTGCGCCTAGAAGGGAAGCAGGAGCATCCGGATCTATTTGATATCGCTGATGAAATGGGACTGATGATTATGCCTGGATGGGAATGTTGTGACTGGTGGGAGGGATGGACAGTATGTACCTAACGAATCATTGGCCCCTATCCTCTCGGCTTTAGTAAAAACCTGAAATACGAGAGAAAACTGACACTCTACAATATACAGTACAACACAGACGTTCCTGACTATGTGCGATTTGATGATCATGACTACTGGATTGCAAACTATTCAATGCTACACGAAGCTTCAATGATGCAAACCCATCCTAGCGTACTGGCCTTTTTCGTCGGTTCAGACTACTGGCCAGACGACAGAGCAGCAGCAATCTATGTTGAGGCCCTGAAGTCATGGGATTGGCCGAATCCTATAATAGCGTCAGCCGGTGAGCTGGGGTATCCAGAGCTCCTTGGGTCCTCAGGAGTGAAGATGGACGGCCCATATGATTATGTACCCCCAAACTACTGGTATGGAGGCAAACTTGGGGCAGCATTTGGCTTCGGCTCAGAGGAAGGTCCGGGCGTTGGTACGCCCGAGATACGGAGTTTGAAAAGGTTTTTGTCGGAAGAGGATCTCAATGATTTATGGACAAAGCCTGATAAAGGGCTCTTTCACATGTCCAGCAATGTTTCTTCGTTCTATAACCGGTCTATATACAATAACGCACTATGGAATCGTTATGGTTCGCCGAATAGTTTGGAAGATTATCTGTTGAAGGCGCAGATGATGGATTACGAAGCTACTCGTGCAGAATATGAGGGATTCACTTCTCTTCAAGACGCCTTTCGACCATCAACAGGAGTGTAAGTGCTCACTCATCATATGCAATATCAAGTCATCCATACAAATCAGTAATTGCCAACATAGGATGCTAATCAGTTTCTAGTATATACTGGATGATGAATGGGGCCTGGCCAAACCTCCACTGGCAGCTTTTTGACTATTATCTAAACACCGCCGGGTCTTACTTCGGCACAAAAGTTGGATCTCGTCCAGAACATGTGTCATTTAATTACGAAAATAAGACCATTTATCTGATCAACCGACTGTACTCCCTTGCTGAAGGAGACGATGGTAGTCGATCAATAACCATTGACCTTCTCGATGCTAATGGCCGTACATCACTTTACCACAGAAAGCTTTATGCGACTACGAAGCCCAACTTCTCCCGCGATATTGCCGATGTTACAGAGGCTGTTTCTAGGATCCAAGAAGGGGCTTTCTTGCGTCTTATTCTTTCATCAGACTTTGAAGACGGTCAAGTGCTGAGTCGGAATGTGTATTGGCTTGCAGCTCACGATGATGTGCTACAATGGAATGAGTCTAATTGGTATTACACGCCTATTACTTCATATGCAGACTATACATATTTACAAACCTTGCCGGCGGCCATGCTTTTGACGAATGTCACACAGTTGTCCTCTACTGAGTCAACCTCGACACTGCAAGTACAGCTGGAAAATACATCAACGGATGTGCCTGCATTCTTCATCCGGCTTGTCCTAATCGACCCAAGCACAAACGACAATATAAATCCACCATTCTGGTCAGATAATTATGTGACCCTTTTTCCGAATGAGTCTATCAGCCTGACAGTCTCGTTCGAGGCGTCTTCATCGGTCAACCCGGCTGTTGAGGTTTCTGGTGGAAACGTCGGGAGCCATATTGTCTATGTCTAGGTTTGGGTGATTTCGCTGCATGATACTTTGCTATTAGTCCTCGTAGTGTCTTTACAATTGTGTAGCAAAAAGCCGATCTATTGTTTGTAAAAACATATGAAAATTACAGCGCCATCATAAATTGCAAAGAATCTTACAAATACAGCAGCTGTAATTTCCTTGATCAGTAAGTGGTCCCTTCCTGATCCATATCCATGCTACTATTGGCTGCATGTTTAGGTTTTACCAAATTCGCAAGCTAGGTTGACGATAGGCGGTACGTACCGTACCGTACCGCACCTACGCTGTCTGTAGGCCGTACCTGCCGCTCGCCTGTCTCTCACCAAGACATCGTCAATGAACAACATCACCAAGGTATGGCCACATCCAGTGGTGCTCCGCCCAGTGCGCCAAAGCCTGGAATCGGAGATCTGGAGAAAGAGTTAGTCTGCTCGGTATGTATGGCTTGCGACCTCATCTCGGAGAATTTCTGTTGATTTTTCCCACCACGTTGGGCTACGCAACATGGTGGGGAAGCGGGTAGTTAACTATACAACCACTTTCCGCTCTTTTGCTGACGCTTTTTGGTCTACAGATCTGTACAGAGCTCTTGTACCAGCCGCTTACTCTCCTTGACTGCCTCCATACCTTTTGCGGCTCCTGTCTGAAAGAATGGTTCTCGTGGCAAGCTGTGCGATCTCCGTCATCAAGCTCGACGCCCCGATTTACGTGTCCAGCATGTCGAGCTGCCGTCCGCTCAACGAGACCGAATGCAACGGTGACTACATTACTGGACATGGTGTTGCATGCCAATCCGGAACGGGACAGGTCAGCGGAGGAAAAGGAGGAAATAGCAAAGAAATACAAACCGGGAGACCAAGTGCTTGTTTCTCCTGAGGTTTCTGAATCTGGTTCTGATGAGGAAGACCGACGATTGCTCTTAAACGTTCGAGAGTTGAGTCTAGCGGAGGTCTCCAGTTCGCACAGGAGAGCAGCCTCAACTGGACACACGGATGACCAGACAACTCACAGCCGCAGGCCAAGAAGTGCTGATCATCGAGATAGATCGGATGAAGAACGCAGGCATCGTCACGATGAACGTGTGTCAAGACGCCAAGCTCATCACAATGTGGCTAGAAACGCTGCCCGTGCAGGCACTACTGTTGGAAACAGCAGTGACTTGCCACGACGCATTGAGCATCAGTCAAGTCTACGATCTCTACTAAGCGCATCGGATGTCGAAGATACGACCCAGGAGGAAATCGTTCGACTGATTATGGAGGAAGGGTTACTCGACGGAATTGATCTAAGCGGTCTGGATCAAAGCCAAGAAGAAGAGCTCAGCGACCGGCTCGTACAGATATTCCTCAGTAGGCACCCGGATCGGTCAAACCCACCACGGAGGAGTAGTGAGCATACAGAAGGGACAAGAGCACCCGCACATGGACGTTCCAGATCACAGACAATGCAGAATCAGGGATCTAATTCTACCACGACGGAAAACTCTTCAAGATACCCCCCTGTATCGCGGCCACATTTGCTACAACCAACGTCTGATTCTCATGTTCATCGGCGGAGGGCCTCCGATGAGACACGACGACGAAGAACATCGCCAACCCCGGTGGCTGCAGCCTCTACGTCCGAAACGACACTGAGACCAGCGCTTCGGTCCTCGAGTGATATATCAAGTCACCGGACTCGTATCTCTTCTTCCCGGCCCCGGACCAGAGAATCATCTACAGGATCTTTGTCGCGCCGCTCCACCGAACCTGAAGCGCGTGCTTCTGAAATATGGACTGGATCCACTAGAGATGTGCCGCAGCAATCTGCCACTGGGCGACAAATTACAGGCTCTTCTCTAACGGACAGTCCTTCGACCACAACTCCAACGGATCGTTCCTTATCAAACTCGAATACCACCTTACCCGGAGTATCAACAAACGATGTTTCATCTCATCCTAATACGACTTCATCAAGTCGCCGCAGCACGCAGTCACGAGTTCCCTTGTCAAGGCAAAATCTAGCCCGGTCCTCTTCAACGCACTATGTCGAACCCTCCATATCTTGTGAACGGTGTGGGAAGACAGACATCCAATATGATCTTCACAAGCGCTGTGAGAAATGCAAGGACGGTAACTTCAATGTTTGTCTACATTGCTATCGTTCTGACCGAGGCTGCCCTCATTATTACGGGGTAGGTAGCGTTGGAGAAATGAAGTTTAACAAAGTTCATCACCCAGCCGTTCGGTCGACGGTGGAATTCCCGCATGTAATGAAATCGCAACGGTATCGGCGGCCAAAGGAAGGATCCGCAAGGGGAACATCCGAAGGAAAACAAATGACAAACGACAATCCAGCTAACAGATTGGAGGACGGCATGTTTTGTGATAGTTGTCAGTCAGCTGCTAATGGGTGCTTCTGGCAATGCGAAGTATGCAACGAGGGAGAATGGGGTTATTGTCGGCGTTGTGTCAACCAAGGCCGCTGTTGCAATCATTCATTACTACCCATTCGACGTGTATCATCAGAACCATCAACACCGTCTCCAGCCGACGCTACGTCTGTTGGGCCTGCAACAGTCCCAGCATCGACCCAGAAGTCACTGACTGGGCTTGCAAATTACCAAGTGCTCTCCTTCTCAACTGAATGCGATATCTGCAAATACCCAATCGCCCCGTCATCCACGCGTTTCCATTGTCTTCAATGCAACGAGGGAGATTACGACGTATGTACGAACTGCTATTTAAAATTAGTCGCATCCGGGAAAATAAGCAAAGAAAACGGACACAATGGATGGCGGCGGTGTCTGAAAGGTCATCGCATGATTGTGATTGGATATGAAGATCATGAAAAGGGACAGCGACGAGCCATTGTTCGAGATATTGTTGGCGGCTATACTCTGCAGGACGAACAAAATGACCATTCGTCGGGACCCTCCTCCTCCTCAGCCTCCGTGGCATCGCCAGAACTCGGCACGGGCGATTGGTCATGGAAAGAAGGCAACACGAAACGCAAAAAGGCAGGACGCGTGCGCACATCACACCTGAGCGGGCAAGATATGAACTCGCCGTCGTCACCGACACCAACGCCAGCTACAACTCAACTCAATCGCAGAGGAACAGCCATGTTAGCAATCCCCCCTGATGGCGGATTCGGTCTCGTTCTATGTGCGAACTGGTCTTATTTTGCAGAGGAAAATTGCGTTGATGAACTTTCTTTCCCACGTGGAGCCGAAATTACAGAGGCGGATAATATCAACAATGAGTGGTATTGGGGATACTATGCGGGCAAAACGGGGGTGTTCCCTGGCCCATATTGCACTTTGGTGAGGGACGTTGTTTGATTTCTTCAATTCGTGCAACTACTTTATGATGTAATAAATGTTTATGATACTGTTCCGATTTAATTTCCTGGGTGTAACCATCAATATAGGCCCCAGCTTCAGCATGAGAACTAGGTACAAACGTAATTTATGAACAGAGGCGGGGGGATATCCTCAATCGAAATATAGACACAGAAAAAACGCGACAATATATACTGGTGCAAATTTGAGTGATAAATAAGACGGATGTGTAAAAATCAAATAAGGTGGGAAGAGGATTTATTGGGGAATATTATCAAAGGTAAATACGGAACGACAGACGAAAAAGCTATGGACAAGTCCGTGCTGAGAAGCAAAGAAATATTTACCCTTCTAGCAAGGCCAGCATCAGCTGTTCGTAGTGGCCACTGACTTCACCCTTGACCCGGTCGCGCAAATGGCGTTTGTAGTGATGCTGGTAAGCTCGCTTGACCTGGTCGACATGAGGTTTGTTCCAGTGCAGTCGCACAATTCTGGTAACCAGCTTGTAGTCCTTGGTGCCGGGGCCGGCCATGCATTCTTCCAAAGCGGCTGCATCTCTCAGTGCCGGGTCAGTTGCGGTACGCAGCATGTGAATAAGAGCGACCTTCATGTGTCCCGAAAACTTGTGAGAGATGTGTTGCTCTAACTCGACATGGTATTGCTGGTGGAACGCCTGGTTGATTGCGCGCAGTTCGTTGTCAGAGCTTTGCGCGAAGATGGCGCAGACATCAGAGACAAAGCTTCCATGACTAGCGCCAGATCCGTGAATACGTCTGACATCGTTCTCGATGACAGCGGGGTTGATTGGACTCGACTCTTCATGCCGTGTCCCGGAGGTAACACGCATAAAAAGGTTCTTGGTCTCGGCAGATAGGTCGTCTGCGACGTCTTTCTCGAGATCACGGCCGAATTTCCGGTGGTAGGCAGCCTTGATTGCATGCATGTCTGCATTCGATCTACCGAGGAGAACATCATTCAATGCCCACTCCTTCGTGCCGGCTCCTTTGACGGCATCGCGCACGAGATCCACGTCGTGTATCAACGGTCCGTCGAGAATAGCGAGCAGTCCCTGTTCAAAGTATCCAGAGGTCTCGCTCTTGACGTCCTTGTAGAGATCGCGACCAATTTGGCGTTCGTACGTATATCGAACGGCAGCCACTTGCAGGGGATCCAAATGTGCTAGTATGCGGATCAGAGTAGTTTCGTCGGTGCCGAATCCTTTCATTGCTTTGCGCAGCGCCTCCGCCTGGGGCATGAAATCGCCTTGTGCCCTCTGGTTGAGAACGTAGCCGAACGAGGGGCCAGCCAAAGGAGGCACGCCGAATCCGCGGGCGCTATCCAGCGGAGCTGCGCCGTAAGGGCCGGGGGGTGCGTTCCCATAAGGCCCAGGGCCAGGGGCTCCTGGTGATGGGCCATAGCCCTGTCCTTGCTGTTGTGGTGCCGGAGGGTATGCGCCGTGTGGTGGATAGCCTTGGGCAGACCCGGGAGGAGGCCCTTGGGGATGACTGCCGTAGGGCCCGGGGGGAGGAGGACCGCCTGGGCCTTGGTGGAAGTGTTGCGGAGGCGGGTAATGTCCTCCCGGAGGACCGCCAGGTGGAGGAGGGCCACCATGATGGTGTTGCGGAGGCGGATAATGTCCTCCTGGAGGACCACCAGGTGGAGGCGGGCCGCCGTGAGGGTGTTGATGAGGGTAGGGAGAGTGCCCCTGAGGAGGATAGCCCGGCGGCGCTTCTTTCACTGTCCGTTAGTCTTGGATCGCTAATTGTATTGCACCAGAGTGATTCCGTCGCGCAAAGACGTCGCGTAGCTTACGAGGTGGGGGTCTGTTGTATGACATGTTTCTGCTTCTCCGTCAATGGGCGAATAAACGATTTCTCTCGACCAGCAATTGTTAAAGGACGTATCCTTGATGAGAATTCGTCGGATGGAAGGGACGAGCTGAAGCCGAGATGTTGTACCGGAAGGGAAGATATTAATAAATATGGCCACAGAAATCAGGCACCCCGCGCGCTCACTGCGTCATAGTCTGGGTGGCCAATCAGAAGCGCCAGGCGGGCAACAGGGCTGAGGCGGAGCCAGGCCACAGTGGCGCAGCACCAACTAATCATTTAATGGAGAGAGTAGACCCGGAATTATAGCAGACGTCAATATTAGTTGTCGATGAAATTGAATATAATAAAGTGGAATATTATCGGGTACAGACATGCTAGCAAGAATGGTCTGGCTGTACGGGCCATCTCTAGCTGGCAAAATCATGAGTAGAAACAACCCACACACAACCTATGCAGTCTTCTTATTTGTAGACAAAGACATCACCTCTGCCTGCACAAATGCAGCCTTCAGCTCCTTGTAGGCCTCAGCCAACACCCACAGAGGGATAAACACCCACAACATATTGAAAAAGACAAGATACAGCCACAAAAACACTGGGTTGCTACCATCCAACTGCGAATTGGCACTGAGCCATTCGGGAGCAAAAGTCATAAATCCTCCATACAGCTCTCCTGTAGCGACGGCTGAAGCTACAAGCCAGAGCTTGCTCTTGGTGGCACCCAGCTGCTGGGCAGTGGCCTGCGGGGACTGGTGCTGCTGATGGCCGGCGAGTTTGTACAGCAGATAGCAGATGTAGATCGCTGCCGGGCCCGCCAAAAACACGGTAAGGATCTCAAGGGAGACCACTGTCGTGTCGGCTGTAGCCCAGCGATGGTCGGCTTTTGCATATTCCTGCCACAGACGCGCGCTTGGTCCAGTGCCATACTTGGCGCCGTAGAGACGGTCCTTCTGACCGAGGAAATGGTAGCATGGCTGAGGAACCAGCGAGGTCGAACCAATGGGCTCGCTAATCGTGATATAGCTGAAGAAGCATTCATATAAGAATGAGCCTTCGATGAAGAGATGGGTGAGCGCGTCGTACGCGTGCCACGCGAACAGCGCTCGGTTGCGTCGTTGGCTTGAAGGGATTAGAGATGCGCTCAGTCCAAACGCAATTGGCATGAAAGATAGCGCGAACGCTAGGGATAAAACGGTTGGTGCGTCAAGAACGAACGCATTTGAGTCTGCCATTTTTTTTTCTTTTCGTTTTCTGTTTCCCGTGCTTCCTTTTATGGATGCTAGTTTGCGGTGCGGGGGCGAACGACAAGTCACGGCTGTAATAAGGGATTTGATATCAACTGATTCAGCACAATGTATTGACGGTGTTTGTACTCGACGAAATATAGGGCGATGACAAGGACAGGATGCAGTGATATAAATAAGAAAGTAGGGAAAGCTGGGGAAAATCAGCCCAAAATAAATAGTTTGCCAGTTGCACGCCTTCCCTGCTTTGCTCTAGCGCAGTGGGTCAGGTGGCCCGTCCGGGAAGTAATTCACTTGTATACGATGGCAATGGCCGCAATTAGCGAAAGATGACTACGCTCGGAGATAATTAAATAAAAGGGCTCAAATAAGTGTCATTAGAACTATTAAAATATATCTTTCATCAATTAATACAGACTCGGCAGTCTGAACAGCGTACATATCAAATGTAACTTGTAAGCCTCATCATAAGCAGCACATCCTTCAAAGAGCAATGTCTCAAATGACAGTGGTCACTAGCGATAACTCAAATGATTACTCGCAGATGTCAAACCTGCTGTCTTGTGCATCTTTCAATACCAGCAATCATTGCTGGAAAGATGTAAACGGGGAAAACTTGCGATGACTGAAAGCCCAGCTCAACCGAAATAAAACTGTCTCGCCAGCAAGACGCTGCCAGCGGTGTCATTCAACAAGGTAGGTAATAAGTTCATTCGAGAAAAAAAGAATGGACAGGAATGTCAAGACAGACTAGCTGTCTCGTTCGCTGTTTCCCTTTAGCTTCTCAATCCCATCTCTCAGCGTGTCCCGGACGCTGAACCCGCCGAACAGCCAGTCGTTTGAATGTCTTCCATAATGATTGACTGTGCCACTGTATCTTTTGTAGCTGTTGCTTCTAGTCCTCTCTGCAGATCCCTCTGCGCTGACGGACATGTCTGAAGTGCGACTTTGTCCCATTCCAGGGCGTTGAGGGTGGTGGGATGCGGTGGGGGACATGGCACTCGGCGAAAAGTTCTGATCAGCCGGCGCGGGTGACGGTGGTAATGAATCCGATGCCGACTGCAGTACTGCAAAGGGAGGAGAGGCAGTAGGCGATGGGCAGCGTCTCTGCTGTCCGTCTGTGGTTGGCGAGGACGGTTGGGGTAGAGGCGAGCGTGACCGCGAGCGAATGTGGGTTAGGATTTTGTTGCCAGTATTCTCCAGACTGTCAAGGGAGAGGAATCGTCTGTGTTGGGGCTTTGTAGACAACGAAGACGACTCTGAGGAGTTTGAGGACAGAGTGCTTGACGGTGATAACTTGTCTTGCTTCGTTTCTGGTGTCTGTGCGTGGGGATCTATGGGATGGACGTCCGGCATCTCCATCCAATAGAATCGATGTGAGAGTAGAGTATCGCTTATGTATGTTATAGTACACGAGATTTGCAAAAAGTACCAATTGGATTTGCTAAATTGGAATATAAGTGTTTAAATGAATTTACTTTTTCAGAAACAGCGGACGTGCTTGTATTTATGATTTCCCGTCTGTTTGGGTTTCCGACGTGCATGAAAATCCTCGCCAATGAGGCCGGACATTTTGTATGCAACCATCCAATCGGCTTTGTCAATGGCCCCATGTAAGTCAACCATCAGAGGGATGCATCAAATAGTTATCCTACATTCTTACTACTCTCAATCCCAGTCCTTGCCCTGTCGCTTGATCGGTTAATCGGCCTGGGCTATCTACCTCTGATAGGCTGCTAGACGAGCCAAGAAGTTCACCAAGCCCTAGCTAATGCCCCACGTACTGGCGTCGATTAGACGGTGACGGTTGCCTTCTCCGGGGAAGATTTCTCTGGGAATACTAAGGCCAGCTGGGCTGCGATGTGTGGATGTGACGACACAAAGTCGGCATCTCACCGCTCGGCGCCGCATAACGACGGGAGTTTGGCGGCCGTCCTCCCAGTGCCAAGGGTTGCCAACTCATACTACGCATGCATGGTGATGCACGGATGGGCAGGCAGTCGATCCGTATGGAACAGGGCACACGGCAGGGAGAGATTGTTTATCTCAGCAGAGCCTCCTCTGCGGTCACTTGGGCGAATGATTCGCGCGAAGTGACTCATTTCCACCTCGGGTCCACCCACCATAAAGTCATACTTAGCAATTTCATGGCAACTGCATAATCACATTACTTGAGAGAATTCTCGGCAGAACGATAAGACACCGGGGAATGGATTACTTTCGGGCGTAAGCTGCAAGTCACATGAGTAATGTTTGTAGCAGGCCAAGAGGTGGTCCGTAAGCCAATGTTAAACCACCCTTTGGAGCAGATTACGCAAACTCTGACGGAAGCGTCGTAGTCTTCACAGCGCGCTCCGAATGGACAATGGAGTGGAAATGTGGCAGCCTCAGGCTTTGCTTTCAGCTGAGGTGGGGAAGGCGAGAGCCCCGCAGGGAAGATTCGGCCAATAATAAGCCATATTGGCCCTGGATCGGCCCGATACTCGTGTTTCTAGCGTGTTTCTAGAAGGCAGTGTGCGCTATTTACTATTGGGTGCCTTATGCCTCACTGTGTACTACGAGCTGCTTAGCAGAGGCAAACAAGAGGCATGAACTTGAGTAAATGAGATTCAAAAGCTTCTTGCAATTTTTGAAAATTTTTAATATGCTTTGGCCATGGACAAGCGTTTAAACGACCTGATTCCGCCGGCTTGCGATCGATTTATCCGAGACACGTTCAAGGCCCGTCAAATTGGATCACAACCAAGTGCGAGCGTACTAAAAGACGCAAGTCATCTGACACCAAGTTCATTTCACTAACTCAAAATGATGCTTCATTTGATATGAACCGAGCCAAGCCGCTTAATGATTCAATATACCAACTAATTTGGAAGCGAAGTCCGACTTGGGTGTGAGCCCTCGGCTTGTGATATCATGACATGCTGTGACGCACCCCATCACAAGTGCGACATAACCTTGTCGATGATTCCTCGTCCGGCCAGGGCCACGGCCTGTTCGTTGATCGTTCATCCACTATGTCGCCGCTTCAGTAAATGAACAAACACAGACTAATCCTTCTGACCAGAGGCAAAACGAGTCGCGCTTTTCAACAAGTTAAAAGACATGGAAGTCTGGATGCAAGCCAAGTCGTCAAAGTATAGCTTTTAGTTGGCATGCAGGATGCAGGCACAAATATCGGCAGAAGTCCCAATGTTATTCCTCCGCCAACGTCCACAGCCCCGGGCTCGGCTCTCTCCATGCCCGGGGCTGTTCAGAATGACATCTTCGATGTCGCCGGCCAGGACGTAAGCTCCGCTCATCAGTAAACAGGTAATTGTCATCTGTTGGCGAGGATGTTCCTGTCAGAGCAGGTGTACTTGAACTGGCCAGCCTGGAAGCATATTTCAATTTGTTTCCATGGCTAGTGTCAATATCACTTGGAGTCGTCGAATGAGAAGACCAATACCATGTCAGGTTATGGAAATTATGAGCTGGAATCAATAATTGACGCGCTTTTTCCAGATGTGGCCAAACATAACGCCGTAGCTTTGCACCAGGTGCTTCGCTTGCTTCGGTGATCGATGAAACAATGTTTTCTTCAGCGTTGTCACGGACCTCTGTATCTGTGATACTTCCACGGCTTGTACCTCGCTCCTGTTCTCTCCTACGTCTCTTAGATCGTTCTCTTCTTGCCTTTCGCCGCCGTCGCTGCGTTTCGCTCTTGGCCTCGACTATACCGGCTGACCATGAGATATCTTCATCCGATGAGCTGTATAGCAATACGTCGGGGGTTGAAGGTCGATTAATTGTGTCGGTGGCATTGCGAGAAAAATCTGTGGACTTTCTTTGTAACCAGGGCGATCTGGAGTTAGACTTGCGTGAAGCAGAATGCATTTCTTCAAATTGCGATATAGAACTCGCGAATGGCCAAGAGTGGTGTTGGTGACGGGGCATTGCTTTTTTAATTCAGACTTAAGAAACGATTTTTAAGTGGAAAAAAAAACGAAAGGGAAAATGAACGCGGCCAAAGAAATCAATCAGGCCAGGTTCAGAGTCAGGGTTTTGCCTGGGCGAAGAACTGGTTGGCATCCCGGAGCAGAGCTCAACGGGTCCATTTAGTAAATTTATTTGGAAAAAAAAAAAAGTATTAACATAGATAAATCATTTTCGCGAACATAGCCAAATTATTTAATCGAGAAAAACCACCATGGTAAACAAGAGAAGTAAAAGAATGATCAAAATCGTTCATGAAACACCCCACAGACATGGATCGACAGGCCCGGGGAAATATTAATACATGCAACACAAATCGTAGGCAGCGAAACACCAAAAATGCCGCGAAACTCTAATAAAGCATGTGAACCAAACACGAGTCGAGGCAAACCAGACATGGCAGTCATTCGGGCTGGTCGAGTTGCCACACCAGGCTCTAGGCTGCTCAGCTGATCGCCAAAATGAGTCACGTTCAACATTAGGAATGTAAGCTTTCCCCATCTGATAATCGATTATTAAACACAACCAAGACGGGTTGTGGTTTTGCGTGGATCAGCCCTGTCGAAGTTCCTTGTCCGTGCATTCGAAGTGAAATGTAAATGTGAAATCTTGCTTTGATACTATATCCGTGCAGTGCGATACTATGGTAATGGTTGGCTGCAGATATAAACAACGGACAATCAACAGAACTGTCTTTCCTGGCACATATTTCCGATCTTGGGATTGAGTGTATTGCGCTTTCTCTTATTGTTTGAATGAAATAGAATAAACGGTATAGCCAAGTAAAATAAATCACTGCTTATAAGCAGTAGGTTGAATTATTAAGATACATCTTATAATTCTAGAGATTTGATTTTGCGGTTTTTCTGCATACAAAGATTCACTACTCTCCCTAACATTCAGTATCCAAGTATGTTGATGAAAAGAAAAGGCTTGATCCAAATATATCAAGAGAGGGAAGTCAATGTCTCGCTCTTGGGAAGCCATAATAATATATTGCATGTGCAAGAAATAATAAAAGAAGCGATATTAAAGACTGTAGCAGGTACGGCAAGGGCATAGGTCGTGCCTTCCCATGCAGCTGAACCCCTAACAATCTTCTGCCACTCCTGCTACAATCCCCTTCCCACAACAAACACCAACATCCGATATCATTATGTCCGAGGCCTGAAGGGAGTTCTTGTGTGTTCCAGAGATGGCTCCGCTGTCTGTTGCGCGGATTCTATCGCGATATCCTTTTGATCCACCGCCAGCTCCAATCCGGACAGGAATTTCGGTGAGACGTCTGGCTGGGCGACTTCGAATACTCGTTTATATCTTATTAGGCACCTCTGCGATCTTTGGCTTTGCAGTTATACTTTGGAAGTTTGGGTCTTGCCTGCGTTTCTTCACTATAGGAAGAATCCTTAGAGACCGCAAGCCCGTCGACACTCGGTATATCAAAACGTGGTATGGCTGGATTCCACAAGAGCGTTTCGACTCACGAAGACAAGCTGCAAAAAGTTTGAAGTCGAGATTTCGGAGATGGTTTCGGTGGAGTGACTCTAACGACTACAATGAGATATGGTGGGATTCGCGATGTGCCAGGGAAGACAAATGGAGTCCGAATACGGATGCGTTGCGATTGGAGTCGTCTCCTCTGAGCAAAACGCTCAGAGTTTCGAAGCGGGAACAACCAGCCCTTGTGCCAGGTACTGCCGCAAATAATGCTGTCAAGCGTTCTGCCCTCGTTGATATTTATCCTTCACAAACTCGAGTTTGGGCGTATCTGACTTTCCCGTTTTGCGTGAAACCGGCCCTCATAGACTGCCATCCCCCGCGTGTCATTGCAAACGACGAGGAAAGATGCAAAATAACATTGAAGGAGTTGATTATGTTATCCAAAACCGTCCCATCGCCTTCTCAGAGATCATCTCGCAAGCTGTCTCCTTGCCGTCCAATGCAAGATTGTCGACGGGTACGCACTCTTCGTGAATGGGCTGCACGTCTGCAGATGGGTAGCCTCCAATATATTGTGCCACATCAATCGGGGGTCTCGGGTCGTCCAGGAAGCCCTGTATCAACTTTTTATAACAGCAAAAAGTCAGACCAGAGAGACCCATCCCTGCAGACCTGCGAGATGGAAGCTTTTCCGAATTTAGCATTTACAGACTTTGATATCATTGCAAACCAAAACACTCAGTCGATTATTGTGGCCAACAGCCATAGGCAAATGGAGATATCCAAAACGGCCGAGAGTCTGGCACACCTTTCCAACATGCTTGACGCCGAAATACGTTTCTTAGACAAAGTGGACAGGAATCTCCAGTGGCTGTTCGACGAGTACCAACCAGGTAACCGAGGATTTCGGTTTGCAACAATGCCCTGCAAGTTGAGATTCCTGGTTTACACCAACCCTTGTTGTGCATCTACCAAATTGATGCGCAGATACGGAGATCCTCGAGTCCGGGGGAAGTCATTCCAAGCAATTGATACACAACGAAAATTCTTGCCCACAGTCAGACATAGAAGGGCGCGAAATGATTCTATTGATTCTTGGAGAGCTGCCATCAACAAAGCACGACGCCAGATGAAAGTCCCAGCAGTGCAATCACTAGAATTTTTCGAAAGCTCAACAGAACAGTCGCCCGACACTATCATGAACCCGGCACACTGGATGCTTCGCCGACCGCCGCAAGGATTCGGTATACCCACCAGACAGAAGAATGCATACTATTACGGCAAATCCGGAAGGTGGGCTACGCTTGACGACTGGCAAGAGATCAGTCGATGTTGTCACAACTCCAATAATCCTATGGCATCTTCATCTGTTCGGGCTGCATCAAAGACAGGTTATTCGCAGCTTCGGAGAAGCAGGGTTGAGATCTTTTGCTCATGATTATTATCGTAAAATCACGCTGTGCTCCATCGGATACATGTGCTATTATTACTTTTGTATGATTATGGGATGAAAAGGGGGAAATTGTCAGTATACACAAGATAATCAATTTTAACCAAAAGACAATGTATTTTGATATGAAAAGCAACTCTTGCTAACCTGTTCCTTTCGCTTAAAACGCCAAGGAGAACTCCCAATAAGATATGCCTTGCAATGATAGATACAGCAGGCGAGCGAGCGGAACCTCGAAGCCGCATAGAATACAATAATATTTGTGTACATAGCTCCTCTCAGCCGAGAGATGCCGTCAGCATCTCGATCACAAGGAACCGGGAGAGAACATGCAATGGTGATGGGTAGTCGTAAATATAGTAAGATCTCCTCTTCGGCAATTAAAATCCAGGAGGGTTGACACGCTGGCTGACTCTCGTCCATTTGGGTAGTTCTACGACACGCAAGCAAAAATCAGCATCCTGTCCAATTCTTGACAACTCTAAACGCCATGGCACAGATTCGAACTTACTGTGAATTCCCTTGCGATAGTTCTTCTCCTTCCGGTCATACAGCGTGTATTTGTCCTTGGGGAGCATTTCTTCCTCTCGCGGCATCTCGGCGTACCATCGTTCAACAGCCTTCACCTGTGCCATCCCATTGCGCTCGAGCGCAGCAGCGACGGTGTCGACGACCTGGTCGACGGCTTTGAGACGCTTTCGTTGGCGGAATTTCTGTCGGCTGGAGAGGCGCCATGGGATTTTCCTGATGGTAAGATTTTTCGTCAGCTGTTAGGATCCAGAAGTTGACGTAATAAGCGTATTTATTGCATCCTGCTCACGAAGAGGGAACTTACCATAGCAGACCTCCCAGCAGAGGAGACGTCGGCTTGAACATGTTGGTTTGCAGACAGAACGAGCAGCTGTCTCTGTGTTGGACGTTGCTCTGCTCGGGAATTCGCAGCCCGCGGAGGAAGGGAGTTGGCCCGTGCGGCGGCGGCCACGAGTCACGGGCTTCCACGGTAAGTGGCCGAAATGTCTCTTTGGCTTGGTTGCGCTAAGTTAAAATATCAACAATGCTTGTCTTTCGTCTTCCCCTCTCCGTCATTCTTGTTCCTCTTCAGTTGCGCTCGTCAATGGTCGACTCTCCCATTCACAAGGAATATCCTTGAAGTGGGAGCCCCAGCCCATCCGCAAATCTCGCCATGTCCCTGGGAGCAACAGCTGACCGGCCCTCGGCCTGGTGGAGGGCCTGGTCGTCAATGACCATGTTCGAGGTTGGCGCTCTGTGTCGGGGTTTTCTTCTGGGTCTTAACAAACTGGAAGTCCACGGACTAGACTCGTTTACGGAGCTACTGGATTCGCGACGAGATCCGTCGAAACGGACGCGCGGGTTGATAACAGGTGCGTATATACTCCCAAGCTCCTTCAGCTCCTTTGGGTGTATCTATGCTAATTGTGTGAATGCGCTATAGTATCGAACCATATTAGCGTGTACGTGTGTAGCATATCACTACGAACGGAGGCAACAAAGGCAATTGACCGTGCAATATGTCGCTGATTTTGGAATTAGTATGGATGACCCGTTGATATGGGGCGCTTTGCCTTTCAGATACCACTGGAACCTTCCCTCGTACAACCGACGATGGGGGTTTGGCAGTCATGATATTTGTTATGCGACCCGGTAAGAACGAGAGCTATTTATTCATTTATTTACTCGAAGCCAAATGGTTAACGGTTCAAAGGCCTGGCGCTGCCTTTTTCACGCTGGGGCAGGTCTTGCCGACACATCGTCTCGCGTACTCACCTTACGGTGGATTGTTCCAACCTACCATGACGCAGGGAATTCGGCTTTTGTCCAAAGGACCATTCCCCGCAGACCCTCATTTCGCAAATATCGAGCTCCAACGGTGGAGTCTGCAAAACGTTTGCGTTGATCCGTTCTCCGACCTTCCTACTGCATACACCACCACCGGCGAAGACTCGATCCTTGCCCCGTCTGCGTACGCCTGCAATTCATACTCTTGGATCCATATATTCCCAGAAGGGAAAATCCATCAGTCGCCGAAGAAGGTCATGCGGTATTTTAAGTGGGGTGTCTCTCGGCTCATCCTGGAATCCTCCGAATGTCCCGACGTGGTGCCAATCTGGATCGAAGGCACGGACGAAGTCATGCACGAAGACCGCGATTTCCCTCGGTTTTTGCCCCGGCCGTTCAAACGTATAAGCATTACATTTGGCGACAAAGCCGACATAGAATCCGTATTCGGAGACCTGCGACGACGCTGGAGACAATTGAAGGCGAAGGCGGAAAAGAAGAACCCTTCGGTGTCACAGCTACCTGTCGGTGTATTGAATGAAGAGCTGATGTTCGGGGAAGAAGCCGTAGAGCTGCGAAAAGAATGCACACGAAAGGTGCGCGACCTCGTCGTGCAGCTGAGGCGGTCGCGAGGACTGTCAGATGAGGATCCTAAGGCAAGTTACGCTGAGACCTGGGCTCAGGAGGGCCCAAAGAGGGAGGGCAAGATGAACGACGAATCATGGGTGCGGGACACCTGAACAAAATTTATAGAGTGTATCACCACCGAATAGCATTGTAATAGAAATCATAGCCAATTAATCGACGTGTTTGTCCAATGCGTGGAGTAAATTGCGGAAGGTGGCGTTGCTGGTTGCGCCGCGGAAGAGTCCGAGAGAACGGAACGCATCTCCCACACTCTCCCACCAAAACTTGCCTGTATTCCTCCATCCACATTTCACACACCTCGTCAGACTGTGACCGGTTCTTCTTCATGCCCAAAAAGCACAGCAGATACCCGTATATTAAACCTGCAAGCACTGTCCATCCGTCCTTACAATCGTCGTCCTTCAAGCGGCAGCATGGCGACCCTTCAAGATCCGAATCCGAAACCACCTCGGTGAACGACCTCATCCAGCATCTGCGTCGAACCCAGACTTCTACTGCTAACGATGGCACCTCCCCTAACCGGCCTGTGACCCTGCGAACTCTCCATCCGTCTCTCAGGAATATTCTTGACGTCCCAGAAACCCCGCCACCGCGACCCCGCTCACATGCTCGACCGGTAGGCGGGCGATTCATTCGCAGGACGCCTGGTCCGCCTCCCCCGTCGAGTTGGCTGCAGAATAATACATCGGTGACAGAAAGGGAGATCGTCACTTTAGGCTATGATCAAGTCTTGTACCGGCTAGAACGACTGCCCGGTATTGAGTTCCCGCCGAAGCATAGCCTGCAACATGCATTGCTGAAATCGATGGCAACGAACTGGTCGTGGCATATGGGTTATGACCACGAGTTTCTTAGGGAACTCCCATGCCGCTTGAAGCTTTTGTTGCTAAGTTATATTGCTGTTTACTCGCGCGATATTGGCGCCTCATCACGAACCAATGGCTTTGATTTGCTCTTTGATGCGTCTGACATCAACTCTTTGGAGGAAGCCAGTCATGTCACTCGACTGGATCTAAGTGCGACAATAGGGAAGTGGATGAGCATGAAGCAGCTGAACCGATATCTTGTCTCGGCTAAAAGGGAGCAGGCAACTCCCAAAAAGCAGCAAGCCGCCGTACCCGCGTCGTGGGACGATCCTGAAACTGTACAGGACACTTTGACTGATGCCGACTCTCTGAAATCATCGCAAAAGCTACCTCTGCTTCAATCTCCATCGAATGTACTGAGGTTCTCAAATTTAAAATATTTGTCTCTCGCGCACCCTGGCCGCGCAGCGGCTAATTGGGGTTCGCTTATCAACCTGCTGTCTCACATATCCACGATCACACATTTGTCTCTCGCCCACTGGCCGACTCCCACACTCACTCCGAACTCAATCAATTCCCGTGTTGAGCATCCGACGATTAAATCACTTACGTTTGCTGCCGGGGGTACAGATACCTATAGTGCTGATGAGAATAACTGGGTGGAGGCTGTCAATATCCTGCGGAGGCTGTCTCGCGCAACATATTGTCTCAAATGGCTGGACCTCGAAGGTTGCGGTGAATGGTTTAATGCTCTGAGCTGGAACGGACACACTACCCAGGATGATGAGCCATTTCAAACGCTTTCCTCAGCATGGAATGGGTCATGGCGAGATGTCGAGTGGATCTGCCTTGGCCCTGGTTGGATGCCTTCGAAGAGGAGCGATAATCACAATTCTTTCGAACAAAACAGCCCTCTCGTTGCATCCAGACATTCCCCTATATCGCCGCGCCGCGCCGAGCGAGCCGTCCATCCAGATGATGATCTTACCTCTGTTCTTACCGAGCAAGACCTGCGCGAGGCCGAGATCGCGCGTGAGAAGCAGCGACAGGTCAACGAGTGGAAAGCTTACGAAGAAACTGTTCGAAGGGCTTGGCAGGTTGAAAAACATATTCATCGTGTTAGACGTGAAGGAGGCGGGAAATGGATCCATTTCTCCTTTGGCGGCGAGACGGTAGAAGAGAGAGAATTACTAGACAGAGTCATGTCGAAAGTTGACTCGTAACGAAAGCCCCAATAGCGTGTTAGGAAGACTCCTGCACAGATATCCCATGAGCTGTCTGATAAAATAATCGAGTTCTCCCTTGCTAGGACTACATAAGTTCGTGCATGATACGTGATACCTACAATGAAGAAATAGTAAACCATACATAGACAATGAAATAAATTTTTGTATATACAAAGTGATTGGATATTATTCTACTTCTTCCTCCCCTTTGCATTGAAAGTCTTCAGCGGATCCGATTTCCGAGCAGCACCTCGTCTCCCTTTAGCCCTATTCCTCTCCCTCGCCTTCCGAATCCGGTTCTCGCTCGACTTTCCAATAGCCACATGCTTTTGCGAGTCCTCTGCCATCAGTCCCTGTCTTCCCTTGGAGGGCATCAAATAATCAGGAACGTGTTTCAGATGAGGCTGAATCCTGACTGCGCGAATCTCGCCATCATGTCGCAGATGCCTCAATTCGTCCGGGTTTTCTTCAAAATGAAGACGCAGCTTATCGGACTTGATCAGTTCCTGCCGAATCTCACGCGCTCGCGCCTCTTGGATTGCTAGGCGGGTGACCGCGCGCAACGCATCGGTCATGCGGTAGCGGAAAGACTCGACTTGTTTCATTTCGAAATGGTATGGTTTCACTTCGTGGCCGAGTTTGGCTTGACGCTTGATGATCTTGGCAAGCACGGTTTCGTCGTGTTTCGCGGTTGGGTAACTGGTGGGTTTGTGTTTGCCGAATTCTTCTTTGGGAACGACGAAGGATAACGCCATTCCTGTCTTGCCGGCGCGGCCGGTACGGCCGATGCGATGAGTGTAGGATTTGGAAGTTGTGGGTAAATCAAAATTTAAGACGCAGGCAACGTTCTGAAAATCGATACCGCGGGAGATGCCGTAGTCTTTCTGTTTGCCGGATAGCTTTGGTTTTTTGTTCCCTTTAGATTTGGTGTCTTCAGCAGGTTGGGCGTCATCGTCACTGGACTCTTCAATTTCGGCTTCAGCGTCTTCGGCATTGGTTTCGGAATCTTTGGCTTGCGAGGTTCGCTTGATCTTTTTTGTGCCGAGGACTTCTTGATCATCCGCGGCAATGATAATGTCGTAGACACCTTTGTTGAATTCCTGCACCACATGGATACGGGAGTTTGCTGGAAGCTCAGAGTTCAACACACAGCTTTTGATGCCGAATTGTTCCAGGAAAAGCTTGAGGCGGTAGCAACGATCGATGTCTCCAACGAAAATGATACATTTGCCCTTGACCAGTTGCAGCTTGAAGATGACATATGTGAGAAGAAACTTCTCGTCTTCCGCACAACGCACAGCAAACTGGCTTATACCACCACCCTCGTCGTCTGTCTCAGTCAATTTCAGAATGACCGGATTCCGACAGAATAGACCCTTCAGTGTGTCGACCTCGGACGTGAGAGTTGCGCTCATCAAGAATGTCTGGACACCACGCGGGACAGCTTTGGCCAAAGCATTGATATCATCTTCGTAACCGTACGAAAGTACCAAGTCAGCCTCATCAATCACCAAGTGAGCAAGTTTGTCCAAAGACAACGCTCCGTTATTGACGTTGGAGACCACCCGTGCCGGAGTGGATATGACAATGTCGGGGAAATCAGCAAGCATCGCACGCTGGACTGAGTCTGAAACTTTCTGTGTTAAATTGACGGAGCGAACATCTTTGCCGCAGAAGGACGAGAAGGAAACCACAACTCGCTGGACTTGTTCGGAAAGTTCCCGCGTTGGAACTAGTATGAGGACCGAGGTCGCTTTTAGAGATGGGTCGACCTTGAATAATGTAATGAGCTTCCATACCGATTTGCGACATGAATTAAGGAAGATACACACAGATTTTCTTTGAAGAACAGACTGCAAAACAGGTAGAACATATGCAGCAGTCTTGCCAGAACCCGTCTTTGCTCGGGCTAAACAATTGTTAGATGCGACTGCAATTGGTAACCGTAATTACATGCACAATGCCAGATATTTACCTAATATATCTTTTCCCTCAAGAGCCAAGGGAATAGCCTTGGATTGCACCAGTGTTGGCTTCGAGAAATTCTCCTTCACCAGCGCTTGCCGTAATCGCGGGTCAAGACCGAGACTTTCAAAGGTGTCCTGCGTCTCATTGTCCCCCTCTGTCACCTCTGTCGACGGGACGTCGTTGGCATCGAGTTTGCGCTTCATTCTTCCTATCGAAAGTAGCAGGACAGGAATTTGTTGGGTTATTCGACTACTGTCACCTTCGAGCGATAAGAAGAAAATATTTTTGAAGATTGCAAAAGTTATCCGGCCCGCCACATTTTCCGCTTCACCGCCTACGACTGCCATCCGGCGCCAAGGCAGCAAGAAAACCCTAACCCTCATTATTCTACTGTACATAACGAATCATTTCAATGCAGATTCTGAAATGTTTGCTCATTTAGTATTCATGTAGATCAATCTCGTAATACAAAAATATCATAAGTCAACCGAAACAAATAAGAGTCAAATAGAACGTCAAATGAAAATCCACACATCAAAACAACGTATTGTTAACTCAAGTTCGTCACCATGTTCAACATCGTATGCTGCGAACATTCGGTGCGATGCCATTCTGTCGTTATCTCTGGGCCTGTACAGCTGCCAGTGCCATTTCAACATAAAGTAATAATGATAAAAAGAAAATACCCATTCGTAAAACGTCATCCAAAACCAACAGATTGCGTTACTTTCAGTCACAATTTGGATATATGTACCAGATAAAAAGCAGACAATGTCCATTAAGAATGCTGCTCTCAATACATACTCCCTGGTCCGGTCGGTCCAAGCATAGCCCTAGCATCGTTGAGGTAAGCATAAAAGTTTGCCATCGAGGAATCGGAAATGACGCCTATGTCGCGAACTTCAACATTGTGTTCCACCGTGTGGAACTTACTAAAGTTGATACGTGACATTTTGTCTATCTTTTGGCCTGGCGATAATACAGTGATAGCTAGTGGTTGTCGTCGAAGTGGTGGCTCATCCTCTCTTGTGTAGGGCATGCGTCTTTCATCGTGTGCAACCGCATGGAGATTGAGATCGAGCCCCTGTTTCGCTAAACCTCGTTTACCATAAGTGTATATGCCTCTTAATAGTTGAAAATATCTGGTTAGTCCCCTTGTGTTTTCCTTCTTGTCATCGGTTCAAAGGCTGACTACTTACACGCAAGTAGAGCTATTATGGCCCGGACTAGTTGCAATGACGACCATTCGACGCTGAGAGCAATGTATATACTGGCCATGGCCGTCGGGAATCAATTCGCTCTGACCACTTATTGTGCTCTTGGGAGCATTTCTTGTGGCGGCATATCCGGCTTGTTGTGACCAGCGCAGAACGAAGACCTGGCTAAGTTATATGACATGCAATTTGCTATCAACATTCGGGAAATACTCACCCTACCCGGTGTAAAGTATTCTCGGGGTCGCAGCATGGCTATGTTTCAGATTAACAACATTATCACATTTATCTCCTTCCTCAGAGTCCTTACCTCCTCCCTGAGAGTGGTGGCTCTGATGCCTTCGGGCTGCATGGTTTCGCAGGGGCGATTCAGGTGACGATTGATATGCATTTTGCACGTAGTGGGTCTGCTGGTACCAAGCCGACTCCATAGACGGGGATGACAAAGGCGTTTGCCAGTTCTGCGAGCTGTTATAATAGCTGTTACTAAGATTAGAGAGAAATTGTCAGACTTGTTTATCTTGTATAAATACTGAGGTCCCTCAGGACATACGGCGGTGGCAATGTTCCAGGCACAGAAAGCATATTCGGAGAGGCCCCTAAAGGAGAACTATAGCCGTTTTGAAGCCCCCATGGCTCTCTCGTTGGAGGCGGTGTGGGTGTTTCTGGCTGAGATGGTTGACTGCTCGACGCAATTGATTAGATATCAGAAGCATCCTAGATAAGAACAACGACGAACCCATCCCCATGGTTATAATCCTCCGCACGGCGCTCGACCCTGTGAGGGTGCTGATTCGATCGGTTCCTGTAGTCTATGGTCCAAATTGTGTAAGCCAGAAGCCTGAAAAGACATTTACCGCCTATTTGCGAATGAAGTCGGTCCTACCAGGGGAAGAATAGGGCTGCTGCCCGTAGCCATCATACCCCTCCTGGTCGTGGCGGTAGTTGGTGTAACTCATTTCGGTCCGTGGTTGATTTTCCAATTCAATATTTGACACCCATGCGGCATATCACATGCGACATGTATAAAGGTAGTTCATATGTGCTGGAGCCAAATATCAATCGCCAGCACAGTCGCGCTTCATCGCCAGATGCAAAGGACGGGAGCGACGCCATCGTATTACCCCATAATCGCCCATAATATATCGATAATTTGGAGGAATGCGGCTCAAAACTGGAGTTATTGAAGGAGGGTATGCTGTCCTGGCCGACTAACACCTTCCTGCCCAACTTTCCAAGGACGCGAACTCCGCCAATCGCCCCCCGGAGATGAAACGTGCCGGGCTGCAAGATAACCGCTAATCCCATCGGAGAGCGCGCTGCCAATGCGAAATGGCTGCGGTCCAAGGGCAAGGATGCATCCACACTGCGTCTGAATGGTGTTTTTGCTGGCCTGTGATAGGAGGGTTCGCACGCAAGACTCGGAAAGATCGGGTTGATGGCGGCTCGCTGGCGTTGGCGTACCCTCCCTTTTGCCTGTCTGGTAGCATCTTGGTAGCATGCGTGGTCGTACTACGTCCCGGCGTGCACCAATGCCGATGATGCGCCATGGCGATGTATTTTGATTCGGACCGCGCGACCAGTCAGCTGACTTGGGTTGCATGTTAGGCCTTTCCTGTTTCACTCCCGCTTCATATGTCAGGCCATAATGTAGGATGACGATCCCTAGCAGACGTCACGAATTTATTTTCTTTCTCTCTTCTTCCGTTCTGGTTGTCAGAACTACGTACCGCGACTGCTAACATGAACCGGACAGAGACTGCCTGCCAGCCAGACAGCCATCGACCCCTGACCGAGGATGAACCAGCTCCGCAAATGTCGCAGTGCGGACTTTGACTCTTATAGCAAGAGTCACCGGCCCCTTTCTTCAGGTCCTGGGCTGCAAGCGTATCCGAAGAGTGTGCCGACCAAACCAATAGAAGCAGTCGACTCGAAGATCCTATATATGCTATCCCACGGCCGCGGTGATTCATATACCCACCAACTCCTTCTAGGCTCGGCGTTCCCCCACGAAGCGAATGAGGCAATATCGCCTCTATTTCTCGACAGTCAACACGGCGGCTATGATCCCACGACTAGTAGCGAGTCTTTATCCGCGCACGAATTTAGCATTGAACCGCAAGCGACAAATAAGTATGACCTCACTGCGTTCCACGAACCGGAGATACACAATGACGAAGACACGCAATATGGCGGCGGCGCAGAAGCATTTGTCGGCAATCGGGAACTGCAGCAGGAGTTTGTCAAGGAGGGTCAGCTAGTAGATGATAACTTTGAAAAGCTTGGTTTGCCCATACAGTTGACCAACGCGATTGAGTTGGTGCTCAGGGATCAACAAAAGATCTCCGGAATGCGGATTCAACTGGGCGAGATGCGATCTGGACTAAATGAGAATAGAAACGTCCAGGTTTTGCAATGGGCGGATGCCGCGAAGGAGTTGAAGTTGATGCTCAGCAACGCACCATTGGAGAAGCCGATTCCGGCCTCGTTGGAAACACAGCTGCAGAGCCTTGAAACAATCAACCAATACTCGGATGACTATTTACAGCAAGAAACCGAGTACCAGAACTTTCAGCGGCAGCTAGAAATGGAGGAAAATTCTTTGCAACGGAGAGAGACCAAGCTCGCAGAATTACTACGACAATTTTCTTGCAAGAGCCAGACCCAAGACTCAGAGTCCCCGGACAGGAGAAATGCTCCTGATGCTCACACCGGAATGCTACATACGTGGGGCTTGTCTGACGACAAGTCCGACTACCTGACTGAATCTAGCACCCACAAAATTATGCACCCACTGGTTGAAGAATTTCTCTCTCATCTCGGAGACGCACGGCTGTACCACGAGCGGCTGGTGGATCTGTCTTGTGAATATGCCGAAGTGGCTGCAAAAAAATCATCACGCGAGATGGTGAATCTGCCCCTTGACCAAGAGTCTCAAGACTTCCTCTCTTACTACGAGACGGAGCGACTTGAAGTCCAGCGACTACTAGCAAATGAAATCGAGATTACACGGTCGCTGCGGCAACAATGCGAGAGAGCGGGCCTCTCTCTTCCAGAAGATATCGACGAAGAACTTATGGAGGAACCAGCTGCGGAAATCAGAGAAAGCCTTCCATTGAATCGAGATCTCTTATGGTTATCTGAGCTAGAAGAATCCAATCCGTTCTTCGAACTCGCCAATTCAGGAAATTTTGACGCATACCATTTTATCAACCTGTGGATCCTGCACCAGTTGCGGCATTCAACTTCTTTTATTAGCCGCTACAAGGCCAATCCACGTTTCTCAGATATTGCCATCCATGACGATGCCCTCAGTCAATGGGTAGTTGAATTATGGTTCCAGGATGGTAGTCCTAGGATTGCCTCTCCGTTGCGGACGCCATCAGGAAGTGGTTAATTGACATTCATATCGATTGTTTCTGTCGGTTTGCAAACGGAGTTTTATCAAATTTTCAAGCTATCTATTTTTTCCGGATATACATTATATACAATCATACCCTCATATTTAGGCTAGCAATACATTGTCTGTGTTAGATTAACAAATACCATAATTGATTAGTCAAAGTGAAATAATTGGCTGCTCGTCAAGCCAAGCCACAGAAAGTCTACCAAAAGATGATTGACGAATGGTTAATTCCGAAAAAGGAAGGCATTGCCTAAAGGGGAAATTACGTAGACAGCACCGCAGACGACCAGAGCATTCGGTCAATTCTAGTAGAAGAATCACCTTCTTTATTTTACGCACTGTTTACGTACGACATAAATTTGATAATTACACGGCCAGTCTTTGTAGAGCTTGGTATCTTATTGAATGGAGTGAGGCAAATTCTGTCCAGTCTACTACTAAACATCCAACTGAACCACCACGTTGCTTTTTTGCAGCCCCATGGAATGTTCAAATTCATATAATAAACGAGCTGACTCATTACTCCCTTTGCCACGTTATGGCCCCCGGCCAGATTCTACCTGGCACTTGCAGACATCAAATCAACGTCTTGCGCCGGACTGGCTCTTGACTAACCTGTTAGCAAAGCCAAGGCACCTTGGTGTCTGTCCTCGACAATAAATCACACCTGGAAAGAAACGAAAAACAAAAAAACAGACTAGCACATCAACATCTACTAGTCGTGTCACAGTCGTCGGATCGACTACTTGCAGAAAAGGGTATGACTGATTTCAAAAATTCACAGAAAGAATATAACGATAACGGCAAGCAAAAATTGGTATTATAAAGGTCAAATCATGTTTGACCCATTCCTTGAATCCGCCTCTCGGGTATACCGATACTTCGAGCTGTCCCGCGGCCGTGAGTCGGAATTCTTCGTGTCGGCGCTCGTGTTCGAGTCCTTTCGAGACGAACTCGGACGCCGACGTCTCTGGAATCGCATATGGTCAGAATCCGGGCTGGGGATGGGATACAATGTCCCCGGAGGAGATACGGGAAACCCGGATGTTCGTCGGAATTCCTGCATTTCCTCCTGCAATTGCGCAACTTGTGTTTCGAGGGCTTTTCGTGCAGTTTGTTCTCGGCGGACTAGTGTCACCAAAGCACTGTATTGCTCGATAGATATGCCATTAAGATTCATGGAAGTTGACGACCACGAGCTCTGCCAGGGTGGAGGTTGGTTGTAAGGCATGTTCGGTCGTAGTGTCGAAGTGCTGATTGGGCGAGCGCCTTCGCCAAATGAAAGAGAGCTTTGCGATGAGGTTTCGCTGACAGTGGATGATGGGTCGTCTGATGGGTCTTCATATTTGCTCTTATCATTCTCTGCAGGCTTGGTAAAGACGTTGTTGTCAGTTCCCTGTATCTTGGCAATGGCAAACTCGAGGTCCATAAGTTTAACTTCAATGGTCGTTAATCTCTGTTCAACAGTTGCGTCAGGATCCGCCATGTTCGCTATTAGGCTTTCAAGCTGGAAAGGTGCAGAGGCGAGTTCGCTTTGAGGAGACACGCCGCGGTTGTTTATATTTTCTGGGCTTTGTGAGTCGGCGGCTGTGGTTAACGGTACATCCGGGCCGCTGCTTTGGAGTCGTCCGTCAACCTCTTCGTCCTGTTGGTCGGTTTCGAATACACTTGTTCTCCAAAATTTGATTTCATCGCTGCGCCGCCGCCATTGAATCGGTGACATGCGGTGATGTCGTACGAGTTCCTGCAAGGCGCCAGCACTGCGGGATCGTCGGTGGGCCCGGAAACTAGGCTGTGATTTTGACTCCTCGGGTTCCTCGTCCATCTCAATGACGGCACTCGCAGGTCGCGTGCTTGTAGGAGAGATCGTCGAAAATGTAGAGTCCTTTGTATCATCATCTTCTGTAAGAATCAGACTGGGCAAGGTCGCCCTTCGCCTGAGTATTGGGTTGGGAATTTCGATCTTGTTATCTGGGCGCGTTAAAGCGACGTGATCCGATGAAACGGAAGAATGGTTACTGGTGACAAGCGACTTTTTCCGATTGGAGGTAGTCGGTCCAATGCTGGGATCTGATGGCTGCTTTGTCTCGAACAATCTTCGATTTGAGCCCCGACGCGGATCGGCGGCTTGGTGCCTCAGAGCGGATGGCCCTTCTATGTCTTCATCCTCTTCCAAATTGCTTTGCCTCCGTTTCCCAAATATTTTGCGCATCACAATTTTTAGAGTGCTCCCTCGCCGTCGGTGGGAGAATGGGTCGTGCGATATGTTGGAAGAGGTCGAAGCATGCGGATTGTGGGATAGTGCTCGTCCGTACGCTCTCGCTTGCGATCTAATAACGACAGAGTTGGATTCCCGAAACGGACGGGTGGGAAGTGCAGTAATTTGTTGATCTGTCGCCGACACTGTCCGAGAATTTGATCCTATTTCCCTTCCGCTCTGAATTGGACGTGGCACAGAGGCCTCCATATTACCGCGGCAAGACCCGCTTGCGACTCGCACAGACAGCGTCTGAAATTGCGATTTCCCAATAGGAAGGTTGAAAACAAGGTCGAGATACTACCACAGATGCTTTGTTTAAACAGCTGTGTTGACACGTGACTACCGGGTTGCCGTGAAGTTCGTGGTCATTTCATAGTACGTAGTACGTAGTAAGAGGCGTCGTCTCGAGCAAGCGGATAAGCCGAGTAGGCAACGGTGCAAATAACGATTCATAAAATAAAACAAAGTAGGGTATAGACACTTCTAAAGAAGAGAAGATAATAGCGAGAGATCAAACAAATAAACGAGAGTCGCTAGAAGGTCTGATGTTAGAGCAGGAGACGAACGGTTTGCCTGCCGATTCACTAAGAAGTGGTTGTTGTAAGTAGCACAGGTGAATGAAATGTTTTATTCACAGAAGCTGTGTTCACTTCGACCGTCTGTTATGGAGTGACTCGAAGTCTTCATGGCCGAAAATGTGGACTGGCCATTCCTATCCTTTGTTCTTCTCTCGATTTTTGGGAAAGATAATGGGCGGTGACAGCCAAATGAGTCTGTCTCGGCGGAACGAGTCGAAAAATTGGAGAAATGATTGAAAGCGCCCAGAAGGAATAATCGAGGAAAAAAGAAAAAAAGAAAGAACGGGATCTCAACTAACGAACAAAAACCATGATAACGAGGGAATACGAACCACTGCACGCCCGATCGGTACTGCGTGATGCAGAAGAGTGCCAGTTGTCAGTAGAATATTAAAAAAATATGAGTCCAGTGCGACGAGCAGTTAATCTGGAACGGCAGTGCTTGGTGCGGGCCATGCGGCATGTTCTCTACATAGTATGCGCCATGCGAGCAAGGGGTTGCGGCCTGCTAATCGCAGTTCGACCGTGTCAGATAGCAATCTAACAGTATTAAAATGGGGCCAACCAATGGAACAAGCGGGGGTACGTGCTGCAGGGGTAGCAAGACGAAACATGCCATGGTGTCCGCCCAAGCTTGCAACAACGGCCAGCCGTGGGCGCGAAAACCTGTTTCGACCTAGCAGGCCGGTAGGCTTCCCACAGAGGGATATTAGAGTGTTGGACTGTTGTAGACGTAATATAAACAAGCTCCGCCAGCGACAACGTACGGAGTCGTGGTACGAGACACGATGGCCGCGAGATGGAGCATTGCAACATAAGATTATGGAGCCCGTATCCGTCCATGCTTCGGAGAGAAAGAGAAGTCTAACAAAGACAGGCTTAAGGAAGCGAGAGGCTGCTCGTGCGGAGAGCTTCCCTGGGCGATAGAGGACGCCTAAGCACCGCGACAGGACGTGCGTCGTTCCTGAGCGGTGACGATGGCTGAAGCTACGTGTTTCTGGAACACGTTATTGGCTCCGTGCGGGGGGCGCCGAGAGTGGTAGTACGGAGGTAGTACGGACGTAGTCGGGAGCCGGGACGGAGCGGACGGGCCTCGCCCGTAATTGTGACCAATCACAGGGGCTGTTTTAGCAAAGAGCGGGCCGCCCCCACATTTCCCTCATGGCCCACTCGACCTGCTGATCCATGTGGGCCACTAGTCCGCATACGGCTTAGCGCGCGTCAGGGTGAGACTGGCTGCGTCTGACTCAATTAGCCTAAGTACGTGACTTGGCAGTGCCGGTGCTCATATCTGCATATACTATGAGGATAACCATGGAGAGCGGCCATGTACTTGATTTACAACAGCAACGAGGGCATCTTTTTTCTAACGCCGACACCAGGCTGAAACCGGCGAAATGGAAGCCGGCGTGTGTCCTGCATCACGCTATGGTGCATTATCGGACAAAAACCCGTGCTTAGTGGCTTGAATGTGCTTGCAGATCTCAGATAACAAATAACTACTACGGAGTAGTCACCTGGCCATTCATGCTACTAAGATGTTGGTAATCTCGTCCGACGATTGACCTTGCCAAGCAACCTTCGTCGGTATATACGACAACAGATCTGTGAATATATGCAAGACATTTCTATCACGTACAACGCTTCAAATCAACGCCCAGCGCATTAATGAGGGTTATGTACGGGACAAGTCGTTCGTGTTTCACCCACGTAACTCATACTACAACCCTACGGAGTATGGGCATTTACTAAGAATTCTCCATATCTCTTCGCATCTTCCCGGGTGATCTAGAGTTGGGATCGGGAGTCACTGCCCTTTGAGCCTAGCCCAGAGAACCCCACTCGCTGATACGCGCAACTTGGACATCGGCCTTTGCTCTCTCCGGGGGTTTCCACTTCTTTGTATGTGGCTAGTGTGATGATGGTTTAACGCTGGGCTTCAATATGCACCCACGATTTTATAGTATTTATTTGGTCATCTCGGATCAAACAGTGTACTAACGTTGCCACGGTATTCATTGTCGTCAACCGGACTGTCATACGCCTGGGGCTTGCTGTTAGCTGCGGCTTTCGTTTATCCCACCTAGGAAGCGTGGAGGGAAGAAGAGGACAAAAGTCTCACCGTCCTTGGAGATCCCGAGATTCGCACATGATGATTTCCAGAGGATGTGATATTCCCCATGATAACACCATTGTTTGATACGGGGCCTTGGAAATAGGTACCACCTTGATATATAGGAACCTGCTATACCGAAAAATCAATCAAACCGTACTGCTTGTGTATTGCCACCGATATCTATGGATCAGACTCACAGGGTATTGACGACACCGCTCACGACGAGAACTCGGTGCTTGCCATGTTGGAGGTTTATCCTTGGGCCGCTTACTCTGGACGGTTGACGGTGAATCTGTTTCCAAAGCATCGACAACTATCAGAGGAGTTTTCTGGACGTGCCACACGGGAATCACAGATAGGAGCTCCTTTGCATAAGCCGCTGCCACTGCGGCGGCATAGGGCTTCCATTGTTCGTTCTTATGTGAGTCCGCGTAATCTGAAACTCCACGGATGACCACGCAGGGAAAATTGTCCATCAACCCTGCTGCTTCCATTTCAAAGCAAAGAACCTTGTCTTGCAGGTCGTGTGCAATCCGGTCGCGTAGCAGGCCATCTTTCATTACTTGGTTTCCCGAGGCAATCAGCCCATAGTGAATCTTGGGGTAGGCACTCGGTAAGAATGGCCGAGGCACCACCCGCCGGCGGCTACAATACCGACAATACCCATCCCCGGAGTCAACGTGCTGGTATCCTGACTGAAAAAGAACATCGAGTTGAGGACCAGGGGACGAGCAGAACTTGGACATACCCGGGTATCGCTCCAGCGTCTGCGAGAGGTAGGCAGAAATCTGGGAGCTTCCAAGGAAATGTTCTGCTTCCAGAGTTGCGAGGGCTGCAAGCAGAATAGATGGTGGCTTGTTTAAGGCACCTGTCCGTTGGAAACAACCTCCGCTGACAGCTTTTCCGTAATCATACTGCACTACCCCACCAAATGTGTCCGTCGGTTTACTCACTACCACGTCTCCAAGTCGAACGTCGGTACCACTTCCGCCGGCTCCTTTGGGAACTCCGCCCCCAGTACCTACCATGAGACAAAAACGTACGGCGGGAAATGTGCTGAGCAATTGTGCGGCGACAATGGACGCCGATGAGGTCCCGTAAACGCCAGAAGGGAGACAGGCGATTACGATGTTGTGGCCATGGAGGCTCCCAAGCGTGTATATGTTGTGGTCGTTTGGTAGCTGCGGTAATCGAGGGTGTGTATCGTCCAGCATGGCTTTGGCCGCCGCCAACTCTATGGAAAGAGCGCATATCCATCCGACGGCGTAGTCTGCGTAGGATTTTTGTTGGTGGCTTGCCATATCATGAGAGGATCGTGGGGAAGTCCACTCTTCGGGGAGAGGAGATGCACTAAGGAATGAAAAATGATTGATATTGTGATTAATGGGTATGAACACGACCGTAATACTAAATCACAATATTAGACGGAGGCTCGCTCCTCACACATGAGCTTGATACGAAGAACGGCAGGGTAATTATCAATGCACATGATCGTATTTAGCGATTGGTCCACGTACTTCGGTGGTGTAAAGAATATGCAGAAGGAACGCCACACAAGGTTTGGCACAGGTAGTCCCTTTGCGGCCATTGGACGACGAGGCTGAAGTTTGATCGGAGTTCAGCCTTGCAAATCGGTCGCTCGCGTTCCATAGGACGCTAGCCGTTCTGCTCTGCTTGTTGAAGTTCTTGCATCCTCCAACAACTACACAAGTGTCGCTATACAAGATCTCTGTCTTTAGGCTATCAGGCAATAACGGCCTAGTGATTCATTGTGTCAATCACATGGATCCGTTTGTTTCCCAGGGTCCGACGAGGTATGGAACACTCTTCAATGGTGGAGTCACCCTGGGGAATATTGCGGGGGGTGGTCATGAAATCGTTGGCAAGTAAATTCCTTGATGAGATTGCGGGTTAGAGTATTGACGTCCACACACAGGTACACAAAGCAAGTCGAATCGACCGAGATATGCATTCGTGTCACATAGCTAACTGACTAAACTAGTTCATCTGCATACGGGTTCATCTCTTCGGAATATAGATAGAGATGCGCTCCCGCTTCTCGCAGAGCTTCACACGTTCTTGACTCGCCAAAATAATGCTACAGACCATCAGTCCATGAACTCAGCCTTGACAACATATGAAAATGACGATAAAGAGATTTGGCGCCAGTTCCGCAGGGATCTCATTAGCAGAGGATTTCGAAGTGAACAAATCTCACAGTACGCCAACCAGTTGGAGTCTCGATTGAGAGAGCTGACTGTTGGGGAAGTTCAGAACCCTCCACATTTGAGGTTTGTCTCTACCACAGGTATTGCTCCCTGAGACAGGCTATGACTGATGGTATCATGAAATAGAAGACCTGATGCTTCATCGACCAGGCTTGGGAATCTCCACGGGCAATCGCGTCGTGAAAATCAAAGCCGCAATGCTTCCTATAATGTAGTTAATGACAACTATAGGTTAGATGTTGAACCTGAGAGACCGGCTAATGAGGGCTTGCATAATCATCTGCCAACGGAATATGATCCTTCGGACTTGCAAGTCGAGGTCGGCTCTGACTTCGAATCCGACTGGCAAACGTCAGGAATACGCATTTCGCGGACCCGAAGACTCTCCCGTGAAAGATCCCAAGAACCCAGAAAGAGATCAAATTCCTCAAGTTCAACTAAGGAATACCCGGAAGACTTCAATGATTCTGATGATCGACCCCCGATATCATCACAATCACATGCGCGCAGATCACCATTTCCTCGCGAGAGACACAGCTCTCAATGGAGCACCACTGCGACGACGAATAGTGACCGTGGCAATCGCAGGAGAACCCCACCACCACCCCCTCGTAGCAAAAGGCACCGTACACCGCAGTATTCTAAAACGGAGGAGGTTCCTGTTAACAATGGTTATAACCAGCGCAATTCACCCAGTACCTTTACGGATCCTAGACTGGATTTTTCGTCGTTTCAAAACAATTACACGACATCGCAGCATGATTATCCTCCAGCGCCACAGCCACAGCTGCATAATCCAAATGCAACTGGTTTCTATCATAATATAGAGGCGCCTCATTTTTACACACCATCTCAATTGTTCCAAGCGTACTCTCACGGAAGCAACTTTCCGCCCAGCTACTCTGCTTACCCTTGGATGTCTCAATCACCCTTCGGCGCCCCAATATCACATAGGATCAACGTTCCTACGCAAAATCATTACTATTCTCCACAGGCTTCAACGACGAGTGTTCCCCAGATGCTTACAATACCCAAGGCATCTACGCTTAAAACCCCAGCAGTACCAGAAAGACCAACTATATCTACAATGTCAGATCCACCGTCATCGTTCTCAGATAGCTTCATCGTGTCCGGACACAAGGAACCAGAGATTTATCACGTAAGAAGAAGCCCCCCTCTGCCAGAAGGCTGGATACGAGAGATCTCGATCGACGTTGAAACTAAATTATTTTACCGGGACACTTATGCAGAGGGGATTGAGAAGCAACTCTTCCGGCTTCCACCAAAGGAAGAGGAACCATTTACTCAAATATTGCCTGGATGGGTTAGGATCTGTACCATATTTGGTCGCATTTTCTGGGTTCATCAAGACTCTCAAATTGTATCCTATGAGAATCCTGAAAAATGCGCTCAACTCCGGCACAATGATAGGGGTGAGTTATTTGTACGAAAGGTTCCGGGAACTGGCAACTGGTCACATTGGACGCGGATTGATTTGGATAAATTCACCCTGGACGATACTGCTGTGGCCTGTCAGATTTCAAGACCGGTTTGGCGAAACGGTATATCAAGTGAAGCTGCTCGGAAAGGAGACATTTCGCAGAGAAAAACTGTGAAGGAGCAGATGTCGACGAGTCGACGCACCCGCGCTGGTGGCAATACTTCTGAGAGGAGCGTGAGCTCTAGTGATGACGATAATATTTTTGCCAGTGATGATGGCGAAGACTCTCCTAGTGATCACAACTACGATACAGAGAGCGAAGGCGATTTCTCTGAGGACGATGATAATGCTCCCACTCATCCTGTCGCAGGAACCCATGGATCGACGGAAAATAAGACAACCGATTTTACAGGTTTGGCTGATTGCTCAAGCAACTTGCGCACGTTGAACAGCTCTGTAGCCGCGTTTTCAAAATACCAAAAACCATACGTTGAAGATGCCCCGGAAGACGATGACAGGGATGAGTTTCAAAAAGATAGTAGAAAATAAGTGTATTTTATAAAATTTACCGGTTTTTTTCGAGAAATCAAAACTGCTACATTGTGAGAGACTTTTTAAATTGTTTACTATGATTTCTACTTGGGGAGGTTCTGTCTGCGGATTGATATGTTATTGATGCTGGCAATCACTAAGATGTCTTTGGAAAGGTAATTTTGGTGCTGGATACGGTAATACGAGCAGCGGCTGTAAAATTCACTGAGCTATTGTAGCGAGATTCTACATTTAGTATCCCCGGGCGAGGCTGAGTTTCTACCGTATGCACGGCATATATTTTAGGTGAGCGTGGTACCTAGGCCAGTCCTGATTATTCATGGCTACTCTCAATTGAATAGCAAATTCTCATCCAGGCTACTCTCCCAATCAGCGGTAATTAGAATCTACTTAACTTTATGGCTCACTATTGACCAATTAACAAGCCCATTATTCGGTAGCAAGAACGCTATCATACATGTGAATGAAAACATCGATGTTCCAGTATCAATAATAATTCGTCCCCCCTATAATTCCAAATTTTAAATATGACCGGGCATTGGTTGATGGGTAAATTTTGGAGTTATATCTTACTGTGGCTCTAGAGTTGTCATTTTGAGACCTGGCGTTATGGTGCAGGCTTTATTATAACATCCTTTTTATGATATTGTTTCTGGTCACCGTGAATTCTATAAAAAATGATTGCAATGTCTTATTATAAGGATATGTCCTCATAATCCGTCTATAAACACGTGCGCTGAGAGCTATGCCGCGATTCTCTAGGATCTCGATTTATGCCAATGCCGCCTTGATTCGCTACATACATTTCCCTGGAGTAAAAACTCAGTCTCATTTGTAGCATAACGTTGGTCACACACCCGCGGTGTCTAGCCTCATGTCTATTCCTACCAACGTGGAGAAGGTTCATGCCAGTTTTACAACCGGCAATTCAGCGACACCGGGTCACAAATTTAATGCCCGGTGTTGCAACCAAATTTTATAAATCCCCGGACTAACCATCTCTCTGCCTTCCATTGGTTACCAAAGAATTTTCAAACACTATCTTCCTTAGATAAAAATATACTACCAAGGATTATATGCAAAAAATTATTATTCAAGATGTGGGACGCTATGATCTGCAGTTCAGATAAATTGCCCGGATCTCAGGATGCAGAAGGCTACCCCGTGGGGAAGTGCTGGGACCTCCGGGGTATTACGTGTGTGTTGCAGTTATATAGTTGAATGATACAGTTTTTTCTACTACCAATTAGTTCTCCGTCATGCAAAACAGAGTGTGAATAGAGACACAAAATGTTTGGCCATCCGCTTCGTGGGCATGCGCTCACTACGCTCGTCACCATCACCGCTGGTTGTGGATTCTTGCTCTTTGGCTATGATCAGGGAGTGTTCAGTGGACTTCTGAGCACTCAGTCATTTCTGGCCCAGTTCAACAACCCAGACAGCTCAATCCAGGGCCAGATCGTATCTAGCTATGATCTTGGCTGTCTCTTTGGTGCTGTCGGCATGTTATTCATTGGCGACAGACTCGGAAGAAAACGCTCGATCGCTCTGGGTTGTGTAGTCGTCATCATAGGTGCCACGCTGCAATCCACATCATTCTCTCTGCCGCAGTTGATTGTGGCTCGTATCGTCACTGGGCTGGGAACCGGCGCGAACACAACAGCTATTCCACTCTGGCAGAGCGAGTTAGCACAAGCCCATAACCGTGGAAGATTGGTTGGGTTTTCGCTTGTGGTGTTAACCTCGGGTTTGGTGATCGCTAATCTTGTGAATCTGTTTTTCACATGGGCGGATCAAAGTGACTCGGTTACATGGCGCTTTCCTTTGGCCTTTCAGTGTGTGTTTGCCCTATTGACATTGGCTTTATTGTTCTTTGCTCCGGAATCTCCACGGTGGCTTGCACTGCGAGACCGGTACGATGAAGCGAAGACTATCATTGCCAGGACACTTGATAAACCGGAGGAGGATGAAGTTGTGCAGCAAAACCTGCAGCAAATCATAGACACTGTCGAGCATGAGAGAGAGCTACAAAAGCCTGGTATGCGCGAAATATTTAGCGGTGGCCGACAGCAGACTTTCCGTCGGATTGTACTCGGTGCCAGCGCATCTTTCATGCAGCAAGTCGGCGGAACAAATGTGATTGGCTACTATCTATCAGTCGTATTGGTTGAATCTTTTGGTTTCAGTTCTCGAATGGCTCTCGGTCTCTCGGTGGTAGATTTTGTCAGTTTCTCGCTATGGACTCTACTTGGCAGCTTTTTGTTGGATCGGGTGGGCCGAAAAACACTTTTCCTCATAGGTGCTTTAGGCCAGGGCATATGTTTTGGGATGGCGGCGTTGGGACTTGGAATCGGCACAAAGTCCATGGATGCCTTTGCTGTTGCATTTATCTTTGGGTTTTACATTTTCCAGGTTCGTATCCACCTACTCATCATTTCTATCCCTCAATTAGAAGTCTTCTCTAACATGTATCATCATAGGGAACATCCTTCTGTCCTATACCCTTTATCTATCCTTCCGAGATCAATTCACAACGAATGCGAAATACCGGTGCCGCCATTGCGATTGCAGTTCAATGGCTTTTCGTCTATGTCATCGTTTTGGTCACTCCTCAGGGTAAGTCCTAAGACCAATTCTTTTGAAGACTCTATAAACTAATCAAAAACAGGTATATCAAACCTTGGATGGAAGTTCTATCTTATCTTTGCCGCTCTGAACTTAGCGTTTATTCCGTTTATTTGGTATTTCTATGTGGAGACCGCTGGACTATCATTGGAGCAGATTGACCGGCTCTTTGAGGTCAAGTACGAAGGGGGAGCAACGATGTCGTACGGTGATGCCAGAGAAATTGTGAAAAATGAGACATTCGAACGAAATGGAGAGAAAGCTGTCACAGAATACGTCGAGAATGCTTAGGTAGTGATAAACTTCAAGCCCAGCACGTTTAAAAACAAGCGACATTATCGAGGTTATGTTGTTTCTAGCTAAGTTATGATATCAATAACGTACTTCCAATTCTATAAACATAAGAAACAGATAAACGAAACGCCGAAAAGCATGCAGACACATTAACAGTAATGTATTCTTCATTTCCTTCACTCATCCATGGGAAAGCAAGGTAGTTAATGCATACAAAGTGTAACCGCAATTGAGCCGAGACTTTGAAACCAGCGCTGTCATTCGTATATCCATCAATGCCGCAGTTACCTGAAAAATGAGATTAATATGTTAGTCAATGGTCCGCGACAAACTGCCATGTATAAACATACCTTAAATGTCTATCAACAATTATAGCAATACCTAGTCCACGACAACATCTCATCATCGTCATCAAATGCGTATCCCATCAAATCAATTAAATCCTGCCGTCCGGAACTTCTCGCATGTTCGCTGAAAGATCGAAGTCGACTTTCTCCGTTTCTCCTGCTGTATCTATATTCCCTTCCACGATCTCCTTGAGAACGATGACGAGCCTCATGATAATATTCATGACCTCCTTCGTAGCTCCTACTATAATCTTCATATCTTGGCCTCCTTTCTTCTCTAACGATAGCTGGTATCCTTTCCAATGGCATTTCAGTCCTTCGGCTTGCCCTGGTTGTTGATGTTGATGTGTCGCCGATGACGAAGGCGTCGCGGCGGCGAAGTCTTCGATTTTCATATGCGGGCGGGCACGGTACGTATCGCGATGTATGAGCATTTGACGAAGACAGGCCGGTTGGATAATAAGTATCAGAAGATTTGGTCCATCGACTTCTGCTGCTATGGCCGCTACTGCTACCGGAAGTCGGCGAGGATCCCGACGATGAGGGAGAAAACGTAGTGAAAGTAGACCTGGATCCCACACCGATAATTGGCTGACCGATCAAAGACCGATGTGGCCTGTAAGGTGGAACAATGTACATAACCATTTTGGAGCAGATAAATTTGTACACATTGCGGTTATATGTCGGTGTATGAGAATATCGCTCGATATCCAGTTAGTGCTTTTCAGGAAAGGATTATATAAATTGAAACTGATGCCCGAAGAACATGGCAGGACAGGAACTCCGCTGAAATTAGATATCATAAGAGACATTTTCTCAGTCTACGTGAAGAGGCTTTGCATTTGCACTTTTGTGAAATATAGTCTGTTGATGCCAATATGTGCCCCGTGACTCTTCTAGCTGACTGTTCGCCCTATCATATGATTTGGTTTTCTGTTAGTTGATATCGTCATGGGCAAGAAACACCGCTGTATATTAAGTTTCAACGAGATATTATTGTATCATTAGGAAATTAAAACTACTGGTCATCTTCTAAATAAAACTAGTCGTCGAGTTTCGCAGATCATCCATGCCTGTGCCTGGATGACACGAGCGTCGCTGCGGGATTACCCAATCGGGTAGTTAGCGCCTGTTGCTACAGCACGAAACAGCAACGAAATTGTTCTGAGACTTTTAATAAAATACTTGTTTTATAATCAGACTCCACGTCAAGGATCTTTTTGGAACCTCTGCCTTCCGTTGATTGGGATGTCTGAATCGGGGTGTCTCATCCCAATACTGAGGGCGTAGGGATAACCCCCACACAGCAAAGCTGCTGCTCACAGTCTCGCAAACTTGGCGATCATATGAAAATTTTCAAAATATAAAATTTCATATCGAGTATTTTAAAAGATGTCGTACTGATCTCACCTGGACAACCCGGTGCGTCTACGGTGTGAGAGCACTCGAAGCTCTGGTCAGGCGATCCGTTGCACCATCGTCATCTTGCATGTGTCGGCTCAATAGTTTAGACGTATGACTACTGCAAAGGCTGTCCGAATAGACTAGCCACCTTCACAAACAGCAGAAAGAAAAAGAATGTGAATAAAAGATAATGAGATCACATTATACACCAGACAGAGACATTTTACAAAATGACGCATGCCGCGACAAGGCCTGGTTAGGGCTTAGCTGTTATCTAATTTGTTCAAATCGTCTCATAATCATACACCACTTGGGGCTGCCGTGTGTAGTTTTGAATGCAGAGAAAGTCATTCCTTGCCGTATGATGATGTCGGCGGCATGTTTCATGCACTCGCCGCACGTTCTATGTTTATGTGTTCGGAGATAATTTTTGGACCCATCATAGATACCAGAGCTTGTGCTCTAGTAAATGATTTCGAAGGTATAAGGCTCTTCGCCTTCTGTATATTTGCACTTCAAATATTTTCCACCAGTTTCCAAAAGCGTCAGCAGATTTGTCAATTGGTGACACAGAGCCTCGTCTCCAGTGAATGCAAAGCAGTGGCAGGGAAGATGGCCCTTGTGTAAATTCGAACATAATATGGATGCATATATTCGGTATCAAAGTAGATTGCCAGCATCTGGATATCGCAAGTCCGCATGTTGTTCTAAGAAATCCATCCAATTTTTCAAGAACTTGCTTCCCCTGCAGGTTTGTCAGATTTCAAATCGCGAATTATTTTCATTGCTGTATAGGAAAATAAACTTACTTGCTAATGGTCTCGGAGTCGCCACAAACACAAAGATGTCGCTTTGGGCGTGTCATGGCAACTTTAAAAAAATTAGCTGTATGCCTCAACATACAGGGGAGAAGTTCTTACCATTCAGTCGGCGCTTCTCGCCCAGAAATCCAACTTCATGTTTCTCGTTACTGCGCACCAAGCTGACAACAATAGCTTCTTTCTCGCGCCCCTGAAATCCGTCCACACTTCCTATCTCAATACTGGGATATTTCTCCTTCAGAGATTGCGCAATCAGAGCCACCTGCGCATTATACGGTGTTATGACAGCAATATCACCTGGTTTGACACCGGCATCTATCAGACCTTCAACATGCATGACTGCCAACCTTGCTTCCATTTCGTTGCTTTTACTCTCGCTGAACAAACCGCCCTTTGTGGCTGAGTCTTCATCTTCAGCCTTCTCGGGAAAATCACCGCCTTGCGTGTCTATAAACACGACGGGCTCTTTGGTATCGTCTGTTTCTTCGACCTCATAAGGTAGGTCTTTCAAGAGACGATCTTTGACAAAATCCGCTGCTATCAGCTTTCCTTCGTATAGCTCGTCCGATGGAAATTGCATAATCTTTTCGTGCATTCTGTACTGCGTTGTAAGCATTCGCTTGATAGATGGACCGTGGAGAGAGAGCAGCCGATCAAACATTGTAATTTCGAGCTTAACTCCTTCGAGTGATTTTGATGAAGAGTCCGCTTCGCTTTTTTGTGATTTGGATTTGGCTATATTCTTTTTCGTCTCTAACTCAGTCGATTTTATAGTAGGTGGTAGCTGGAGATGATCTCCTGCCAGTACAGCTCGCGATGCGTTTAAGAGAGGAATCCAGCACTGCGCCTCCAAAGCCTGACTGGCCTCGTCGATGATGACCACGTCAAACTTTTGGTTCTTAAACTGATGGCCGCCAGCACCATGCAGGGTGGCAAGAACCACTTTACTGCCGGTAACGAGGTTTTCGACACATCTAGATTCCCTTTGTCTGAACTCTTTCCGCAATTCTTTCAGATCTCCATATATTTCTCGTCTTTCCCGTCCGTTCCGCGTTTTTCGGATGCTTGCTTGCTTCTCGTCAATCTCTTTCCTGACATCCCGCACGATCTCCGCTGCGTCGGAAGTTTGAGTGAGAACTTCGAGGGAGTGGTCCAGCACCGACAGCAGAAGTCGAGCTGGATGGCCAACTCTTACAATCGGGACTTTGTGAGAGGTGAGGCGCTCGACAATATTGTCCACAGATATATTGGACGGTCCACATACTAGTATCCTCATGTTTCGGCGGGTCATTTGCAGAATCAACTCTATCAACGTGTGCGTTTTTCCCGTCCCAGGAGGCCCATGAATCAGGGCAATTTCTCTGGATGCAAGTGCAAATCTGATGGCTTCTTTTTGCGAGTCATTCAGAGTAGGGTCGACAAAATCAATCTGGCCAACGGAGTCATAATTTGGAGATGACGGTGTCGTATGTCCAAAGAGAACTCTCATAAGATATGTATGGTCCGACTCGGACATTTTTTCCATCTTCTCCATTGTCTGATTCAATCGCCTGTGCGTCACATCATTCGCTAATTTGACCCTGATGGACCACGGTGACATGTCAGCCTGTAAATTTGAAAATCATAAAAACAGATAACCATCCTGCCAAAACATACAGCCAAAGCTTCTTTCCCCAAAGCTCGTCTACAGACTCTTCTTCTTTTGCATTCGCGCCACCACCACTTTGCCCAAATGCGACGGAAAGAGTCTTGTCGGAGATCTTGGTCACCACGCCTTCAGCTCTATTCGACGCGGATGACTTATTCCCTCCAGCCTCTTTTGTTTCCTTCCCCGATTTCCTGCCGGAAGAAATCTCGAGCACGCGTACGACGTCCCCTACACGGATCCCGTGAGTCCCAAACCGAGGCGTCCCGTCGCCATTGTCGGCGGAGTCTGTGGAGAATGCTGCGTCAGCCCCGAATTCGCCGACAATTCTTCCACCCATGCCAGTGCGGCATTGTTCTAATATAATTCCTGTCAAAGCGTATCCGGTCGCTTGTAATGTACGTCGCGTTGAGGGGGACACGGTGTTTGCGGAGCTGGTCGCAAGCGCTGATGAGAGCTTCTCGGCTTCATGCTCTTTTTGCAGTAGTTGGCGCTGTGCGGCGGCGAAAAGAGGAATCGGAACGGGGACGGTTGCCATTTTTGTCAAGTAACCTCAATTCAGATACCATAATTATGGCATCTCATATGGTCTGGTTGTAAGTGTAGTTGCGATTGAATGAATGAAAAGTTATGTTTGAATGCTCGAAGAATTCCCCGCATGCGTTGGAGACATCCCCGCAATCGCTGCCTCAGTCATCAATCAATACCATCTACAAAGCCGACGTGCTCATGCTCATTTTTCCAATTATCATATTACAAATCAAGAAGAGTGAAATCGAAATCCTTTCCTTTGATAATTAGGCTCTAAGAAACAAATAAAGTTTGGCTTCTCTAATATTCCTAGCAAGAAAGCGAAGTTCTCAGTCATTTGTTGCTTTATAACAACCCTACCACTGCGGAATTGGTTATGAGCTTCAATCCTCCTTTCCTTCAGTTCGACCTTTAAACCATACCGGCCGTCGCCCGGGGAAGCAATCGAATTTTGCCAAACCTTGCTGTAGCAGAGATAGATTCCTGTCAGGTGGAGGATCGGTTTCATCTGCTAGAAT
Source organism: Eurotiales sp. R13A2 (assembly GCA_023625935.1). Classification (NCBI taxonomy): domain Eukaryota; kingdom Fungi; phylum Ascomycota; class Eurotiomycetes; order Eurotiales; species Eurotiales sp. R13A2. Next base: position 638,439 of record JAMAFV010000017.1, on the reverse strand, counting down.
GTCCAGAGACTTAATACAGGAACATTTGCTAAAAAAGGCAGCAATTCTGCCAAGTTCCTCAACAATTCCTCGATATTCCCATAAAAAGTCCGCGTTGATATGAATGCGGCTCATCTGTTTGAAAAGCTTCACTGGAATGCAACCTATGTAGCCACGTGATCTTTGATCGAAATCATGAATGTCGAATATAAACTTGTTCTGAGAGTAGAAAATACGACTTCCAAGTGAGTTCATGTATTTGCTGACCAAGAATATCCATACGGGCGAAGAGGGACAACGAGAAGATGCCATAACAGTATAGGTTCGACACGCCAGTCTGGCTTTGCATGAACATCCACCAGGTTTCAATACGTGTGGGACATCTCCTCTTGGGGTACACTCAGAGCATTCTATGGGCACATTGCTCGTCTCCTGTGGAGGTGTCGACCATGAATGGTCACTCCCGTAGACACCCGTGTTGAGTACCAAAACTTGGCGTAGAATCAATTCTCGGATTTCTGGCGGGAGTCTGAGGAAAGGAAAGGGGGCATTTCGAAGATCGGTAATAGTGGATTTAGCGACAATAGCCCTTGCAGTATAGTAAACTTCATCCCCACACTCTAAAAAGTTTTTGGTGTACGTGTACTCAGTATCAATATATCGGAAAAGAACATCGCAGCGCTCGAGCACATGAAAGTGTCCGTCCATACTGGCTGCAAGTTTATTTGCCGAAGCTGGTGAGTTTACCTCGGAGAAAAGGCTGTAGTGTATCACACTTTGTAGCTGCTCGCCAAAATACCGGCAGAAACTCCCATACATAGGGCCATAATAGGCCCTTACATGTAGCTTTCTGATATCACGAGTAAATGGCTCCATATGCTCTAATCCTTGTAACGTACGCTTGAACAATGCCAAAACTGTTCCAGAGACCAGATCCAAGTGACATAGTGTTTCAAGGAATGTTGATTTTAAAACCATATATCTGGTCCTGCGGCAGACTTGGAGCATTGAATTGAAGGTGATATGCTCGTGGTCAGAGCTTTCAATCCTCTGAATAGAAAGCCGGTCCTTTCCACGCGCCACTGGGGGGTTTGATCCGCTGGTCATTGTTGTCTTTTTAGCATTTCTTCGTTTTGGAAGAATGTCGAATTGAATGTGACAATCACAAAGGACACCTGCCAGTCGAAAAATTTGTGTCCATATATCGACCGGAAGACCAATGAAAGTGTCATCGTTGTCCGCTTTACACATGCGGACAGATTCGGAAGACTGGGGGTTGGCGACGATGTGTTTATCGCCAGATATTGTTGAACTTGGGGCACCATACTTTCCTGAGAGGGCTTTTCTGACCAAGGCTTTCTTTTTGGACATGATGAGAGTCTAGGCAGGGACTAAACATAGTCGATGATCAACACATCTGATGGGGGTTTTGCAATGATAGAGCACGTTGAAGATAAGGAGCATGTAGGAGTTTTAGCTTATTGAAAATAATTCGCGGTGTTGATGAGGGGTGTCAACTATAAGCGTGTCCGTTACGTAGTCTCTGGCGAGCCCTAAATCGTTGATGCTTGATGACATACACGGTACACCATTCGAATAATTAATTACACGTACACTGTTGGCATGAAAGCACCAACGTGATTACCGCATCAATGGACCTGTATTCCGGTGCTTTTTCCGAACTTTTCTTGTGCTGCTTCGATACTACCTTCCAATATTGTGGATTCTTGCTAATTATGTATGAACAGAACCCACAGATATTACTTAAATGAATATTAAAAAAGAATAGCCGACCCTATGTTAAATTAATTGTTAGGTATATAACATTATAAAATAAATATCATGTAAGAGAGCCGAATCATGCCGCCTCGATTTTCACCTTGGCCTCTTCATGCTTCTCCTTCTTCGCTTTGACGACCATGCCTCTAATTTCGCTTTTGCAAAGCCCCGTCCCAGCGAGGTCGCATTCGCCACACCGTCTCCCAACAGGCAGACACGCAGTCTGTCCTAAGCCTACTAAGAGCTTGTTAATTTCATGCCATTTATCTTTGGGAAGCCAAGACTGCAGCGCCATGCGCGTCTCCTCGGGATTCTTGGTGGTGTGCCACCCCCACATATTTGTGATCCGATGGACATGCACGTCGACGCCGATGCCTTCGTGTTTCCCCCATGCTGCGCTCATACATAGGTAGGACATTTTGGGCCCTACGCCTGGCAGTTTCATCAAGTCCTCGACGGTGGAAGGGATGTCGCCGTCATATTGATCGCGGAGAATGACTGCCACTTGTTTAATGTATTTTGTCTTGTTGTTGTGGAAGCCGACGGTCCGGATTAGCTCATTCAAGCGTTCTGGTGAAACTGCAAGAATGTTCTTCAAGACTAAAGTGCTATCTTTCTTTTCGGCAAGAATATTATCGTCTTCTTCTTCCTTCTTTATTAGAGATTCGAATGATGGCACCTCTGCAGGTTTCCTAAGCTCTCCCTGCTCCCCAAGCTCGGTATGCAGCCTGTGCATCGCCACAGCTGTCACTGTATCTTTCGTCTGCGATGACAGCATGAGCGCAATCAGTGTTTGAAATCGTTGGTCTTTCGGCGACGATGATTTCCAATGCAGCTCTGCACACCCCATAGTGTCCACTGGGGCAGTGGGGTTGGCAGCCCGCATCTTCTTGACAATGTCATACATGGTTTCCCAGTTTGAGGGCGGCTGCACCTCGACAGACCCGTCTTCGCGTTTGATTTTGCGTACTGGCTGGCGCCGCTGTCTAGAGACAGTGTTTTTGACGGGTTTTGGGGCTAGGGTCTCTACTTTGATGGTTTCCTTTTTCGACCTTCGCGTCATAGAAACTGTGGCAAATGCTGGAGTCCCGGAGCTCACGCTTGTAGACGGGGTTTCTGTATTGCGTCTGCGTCTCTTGGATGGACGCTCCAGCAAGTCCTCAATGTCCTCTGTGTTTGCAGAGGACAGAGACGAGCTGTCGTCGTCCAAAACTGGGGCTACATCAGACGATAAATTGTTGCTGGATGTTTCGGAATATGTAAAATTGCGCAACGTTGCCGCAGCCAAAGAGCTGCGAGTTTGTCGCTTTGGCTGCGACAAGGCCTGTATCACCTTTGCGGTGTCTTGCGAGAGGCGTGATGTCCTCATGTTGTTATCTGTGCTGTGTGATGGGTGCATATACCTTCAATATATTCTGCTCTGCGAAAGAAGCCCCTGCCGGACCACGTGATTGCCGGTCGGGATTAGCGCGGAGAACGACCCACCGGAGCTTTCGACCTCGGCTGGGCTGGCCAACTCTCCATCTTTCGTGCTGACTGCAGGCAGCCTTTGCTTTAGTATAGACTCATCCTGCCTGTTCATTTATTCTAATTGACTGGTCTACTACCAATCAATCGCAGCGCTGATCACCGGCGCTGGAAACTCAAAAGAAAGCCCGCCACACTCCATCCGCCCGCAAGAACGCGTCCCCAAGCACATAACAACCCCAAACCAGAACAATGACAACTCCAAAGACAGCAACACAGCGTCTCCTGAAAGAACTCAAAGACTACCCCAACAACCCCAACGAAGCGCTGCTTCACCTGGGCCCTGTCAACGATGACGATCTAATGCAGTGGGAGGCAGTTCTGAAAGGCGTCAACGGCACGCCATATGAAGGTGAGAATTCTTCCCCACTACCAATGAACCACATGGATTTTCTTCCTTTCTCCCTTCCTCTAACCCACACATTATCCAGGTGGCCTCTGGCAACTGCACATCCAAGTCCCGTCCAACTACCCACACGCACCGCCCAACATCCGCTTTAAAACGCGCATCTCGCATCCCAACATCTCCTTCAAAACGGGCGAGATATGTCTCACGCTACTGACCTCGGAGCACTGGACGCCCGCCTATACCATCTCGAGCACGCTGTCAGCCATTCACCAATTACTGACTGACCCGAGTCCGGACTCGCCGCTGAATGTCGATGTGGCTGCGCTTTTGCGGGATGGCGATGTGGCCGGGTGGGAAAGTATTGTGCGGTATTGGACGGGCGAGGAGCGGTGGCAAGGGCCGGGGAGTAATGCTAAGCCGGCGGCGCGATGAGATGGGAAACGAAGTTCATTCTTTGAGTGGCCAGAATTGCATGACCACGCACACATTTGAGCTCATGATGATATACGAATCGATCTTTACATACATATATATCCTGTTTATACGCGAATACCAGTTACGAAGACAAACTTTTCAGTGCGATATTTGATATGTGTGACATTGTCATCCAATTTATTCCTCCGAGTGCTATTGCGTGCATCGTGCGAGGTAAGTCTATTTAAATATTTCTCCAGAAGTAAACAACAGCCAACAGCCAAGTGACTGGCCATATATCAAGTATGAACACATTTCCATCCGTGTCGAACACTGGTTTTGGAAGGCAGCCTCTTCGTTTACGCCGCCAATGGTATTATGTAAAAGGAATGATGCAAGTCGTAAGGACGTGAAGGATCGTGATGATGCGAGAGTCGCTAAGAAAACAAAGACATGAATGAACGCCGGAAGATGCAAACGGTGGGATGGGCTCGGTTGGGGGAGAAGACTGATAGCCTTAGAGTGATAGAGACATGGCAACGGCTGCGGCGCCAGCGAGCATGGCGCACATTTCCATTACCACGCTGCGAGAGGGTGCTGCGGCGCCGGCGGTTTGTAGCTGGGCTGTGGAGGATGCCCCGGTCGCTGTGCTGGAGCTTGCGCTCTCGGCTGCGGTGGCTACGACGACTGTCACAGCTGTGACGGTGCTGAGGCTTCCATTGGGTAGGGTGGTGGTTGATTGGTATGTGGATGTTGTCAGAGACTCTGAGGATGAGGATGAGGACGAGGATGAGGATTTGGAAGTTGTCGAGGTAGTCAGAGTCGACGATGAGGTGGTGGATGAGGACGAAGAAGTGGGAACGGTCGATGGAGCCGTGGTGCTTGTTGTTGACGACAAGGAAGAAGTCGTGAGGGAGCTGCTACTGGTCGATAAAGGCAGCGAGGTTGTCGTGAGAGTAGATGAGTGAGACGACGACAATGAAGTACTTTCCACCGAAGTCGTAGAGGACGAGCTAGAGCTGGAGCTGGACGTAGTAGGCAGCGAAGTGGTCGTAGAGGCTGACGATGTTGGGACTGTCAGGGTCTGCGAGGTCGAGGTAGCAGCTAGCGATGTCGAGCTGGAGTTGCTATTGCCACCTGCCTGTCTTTTCATCAGATCTGGAATATTGATGCTGATGTTCTCGCTTGCCAGCACGCTGGCGGCGAGCAGAGAGAGGACGAAGATGAGCTTCATATTGACCCGGACAAAGTTGACGTGCAGGTGATCCGAGTAGGATGCCCTCGTCATGCTGCGAAGGAGGAGGAGAAGGAGGCGGAGAAGAAGAGAAAGCAAGAGAACGAGAGGCAAAGTGAAAAAAGTGAGGTTGTTCTTATAGGATCGAGAGTTGTTTGACCAAGCGGGAAATCAAGCCGGGTGGTCGGTGGGGACCCGAAGCACAGACGTTGCACTACGATACAGCACCAGCTGCATCCGGCCAGTTCCTTCGGTTTTGTGATTCAGCACGCTGCTACATACGGTAGTCTGGAGGCCTCATATTTTTGGTTAATTCATTTTGATTTACTTTTATCAATTGTCACAGCGAAAGAGCATGGCAGAATTGCTGCGATGATCGTGCGGTGGCGGGGTGCGGCCAACCTTAGCTAGCTAGCTACTATAATGCTTGTTTGCGCAGATTCTCATTCCATTATTCAATCATGAATATTAATAGACCATGCACTGCACCCACTGCGAGTGATTCGTACAACCTGCATCCGCTAGCCAGCTGGAGTACGTCAGGTATTACGATTTGATTTTTCCTGTAATACGAGGGCCGTAGCACAGCAGCAGAATCGGAGTTTGCTGTCAGACACTCACCCATTCATACGTGGAACACTGCCCTGGGCCGAACACAGTTCCACGGATCAGTGGTCGAGTTGCAAGGAAAAACAGGAACTAGCCACTGTAGAGAGCACCCAAACGTCACGCATCTGGCGTCTCCACCAGGCGTCATTGCCGATGATATCAACACTCAGCGGGCCCATCTCTGAGACATTGCCCGAACGGGCAGGCTGAGCCACGCACGCATGCACGTAAACATGTCTCGGCATTCCGAATTCTGCTCTGTGGGCGTTGAAGGTATTTATTTTGGGGATTCAACGGTGATCGAGGATCGATCTGCGAAAAAATGCTGATTGCTTCGAGGAAACCCATTACGAATCGCCCCGCTGCCCCTAGACGCCGTTCGGCCTAGGGCGACAGCTGTCTTGAACCGATTTTCCCGCTTATCCGCCACAGCCCAGCCAATCGCAGCGCGTAATTCGAGCATAGATCATACGTTCCCATTGGTCCGCATTAGGGTTAGATCGCTCTATGACTGAACCCTAATCCTGGACAGGTGTAAAGAAACATAGTGTCTGGCAAGAAATGAAACAACCTGATAAGTTAACTAATCATGAGCCTGCATTCTTATGGAAGTACTGTACTTAATTGAGCCTATTTATGGAACGCCGCTAGCGCTGGGATCGCGCTGTGGGCTGGATTCCCAACCGTCCCAGTAAAGCGTTTCTTCTACGGGGCTTTCAGGGTCTGGTTCTTGCTGTATCCGTCTACCAGAGCTGTCCGCTGACCATTTTTAGTGTCTGCTCGACGTCTATGGAAGCTTCGAGATCTTTTCGTGTGTTTCCGGCCACCGTAACGCCAATGATGGTGTACTTCCTCCTAGGAAAGTCATATATCCTGGCTTCACCGTCTGCAGGAAACACTTGTATCTAATGAGCAACCTAAGATGGAACGCTTGAAAGCGTTACTATTGTCTTACCAGTCTCGCTCAGCCCTTGCGCAATTCCAGGGTCGGTAAAGAGCTCCATGCTCAAACATTGATGATCACTATCCATTTCCCGCAAACTAATGAGTGAGTCGAAGACCACGAGACTGAACATGGTGATAGACTCAGGCAATATATAGGTTGTAAATTTGTATACACCATATAGGGGAATCATTTAAATTAGTAAAATGCTCAGAGAAGTAAACAAATAAACCATAATTTCTAGCCCTACCTCCATTCATATGAAGAAAAGGGTATTCATAGATGTGTATTCGGTTCCAAACCACGGTTGGAATTTTGACTAATCGTCCAGTCAATTACTGCATAGTAAAAGCAGCTTTTACTTCAATCGGTTGAATGAAATATTGTGTATGGTTTTGCATCATTGACTAATTCGACTACTTTGACTTCCAGGGTTGCAATTTTTCAAAGTGACACATAAAATGCTCTTCTCGAAAGTGCCAACATCAATATCGCCCATTTATCCTATGCAAAATACCTCAGGTGACAGGAGCGGTGTGCTCTCTGTGATCATTCCTACTTACTATCGTATGCGAGCATGACTGGGGTGGCGCCTTTTGGGGCGTCATCGATATCGTAGGCAAGCATAACCGGAGTGTCGTCCTTTGAGATCTCGTCAGAATCATACGCCAGCATCACCGGGGTTGCTGTAGAGGTTGAGTCAATATCGTAGGCCAGCATGACTGGAGTAGCAGTGGTGGTGTCATAATCGTAGGCCAACATCACCGGAGTCGCGGTGGAGGTATCGCTAGCATCATAGGCGAGCATGACCACCGTGGGTTCGGACGTGTCAGTAGCATCATAGGCCAACATGACTGCAGTAGCTGTGGAGATACCAGTCGCAGAGACAGTGGAGGCTACTACAGCATCGTAGGCCAGCATGACTGCGGTTCCTGTGGAGGTGGATTCTGGGATAGGAGATGATATAACACCGGCAACGAGAGCCAGAAACAGTAGTGAAGAACGCATTTTAATCAACGGGCTGAGAGGCATAGTAGATGCTGTTCAGGTAATTTGTTAATTGTTCAAAATGTTAAAAACAGTATTCTTGCTCTAGTGACAAGGTTATTATCGAAAGAGCGTCACTGGATCTTATATACCTAACACCGAACACTCGTTCATGGATGCAACCTTGGATCCATCTCTTGAGATAGCACAACTTGAGTGCCTTGCTGACAGACACACAGCCGATATTCCGGCTTTCTTTTAAAATCATAGCCGGCAATACACCATGCTTCAATGGACAGCCACAAATACAACCGAAAGGATTCATTTTATGAAAGAGGCTTGCCGCATTTCCCGCGAGAGCCTGTTATGTTCTCTCATTACTCACATTATCTAATTATTCAATGTATGGACACTTCTTGAAACAGGCCTTCTATCAAATTTAGAGATGAGGTTAGCCGTAGCGAGGTGCAGATTTGCCTCGGGAACATGAAGCATCCACAAGTGCGCACGCGACCTAGTAGCAAGGATTAAAAGAACGACTTCCAATAGAGTAATAGAAGCTAATCCATATTGATGAGTCACAAACCATACGTATTCGCATTCCACATCATTTCGAGAGGACCTGGAACGCTTCCTGCTTTTGGGCAGTTGAGACCGAGGCGCATGGGAACTTGACATTGGCTTACACATTTTAATATAAGAGGGTTGCAATGCATTTTTAATACCTCTCGAGTCTACCTGCATGTCAGCCTGCATGCAAGTATCAGAGTCAAATAATAGCGTGCAATCTGACCATCCTTCTCAAATGCGAAGATATGGTGACATTCCGTCCAGACCGCAACTCTTGATAGTAGAAATCAACATGTCGACATTTGTCCACTTCTTTTCTAGCAGTCTTTTCTCATTCATTTCTTTCACAATTCTAAATCCACCTTCCCTTCTCAGATTATTCCTATCACTTTAGATCCCTTGTCCAGATTCAACGCAAACTTGCTAGCTTGGTTACAATGACTCCGTTATCTCAAGCAATTCAAGAAAAGTATCTCCCACTACGAGATACAGGCGACTTGGACACGTTGGAAGAAGCTGTTAGCTGTGATACGGACACTCTCCTTCAACCGTCAGAACAACAACGAACCCAAAAGAGTACGCGCATACTCCAGTTAGTGACAGGCATTATTTTGATCGTAAACATCATACTACTATTTTGGTTATTGTTTGAGTCCAGAAAACATCGTCACGCCATCATCAGTGACGAAAAGTGCGCTCGTCAGCTGTCAACCATAGGTATTTCTTCTTTGAATCAGATTTTGCACTTTAATCAATAATTCCCACAAACTCATCGATTGAAAAGGCCCTGCCCTCGATGCTGTGGAATACGAGACAATTACCTTTAAGGGAGCCCAAGATGACTATAATCCGTACAAAGGGCATCCCAGTCCAGAACTAGATGCTGCATGGGGCCAACTTACGGCAGGTAAAGAACAAAACTCTTTCTCCCTACATACCTATACTGCGATATTATAGAAATAGAGCTTACACGTACGTTTGAAAAGTTCGACACGTCTCTATTTCTCCCGAAATCATAGCTGCCATCAACAAGTCAAACAATAATGCCGTTCAATTGTCCGATGGCAATTATCTGGGCGCCACCGAGGTTTTCCATCAGCTGCACTGTCTGAATCTGATACGGCAGCACTCGTACAAAGAGTACTATGATGTTGATGGACGTCGACCTCCTGGTCTTACGGATAGCACTCCTACGCTTCGAAAACATGTTGGTAAGTTTTCGCTCGTTATGACGCAAAAGGACAAAAACATCCTAATTTTTCATATAGATCACTGCATCGACATTATTAGACAGAATATTATGTGTAATGGGGATACCAGTGTTATAACCCACAACTGGGTCGAAGGATACCGATTCCCCTATCCAAATTTCAGTATGAATTTGATCTAATTGACGGGGAAGTAAGCCAACTAGAACTAATAGACGGCTCCAGATACTCAACACAAATGCCGGAATTTCGACAAAATTGTTGAATGGGAAAAAGCACACCAGGTAAGTAAGATTTGCTTTTTGGGCCAAATTATTGGGATCAACAATCGCTTCGGTGCAGCCATTGCTTATAACCTATCAAGATCAGGGACCCTATTCGCCCTGCTGATGCAGTGGTTCTGGCTACTCCTCCAACAGATTAGTCCGGAATTTGGGAATTGAGATAACCCATCTATTTGCTGTCTATTTGTCCTTAGTTTAAGTATAATATGAATGCAACAGGATCCGTTTTAGGGCAAGAGAGCCGATGATAGAACAAACTGGGGAAAAGAAATTTGTGAAATGAATGTACACATACGTAGTATAGTATGGCAGTTATGATGTTAGCTCACTAGACCATGATTAAGCCGCATGCATCATGAACTATGATGGATTCGTCCGTATTCTTATGATAACTCCGTAAGAGCGTCAAAATGCAAGGATTTTAGAACTCGGATCCTTAATCCGGGGAAATACGGATATCGGTCTAATTTCTAATAAACCAGGCACTCACAAGTCATGACCCCGCAGCTATAAATAAATTAATCGGGCAGATTAGCCGACAATGCTTGCTCTAGAGCATCCTGTCACTTTTTGGGCTGGTCAGATAGTCGCCGACGTAGATAGAGACTTTAGAGATTGCTTAGACGGAACAGTTGTTGAGGGAGCACACAAACAAATAAGAAGCCCCACTGTAGCCATTGAATTTCAGCGAAGTAAATATAGATCTTTCATATACGTATGTAGTGAATATTCTTAATCTGTGTTTTGCTGCCAGTATGCAAAACCCATGAGTGAAATCGTTCGAAATAGTAAGCAGATCACATGACCAAATTTCGGGGCTATTTTAGTGAGGGCAGCGGAACTGCTGGAACGCTCCGTTCAATCAAAACTATGAAAGTCTGCCGGAGTTTCACTAACAACGTGAGCCATGACTGAATCCATCGTGCGCTTATGCAAGTCCTTAATTGGTACCCAAGACGACGATATATACGGGCTAGACCATGCAATCCTGAATGTTACTGTTCCTCCCGAGACTCTGTGGATGAATCTGGGATACTGGAAGGTACGTACACATATACTAGTCGCGGAAATCCAACATTTCAGTGCCTCCAGTTTTCAGTTTTTACTTATTCAATTTATTAGGATGAAATTCTATTCCCGGCCGCTTGTCAAGCTCTCCTGGACAAAGTCCTGAGTGCGGCGGGCCTTCTTCATCAAGATGATACTCCGAAGTCACCTTTTCTGGCGAAAGGAGAAGCAAAGGCACCAGACAGCAAATATATGAAACTGATTGATGTTGGATTTGGCTGTGGTGATCAGTCACTTTATCTGACAAGAAAACTTCACCGGACGACAATACACGCTGTGGAGGCAGTTCGTAGCAATAACAATGACGGCAAACCCAACACGCCCAAATCCAATGATCAACTTCGCCCGCTTTTCGATTCATACGTCGGGATGAATATCACACCGTCTCAGGTAGAAATTGCGCGAAAGCGACTTTTTACAGCTGCTGATGAGGACACATTCTCTTCGCAGTCAACACCGAAAGTGGCAGTTTTCGCAGCGGATGCTGGCAACCCTGCGTCCTGGAACACCGAGATTACAGAAGTCCTCTACGACGGAGCTTCTCCAAATATAAACCAGGAGACAAAACCCGTTGCGGAAACAGAGACATGGTTATTAGCCTTGGATACTTTGTATCATTTCAAGCCGTCTCGTTTCCCGCTATTTCAATCTGCCTATCGCGATATGCAGGCTTCCATAATGTCGTTTGACTTGCTGCTCTCCGAATCTGCTTCCTTCTTGGACAAGTTCTACTTGCGATTGATATGCCTGGTTTCCGGTATTCCGTATTCCAACTTCATGACTACAGGGGAATACAGAGCCATGCTGGCTCTTGCTGGCTACGAGGAAGATTCAATTGATATGCAAGATATCTCCGAACATGTATTCGCAGGAATTGCTGGATTCATACGCAACAAGGAAGCCGAACTTGGGAAATATGGAATGACCGTGGGTAAATTTAAAGGTCCCGCTAGTATCTTCGACTGGTGGGGCAGGAGTGGTGTTGTTAGAGGAGTCGTGATAATAGCACGTAGAACATAGCGGACAGGTTTATTAAAATAATCGGTTAGATAAATAAATTGTGAGTCCACGGGCGTATTCAGCCTTGACCTTCTCCTAAAGACCACCGAATGAAAGGTAAACCTGAGCGCAGCATAGCGGAAATAATGGAGATTACGGCCGAGCATTGGAATTGCCAGGAAGGGAAAGTGATCGCCGTTGCTGTACATAGTAGTTTGGCTTTTCACTTTGACTTAGTCATGTCGCTTCATAAGCAAACGTTGGGTAGTTACTTAGAAACTAGAGTATAGAATAGGCATCAGACATGGCGGACCTCCTATGTGGGTAAATTGCATTTGGCGCTGGCGATCACTTCGACGATTTGCTACAATGAGAAATTAGCACAACTAGATGTTCGATCGGGTTCGTTGCTAGTGCAAAGACGTGATGCTTGCCAATTCTGTGATGGCGCTGGTGTGATTAAGTTTCAGCCTGTCCCACTATAGCTTGGCTTTTGAAACTACTCGTTGGTTGGATTTTGGTTGAGCTCGGGTACGGAGTACTTGATGCTATGCAAACATCTGGAAGTTACGGGTATTTCTTATTTTCCAGACTTAGATTGAATTTGGGGAGCTATGTTAGCATATCAATCATTGCTTTATTATCTTCTCTGTTCTGTTCTCATATGTATTATTCATTCAATGTTTCATCCATCCATCAACTCACTATTCTTGCTTTCAAATATAGCCCACTAGCTTCTTCACTACCCCGTATCCGGGGCCCAAGATGCGTTGTTAGTTCTTGTGGGTCTGTCAGAATGTTATTTTTTCGAGATACGGCAATACTTTGTACTCCGTAGTGAGTACGGAGTACCAATGCACTTTTATGGGTTTAGCAGGACTGGGCTACTGCGTAACCATGCTAAACCGTTAAGGGCATTGCATCTCACCTTCCATAATGGTATCCACCTAGCATAGCTGTATTCAGGGCCTAAGACGCGTGGTTCAGTACTCATTAGGGAACCAACTCGAGCAAATCTGTGCACGTTCTCGATTATCTGAATTGGGACCATGTAGCTGACAATGGTAATCTCGGGGCTGAAAGCCTGCAAGAAACACACAAGACAATAAATAGGTACGTGGTACAGCGCTTATAGTAAATATGGAACTTCTTGTGTCATCGAGCGGCTTTTCGTGAGGCTCTGTTTTTTTTTTTTGTTCTTCCTGCCTTTTTTTCTTCTTTTCAAAGGACGTTGCTTGGATTTTGATATGCATACGCGCTCTGATTCCCAACCTCGAATTGCTATTGTTGGCACTGGCCTCGCTGGCCTTGTCACAGCATACCTCCTACAAAATGACCCGAAACACAAGTACCGCGTGACATTATTTGAACGGGTAAGGACGGGAAAACCCCTGTGAAAGAGAAAAAAAAAATCACCGTACTTTTGTTAATGTCACTCGCAGCAACATCGGGTCTCTCTGGGTGCTGCGTCGGTCTTGCTTCAAGACAAAGCTGGCCGAGAAATAGTCGACGTGCCGATGCGATCCTTTGCTCCCGGCTACTACAGCAACCTAAAGTCGATGCTTGATTATTTGCATATTCCCTATCGTGTAGAGAGGTTTCTCTTCGCATTCTCGCGCAACCTGGGTTACACGCAGGGGCCTCCCGTTCCATACTATATTCATGCGTCGAACCGACATCGCATAATCCCACCTCGGCCTTATGGGATGAGTTCTAATCAACATATTATTCAGATTGCTTTTCTCGCTATCTGTTATCTATGGCTGTCAATATGCTGCTTTGTTGTTGCCCCATCCGAAGACGAAACACTCCACTGTTACCTTGAGAGAATACGGATTCCACGCTCGTTTACCGCACAATACTTACTTCCCCTGATCTCGAGCGTTTCAACCTGCTCCCATGAGGAGCTCCGACAAACTCCGGCTAGTGACTTCGTCTCGTACAAAAGGAAATTATACCAAAATGATCATTATACTGTTAGCGGTGGCGTCTGGGCCGTGGAGCAAAAACTGTTGCGAGGGATTGATGTGCAACTGGCATGTGAAATAAAGGAAGCAAAAACCGTTGACGGCGGGGTAAGACTATCCTGGCGAGCAACTGGGTCAGACGATGCAAAAAACCACACAGATGTCTTTGATCAAATCATCTTCGCCGTCTCTCCGAACGTCATTGCGCAAATCTTCACGCCATTGCGCGACATTATGACCCAAATTCCCACGGCCTCGGTCCAAACTTGTATAATTCAGCCAATAAATGAATATCCCCGACTGTCGGTTGTAGAAGCTAATCAGGGTGTACACCGCGACGCTCGATGCGATACACCTAGTACCACATTCATCTCTCTGCGAAGTCACTCGGATCTCGACCCGTGTACAGCAGCCTATCAGAGGATCCGCAGTGGTGCTTTTATTGTAACAAACGCAGAAGAGAAGTTTGACGAAGCTTCAATACTTACCAAAGCGCGTTTCACAAGAGTCCTGCGAACGGTAGAAAGTCGGAAGCTGGTGAATCAGGTACTTCGCAAGGATGATTGCGGCCCTACTCTTCCCCAGCCGAAGTGGAGAAATGGCGATTGTGGTGTATGGATAGCTGGAGCATGGTGTTGGGATGGAATGGTCCTACTGGAAGGATGCGTCGTCTCTGCTATGCGAATCGCAGAAGCTTTTGACGTGGAAGTTCCTTGGGCATCGCTGCGCAAGAACCGCGATACTATGTAGAATCATACTCCCGTTAGCTTTTCATTTCGACAGCGTATATAATGTATTAAGCAGCTAAAAGTAGAGAGTGGGCCTACCTACATTTCTGGAAGCCAATGTTCTGCTTAACATTAATCACCCAAGCGACTAAGACCTCGGGATTGAATATACTTCACGCGGATCTGGAGCTGACCACGCAGTGGGCCATACCAACATTCCACAGGAGCGGGGCTGACTTATGAAAAAGGAGAGCTGTAACAGAGTCTAATCGCGCGGTAGCTTGTAAGCACTAGGTACGGTATATATAATAAGTTGCTGAAGCAGTTTTTAATCTTCCCTGAAACGGCACCCCTTCCTAAATTGACTCAACGCACATCATGTCCGAACCACTCAAGATTCAAGCCTCGCTTTCCGATTTCAGGAATCACTATCAATCAATTTCAATATTCTTCAGTTATTTCGTGATCATTGGATTGTTATGCTTCAATTGTGTATCCGTCATTCGTGCATATTCAAGACCTGGAAATGAAAAGCCGCGGAAACGTTACCCTGTTTATACCATCTTCATCTTTGCGTATTTGGCTGCGTTCAGTCTTTTTATGACATGGTACCATATGATATCATTTTTGATCCGTTCTTACCAGGATTGGGCGACAGAGCATCCTGACCCTGCTCTCAGCTCGCTGTCAAAAATGCAAGGGTGGCTTGATGAAACATACCTTTTTGAACAAGCATGGGCTGCCATTGTCGAAACCGAACCTCGCTTCTGGTGGACTATTCAGATATTCGGATTCGCATCAATTTGGAGCGTTTTCCTGGGAATTGAAGGTTTGTAGCATTCAGTCACCCATTCATCAGAATATAGGCTCACGACGATAGGCCCGAGACTTCGGATTTCTAGCACATGGGTTTTTATGGTCCTGGGTCAATTGGTTGCAATCTCCTTCGCAGCAAATCTGTCATTTTTGCTGGTGTTGCTTACAAGGTGGCGATCTCAGCCATATCAAACGACCGCCGAGAAAACTGGAGGGTTTGGTCCACATCTCGTTGCAGTGGTATCTTTCGCATGTGCCGCTTTAACACGGTTTGTGCATGGGGATAACCGATTCATCATCGTATTACTCATGCCACACATTTTGGCTTTCGCACCAATGACTCCTTGGCTTAAACCAAATCCTTCAGTTTACTATACAGTGATTCTCCTCGCAACTGGTTTATTAGCTCATGTCACATGGCAGGCTATGGCAAATGGGTGGACTGTTTCTGATTTCGCTGTTGCTTTGTATGAGTACCCTGCCGTGAGCAGCGCTGGGTGGGACGTTATTTGTTGTTGGATCAGCTTCACAGCCTGGATTCTGATCAACTAGCTGTGCTTACGAAGATTGTATTCAGTGACATTCTCTTTCACCAAAGGAAAGATGTTTTCCATAGTGTTGGTATTAGGGCTGCGGGGACAGCATACCCGCTTCCTGACCTGTGGCGTGAATCACTCCAGTATCGATTCAACGACTAAAGGAGATGCATTGAATTTAAATATATATATATATATATATACTAG
The DNA here is from genome assembly GCA_023625935.1 of Eurotiales sp. R13A2. NCBI lineage: Eukaryota > Fungi > Ascomycota > Eurotiomycetes > Eurotiales > Eurotiales sp. R13A2. The sequence continues at coordinate 622,235 of JAMAFV010000017.1, read as the reverse complement.
GTATCTTCAAACTAATTTCACATTGAATATTCCAAGTGATGCAGTAAAACCTTAAGTATTGATATAAAAGATGATTATGTTTAAAGCTCCCAAATTAAATATTGATTGCACTTCAGGCTGAGCTCCACGTTGCCTATAAATCCTGTTTTACTCTCTGTTCTAGTTTTTCAAATGATTGTCTTCGTTAAATGATACCACTAGTTTTATGGGGAATGGTGAATAGAAGGGCACATTTTACAATAGAGGATACATAAATCCTGAATTCTTCACGATCATTTGTACCTTTGAAAATGTCGGCTACGATATAAGATATGCCCAATGGTTCACTTAGCGTTCACACATCAAGTTTTTCATAGAAGTGGTTGGTTGACGCTGTTAGACTAGTTTTAAACGGATCTTCTCTTCTATTCTGATATCCAATCATCAAGTGCCACAAAATTGAACCATTCCGACTGCGGCAGTCAGCCGCGCACTGTCCGAACCTAAGTGGCAAGCCGCACGAGCTACGGAGTATTTAGACGGCCACTGAGTCCGCACAATTTATCTTAGGATCGGGCATGAGTCCAGACACAATTCTCGGGGTTGCCGGCAGGTCGGCTGTGTTTTGACTGCGTGTATAGTATTGCAGATTCATGGTTCGTTCACGGCGAAGCCGGGGTTTTTTATAACCACATGGACGTATTATCTTACTGATGAAAAAGCATAATCATACCACTTGAATGGACGCTGCTTGTGTTCTCTCTACCTAGATGCCAATTTCCAGAGGGCCGTCGCTATGATGCGTGGCAACTGGCTGGCTGAAGACACGGCATCTTCACGGCTAATTCTACCGCGCAATGGATGAACTAACTATTACTTGCCGTCCATGTGAAGCTAATGCTGCATACAAACTGAGCTTGAATTTTACTACCCACCAATTCGCAAAATTTAGCGATCAAGAATGCCAATGGACGAGAAGTCACAGTGTGCCATGTCCAGCTGAGGCTGTGCGGTCACTGTGACTCTTCTGGTCTCCATTTCTTTATAAAATGATCAAACATCCACCATGGGAGGCTAGAATAAATCAGTATCTGATAGACCTTATTTGAGAAAAACCTAACCAGAAATTCATTTCTAAAAGTATGGTATCTATATTGGGCTTGATCACGATAAAGATGACTTATTCGAGTCAGAAATTACCTCTTAGTTCTCACCAAGGAGAGCCTCTCCGAATCAAACAGTTCCGTCAAAGTAACTACTTCTGGGGCTCAGGATACACAATCAAGCAGGAAACCTCTCTACGTGCTACGCCATGTTCCGGATACACACTGGCACGCGCTTTGCTCCCAGATCAACGAGCCGAGAGTTGGCAACGAGTGCTTGACTTTGGCCTCGATAAGCTTCGGGCAGTTTTTCGGGAGGTTGCGGCGTCCGAACTAGATAGTTCTAACCTCAATCCTCAGGTCGTCAACATCCGTCTGTCAGATGACCTTCTTGCATGGCGTGAAGAGCAGCATAGAGCAGGGAGAATACTGCCCGCAAAGGGATACGGCATTTCTCGTGTCTCCGACACAATCATTGATCTACTCGGTGTTCAAGACTGGCCACCACCATTGTTGACAAACGCGGCCTTGTTTGGCAGTGGGTTTCTTAACTTCTTACTCGGCGCGTATGATGCGGAGGTCCTATACTCAAACTACTGTTCGGATATGGGATTCTTTTACGAACATGGATACGACAAAGTCTTTCCCGAATATCAGGCACTACTCAAACAATATGGGGAAGACACGTACGCATTGCGTACTATTGGAGGCAGAAAACGGAAAGCTGCAGTTGAACTAGGACTGCAATATATCAGAACCAAGATTACTCTCGAGGAGACCTATATAGAGAATCTTGCCAACAAAACTGCCATCATGAACCGAGAAACTGCTCTGGCATTGAACTTCTGCGAATCCAGCCTATGGGGTATGGCTGCGGAAATGATTGCGCAGGGTTCTGATAGTGGAGGCATTGTCAATGATTTTGTATTCAGCTGTCCGGCAACAGATGTCGTTGACGTAGGCTCGGATATACATAACTCTGAGCTGTTCAACAGTCTCCTCAACACAGCCGACATTACTCAAACCGGAGTCGTCACTGAGGAAGTCCTCCGACGTGTGTATGATGCACACGCGCACAGTGGTGCCAGAATGTTTACAGAGCGATGGTCAGAGCCGGGTTCACGCATGAGCTCATTTCTATATGTCTGGCATATAGTAAATGATCGACACAACTTCCTCCGCCGAGCCGTGCTAGGATATTGCAAAGCTCGAACTGATCGACCAGTTCAAAGAGAGGCTGATTTTGAGGAGGTCTTTGACGAAAATTTGCAAACAACTGGATTCAGCCGTCCGCTTCCTGGTGCATGTAACGGAAACATTACATGTGATCACGTTATGGAACGTCTTGCTATGTCTCATGGAGATCCGCTGCTGAAAGATCTATGGTTTTATATGTCTGAGGGACCACTATTGTATGCTTCGAGAGGACAGGCGGACAAAGTAAAAGAAGATGGTCTTGTCGATGGGCTGAGGCTGGCGATAGCAAGAGCATATTCGTATGGCTTAGTTGATGACTTGGCATGGTTCGCGGCACATGCAAGTCATCATGCGTGGCAGATTAATTACCTCTTTGAAGCTGCTATGTTTGGCAGCATTCTCGATGATGGAGGCTTGAAGGGAAAGTTGGATAGGGTTGAGTAACGCTTTGTACTGTAATTACATTAGATAGAAACTATAGATTCTGCATTTTAATTTCCCGAAATGTGAGGCTGCAACAATTATATACTAGCATAACAAATTGAAGATGTATATCATCTTTCTCATGGATGCCATTCGTTGTAACCATATAAAGGGACCTGCTTGCCATCTCTGGCTCTTGTCGAGCTACAAGACGACCAAGTACTTCAAATATCGCAAGCTTATCGTAAACGCGCTTGAAAACATGCACACTCCCGTAAATACAATAACCCAACGATAGGAAGACGATGATAGATCTCCGGTTCTTTTCGAGCCGGAGACAAGAAGGCCCCCAATTGGTCCAGCAAGTACATTTCCGATACCCTTGCCGAAATTAAGCAAGCTGAACACAATCGGCCCTGCTGTCACATCCTCAGTAATGGCGGTGCTCATCCTAGCCCAGATAGCAGTAAACCCAGCGCCGAAGAACCCGTACACCATGGCAAAGATAATCAAAACTGGGAGCTTCTCGGCTAATCTCCACATAGTAAGACAAGCAACTGCCGCAATCAATGTTGACATACAAGCCAGAACGTTGATTGGTACCTTATTGTCAGATAACAGACCAAAAGTAAACTGTCCACCGACTTGAGAGACACTCATCAGTGCGAGGAGGAGTGCACCGGTCTTGCTTCCAAGTCCCAGGGACGACGCGTAAGTCGGTAGGTACAAAGAAGGAAAAAAGTAACCAAACCCTTGCAATAAGTTGGAAATCGAGTATAGCCAAAAGAGAGGACTTTTGAGAAAATTCCAGTTGGCTCTAGGAATCCTGGTTTGCACGGAAGGTGGTAAACGACCTTTCAAGAGAGGTATTAGCGGTCCTGTGAGCAACGTGAGAGCCACAGCCATGGCACGAAGAGTCGTTCTGTAGCCATATTTCGTCAAGAGCGCTTGTAGGACGAATGGCATGATGGACCCTGAGACACCAGACCCAGCGCAAAGAAGACCGTACGCCATGCCACGACGTGCTACCCAATATTCATTTACCATGCTGAGGATTGGGTAGTAGAATATCAGGAATCCAAGACCATAAGCCACACCTTGGGTAAGGATAAGCACTTCTAATGTGGAAGAAAACGACCCTAAAGCGAGTCCAGCAATGCAAATCGGCCCTGGGACAATTTAGTCATTTACGTCTCGATATCAGAGTAGTGTTTATGAGACAAACATCCAACCCAAATCATCTGGCGCCGCCAGCGCTGATAACGTTGAATAAAAGGCATGATGACTGGCGCTCCAAGGTAACCAAATCCAGATGCTATAGTTCCCACGACGGAGATATAGTGATTGCCTGCAAACTCTGGGAGTGTAGAGTAATAATCTTGGAAGACTCCAAAAGAGAGGGGAAAGCCTAGATATTCAATCTCTATCAGCCTCATCTGTCGAGTTAATCCCGTGAATGAGTTTACCCCATAGCAATGTCTCAAACACAAAAGCAGCGCAGAGAAGTCCCCATGCAGCAGATCCTCCGTCTACAGGTGCAAGCTCTTGACCTGTGCGGCTACTGATCGATTGTACACCTTCTACATCTTGCCGTCTTGGTGCTTTTTCGCGATCTTCAAAGGCCGGCGTTGCAATAGGTGGAAGGGTCGCCAACTCAGTACTACTCATCGCGAATGGTTGGAAAGTAAGGAAGAAAGATCAAATGAAATACAGATTTGGAGATGTTAATGTGTTAACCCCAGCACGTCGGTTAGATCACGATTCCCGCAGGCAGTTCCGGGCCTCGGCTAGCCTACGGTAGGCTCTTTCAAGATTGTCTAATATTACGGGCATTGCTAGCATGAGACAAGTATACATAGAGCAGTCACTGGCACATCTAAAAATTACTCCCAGGTAGATATATTAGTAAGGGTAAAAGTAGATAGAGGTAGATAGTTGTAGGCCTCATAATAATTCAATCTCCGTCTCTTACGTATCACTAAAATCCATGAACCTACCAGGTCGACGCCACGGCTCTCATTCCTCTTCAAGCCGATAATATATAATCATGGCAGGGCTTAGGAAAGCCAAAAAATCGATCAAAACTCTCTGCTCTCTCCGATATCACAAATATCAAAAACTCCTATCTCTGTATACCCGCTCTTGATTAACGCTTTTTTGAGTAGTTGCGGTGGCTCCAGTGCATCCTCTTCAGCCACTGCCCAGGTACCCCAATGAATCCCAATAGCCTTTTTACATTTGGTGTCCTTGAAGATTTCCACCGAGTCATACGGATTAGAGTGTATCGGACTCAAAACATGTCGTGGTCTGTATGCTCCGATAGGGATTAGTCCAAGATCAAACGGCCCTCGAAGGTCACCAATCTGTTTGAAAGCAGGGCAAACGGGGAGATTTGAAAACTCTGGTCCCCAATCATCGACCCCTTGGGGTACTAGTGGGACTCTTCGATAGCCCGTGTCTCCGGCGAAATAGACGGATTTCCCACCCGACGACACCGACCAAGAAGCCCAAAGTGTTGTAGATTTGTCAAAGGGAGTGCGCGCAGAGGCGTGCTGGCATGGGAGGCAAGAAACTCTTGCTGTTATTTCATCGTTTGAAGGGCTGCATAAAGCTTTAGTCAATGTGAGGTCGATGTCTTCCCACCAGTCGAGTTCGACGGTGTTTTTGATACCGCAGTCTAAAAACCATTTCTTGAGGCCTTTGGGCACGCAGAATTGAACAGAGGGATGGTGCTTTTGGATTTCAAGGATTGTAGGGTGGGAAAGATGGTCGTAATGAGAATGGCTTATAACAACCTTTACGTAACCAACGCAATAATGGCTCGTCAGACATCGATATTAATACATGCAGGAACAAAAGCAAAACTTACACAGTCAATAATTGGAATATCGGATATGTCACAAGGTCGCGGAGTGAATCTTTTATGTCCTAGCCTGGAGAACGGAGAGCAGCGGTCTTCAAACACTGGATCGAAGAGAACTCGCAAACCAGAGGGGAATTCAATAAAGTAACATGCATGCCCCAACCAGGTTGCTCGCAGAGAAGTCTGCCTTGCCCTAGACGGGAGGAACGTTGGTTTTACAACTGAGACCGTTGGAGGCGCGGTATTAGGTTTGTGGCTATTTCCAGAGAAGAATTTGTGGCTGCAGACTCTCTGGTTGGTGTTTGAAAGCTAGCGGTAAACAGTAGCTACTTACTGGAACATTGTCTTGAATAGCTCAGGGAAAGAGTATTCATAAGCGCTTTCCCAAGGATTCAAAAACCCCTTTGCTTCTCCTTCGTCCCCATCTCTGACCCAGTGCCTCTTCTCGCTCGCTATCTCGGGTACGGCACCCAGCGCGGCCGGCTCTGTAGCCGTGACGGTGTACACCCCTTCGTTCCCAAAACTCATATTCTTAGAGCTATGGGTGAGTGTACAATGGCGAAGGGGTCGCGAGCGGCTGCTTGAGAAGAAAGGTCGAAAAATGGTCTTGAGCATGAGTTGAGTATCATTTCACACACTCTGGAAGTTCCATTGCAGGGAGCTGAGAGATCAGCATAAATCACTGGCGTGTTAAGCTTGACAGTGGGGATACGAGGCTGTGCCGGCCGCCGATCCCACCGTTCCTCGTTCCCGAATAGCTGGTTCGCTGTTAGCTATTTTACCCTCACTTTTTCATCCATTTTACAATTTTAAGCTATAATTACTGATCAGTCAGCGTGCTCAACACTGGTCGGTACAGGAATTTGAAGAAATTTCCGAAAGTGTTCATAACTACGGCGTTGCGCGAAGAAGAAGATGGAGGTGTTTCCGCTGCGTACGTTTCGCCTCGTTCGTCACATCTTGTCGGTCACAGTACGTTCTTAACTGACATAATTCATAGCTACCTTTACGTTTGCAAAGGATACTCCCCAAGGGAAACGTCCACAGGCTATTGCCCATCGGGGATATAAAGCCATCTACCCGGAGAACACTCTGAGCGCTTTCAAGGGAGCTGTAGAGGCAGGCGCACATGCAATCGAGACTGATCTGCATTTGACAAAGGACGGTGCTGTTGTCCTTTCGCACGTAAGTTTCAATTTCCGGGGTAGCACGACGGCAATTATCCAGGTGTCCGTGGGTGGGAGAAAAGCTTATTTAAGGACGTGTCCATGCATACGAATATGTAGGATCCTACTCTCAAACGATGTTTTGGTCAAGATAAAAAGATTGTAGACTGCAATTGGGATTATATCAAAACTCTGCGCACGCTGAAGTCTCCCCATGAGGCAATGCCTACATTGAAAGATCTCTTGGAATATTTAGCAACCCCAGGCGCTGACCACATTTGGTTGTTGCTTGACGTGAAGCTACTTTTGCCGAGCCTGACAGAAGCACTGACTGGAAACAAAGCTGTCATGGATAGGGTGGACAAATATGCGGACGATCTTTTCAGTTTAATTGCGGCATCGTTAGCAGACGTCAAGCCATCACGCCCTTGGAAGGAACGTGTTGTGATCGGATGTTGGGCGGTAGGTTCTATACCCTAGATGCTAACTTTTCTTTTTTAAAAGAATCTAATCATAATTTAGGCCAAATACATCCATCTCTGTCCAAAGTATCTACCGGGATACCCCATCACGCACATCGGATTCAGCGTAGATTACGCACGCCAGTTCCTCCAAATTCCCAATGTCGGGATCAACATGTTTCAAATGCTGACAGTAGGACTACGAGGACCTGGTTTGCTGCGGGAAGGGAAGAGAGCCAACCGCTCAGTGCTCTTGTGGACAGTAAATGAAGCGTCGTGGATGAAGTGGTGTATTCGGCAAAACGTTGACGGTGTCATAACCGATGACCCCAAGAAGTATCTGCAGCTATGCAAGAGTTATGACAAGGAGGAGACACTGCGGCACTCTTGGAAGTCTTGGAAGGCCATTCTATGGCAGCATGTGCGACTTCTGCTATTTGGTCTCTCATTCAGATATAAACATGGGATGTGGGTAGTCATGAGCAAACGACCGCGAGGGTGGATTAAATGAAGGGTAACGAACTTCTGATTTCTTCCTTGTATTGTTATATTAGGGGTCAAATGAGGCAGCCATTCGTATGCATACGTGATCGGAAGAAGTATTGTGATATGACTTATAATTCAGACAACCCGAATATTTGGCATAATCAAGACCAAGCAATCCGGCAGCATTGATTTTGATGGCCGAGCCTCATCTACGAAATTGACTGCTGACGCTCCGCTGTATGGATGAGGTTCATTGTGAATCGGTATAGAGCTGACCGAGAAACTCATCTGAAGCAGACTTTTTTACCCACATGAAAGCCTCAAGGCTAGTAAATGTCCATGCAAGGTGTCCAGGGTATGTGAGGTACGTTGTAGTGACAATCTCTGATTTATTTTGTCTTCTGAAGGAAACCTTTAGAAATAGCTTTTTGGAAGCCCTGATACCAGATTTTGGCCATTTTCAAATAGCCCAAGTCGTTCGGGTGTGTTCCATCGCTCAAGTCCCCAGGCTGCGGTCCATGGTGATCGTGCATATCTACTAGCACAATATTTTTCTGCTCGGCTTCCTTCCGATTTGACAAAGCTCTGAATTGCTCATTTGCCTGTAATACGCGTGATTCGGTTTCCAAGTCTGTATTAACCAGCAATGTGGATAGAATAATTGTTGAACCCGGAGATGCCATCCAAATGTATTCAAGCATATCATCCATCCTTCTACCAATGCAGTCAATTTTAAAGCTTTGAATACAGTCATTTGAGCCTGCATTTATCAAAACAAGATTCGGAGCGAGCCGGGGAATGGACTTTTTAACCTTTTCTTGTATCTGGTCAATTCTAAACCCCCTCCAGCCCTCGTTGTCGTTGTTGCTCATGGAGCCGACCCTTCTTGATCCGACCAATGTGACCGCATGGTGGTCTGAAACAAGCATATCATATAGATGCTTTCGGTAGCCATTTCCGTCTGAGGACTCGCTTCCATATGTCACCGAGCCTCCGAGTGGCATTAGGCGGATGGGTACAGGGGAAGTGGAGTTACTGCATGCTGTAAGGTGTCAGACTGACTTAACAGTAAATGCAAGGATTTGACAATAAACCTCTGATCCGACACTGAGAGTTACTGACAACTGCCTTAAAGCTTGTCTCGCAAAATCCATTTCTCATCAACGATGGAAATCCAAATGGCGGATAAGATGGCATTCCAAATGTTGATGAGATCTGCGTCGAGACAAATGCAGTACTGAGTTGATGGAAAGAGAAACCCTGAAATAAATGGTCTTGTTGTTGGGGAACATGTACCTGTTGTCATACAGGACGCTCAAAGTGAGAGAGACTGAGTCAGGCAGATTTAGGGCTATTCCTAGAAAGTCACGGATGGGTCTGGAGACAGTCGTTGATTGGCCTGCTTATGTCTTGTCCAATTAAACAGCGGCATCTGCCAAATTAGGATAGGTGCGGGGACTGCCAGATTCTAAGTCAGCATCTGGCCAATCAGAGCCACCGAAGTAAGAGAATGGAAAAATACCCGGTTGGGAAGTACGAGCGACCCCGCGATAAATCCAGATTGAAGGAAAAGATGAAGGTAAATACTATCTCTTTACAGTTTTCAAATACTTCGAGAACCAACGCTTGGTCTGCATACATCACGCTTATCTAATGTATTCACGCACTAAAGTCAGCACCAACGTATAGCTTGGCCCGATAAAATCATTTGTGACTCACCGGTGGATCTCTTCTTCTTCACGACTTCCGTACTCCCTTCTCGTTATCGATTCATAACAGCACGACAATCCAAATTCCACAGCAGCAATCAATCGCGGTAAAGGCATCCCGGCCAATTAAAAATCTCATAGTGATCACCTGCTGGATGATGGCTGCTAACGTCCAGCTGTAGTATAAACCAGTGACGGAGCCACAATGCGGCGATCTGCGGTCCCCGACCAGCCTATACCCCTTACTGAGCAAGCTACAGTTGATATAGTCTCTCAACAAATCCTCTTTACCAATTCTGAGGATGCAGATGAAAGTTCTGCGTATCCCGAAAATTCATGGGAAGCCTGGACTTGCCTGCTGGGCTCGTTCTTGATGATGGTGCCGTCATTTGGATTTCAAGTAGCCAGTTCGTATCCTATTTATATTCTTTCTGCATCCCCATGTACACACCTCTTATTTATAGCATTCGCTGACTGCACACAGTCGGAACCGTTCAGGAATATATCAGCATCCACCAGCTCTCCAACTATACCGTTAGCGATGTTGGCTGGATTACCGCGGTAATGGTCTTTTTGACCTTGTTCCTGGGAGTGCAAGTAGGGCCTCTTTTTGACCGTTACGGCCCTCGGTTCTTACTCATCAGCGGAACAATTCTCAACGTCACCTGCTATCTGCTACTGGGACAGTGCTCTAAGTACTGGCATTTTATGCTTTGCTTAGGTGCCTTGGGTGGCGTGTCAGCTGCAATCATTTCCACTGTCGCAATCGCAGTTCTGAGCCACTGGTTCTTTCGTCAACGTGCTCTTGCATCCGGTATCTGTATGTCAGGGTCTTCTGCCGGGGGAGCTTTGATTCCTATTATCCTGCGAGATCTATTTCGGAGATACGGGTGGACATGGTCGATCCGAACAATTGCTTTTATAGCGCTCGGGTGCTATGGAGTGGGTATTTTCCTCGTTAAAGGCCGGCTACCCGCTAGCAGTGCCACGAAAAGTGTGGATCTGAGAGCATTCAAGTCACCTCGGCTTTTGTTCCTTGCAATTGCTGTCTTTTGTTTTGAATTTATTATCTTCGGCTGTGCTGCTCTGCTTCCTACTTATGTGCGCTATGCGGGACTTCCTGACGATGCCCAGTTCTACTCTCTGACGGTGCTGAATAGCATGAGTTTAGTCGGCCGAATTCTTCCTGGTCTTGCAGCAGATCGGGTGGGGAGGTTCAATATTCTGCTCTCGATGATCTGCGTGACCATGATTATCATGACAGGATTGTGGCTTCCGTACGGGTCGCACGACGAACTTACTTTGTACATGGTCGTTGCAATATTTGGATTTGGCTCGGGTGGATGGGTTTCACTGGCGCCTGTCTGTGCAGGGCAACTTTGTCGAACGGAGGACTACGGTCGATTCTACGGGACGATCTATAGCGTTGCTGCTTTTGGAGTTTTGCTCACCGTGCCGATTGGGGGAAAGCTGATCCAATCGACCACGCCGCGTGTTCTCATTGGATTTTACTCGGCGGTCTTGTTTATTGGGATGATTAGCGTGACTTTGTCACGATGGGCACTGCTGGACTGGCATTGGAAGTGGAAGGTCAAAGTGTGACTGTGAGGATTGGATGTTAATTTGTGATACTGGCTTGGATTATATTGAGAATTTTTGGTTCCTAATAGCCACGTATTGTAATGAACTTTCCATATGCTTTTCTCTTTTCATGGTTGGGAAGCTTTTCAGATTTTCAAACATTGTTTATGCATAACATATATGCATCTGGGCTATAGTGAACAACAGCAACGGTTGCTGCAGCAACATATAGATAAATTTTGGGAATAATTGAGACGAAATTTTATGGTCTGATGGATTGAAATAATGTTTTCCTATACTACAATGCATATAATGCTCAACTGAAGTCGCAATAAGCTGCGATCGCGACCAATCTTAATGCCGATAAGGTTGGCCTTCTGACGTCAGCTTACGCCAGCTCCCCGCAATTCTGACCTTAGCAGCTCTCTTAACTTCCTCTATTTAACAGCTCTGCCCTGCTGATCGCTACTCTTCTTGTTGATTTTTTTTTATCGCAGAAATACAGAATACAGAACAAGAAGAACCTAAACATGGCTTCCACCTTCTGGAGCAGTATATCCCTGCCCACCGCAGTCTTCACCTCGCCCGTGGCTGCCATCCTGACCCCCATAGCGGCAGGCTCCCTTGTCGGGTACGCGACGACGACAAGTAAGCTGCGTTCTGAGCTATCAGCTCCCTCTTTTTCTCACAAACAAATCTAAAATATCCACAGTCAATAACACACAATCCATCTACCGCTCTCTTCGCCAACCCCCCTTGTACCCGCCCGGCTGGGTTTTTGGGCCCGTGTGGACCATGCTGTACGGTGCAATGGGGTACGCCAGTTATCGTGCGACCGTCGCTGGCCTCGCATCTCCATCGGACGCTATCCGTCATCTTGCGCACACTTCGCAGAGCCTCTACACGATCCAACTTGCGACGAACCTGATCTGGATGCCTCTGTTTTTTGGCGCACGGAAACCCCTGGCCGCGTTGGTGGATATTCTTGTACTCGCAGGCACGGTCGCCGGGCTGGCGAATAAGTACCGAAAGATTGATGATGTGGCGTTTTGGTTGATGGTGCCGTATCTGGGTTGGTTGGGGTTTGCGTCGTATCTGAACTTTGGCGTTGGGTATTTGAATGGCTGGGATATTTCGGACGAGAAGATTGGTCGTTCGACGAAGAAAGACTGATTGTGTTTGTTGTCTACAAAGCATCGTATCATACCTATGCACTTGAGAATTTCTCTTTTTTATGGCTCAAACGAGCAAAGGCTCGTTGGGGAATTGTCTTTCATTTCCACAGTTATCACAAATGCTTTTGCTTGTGCTATCCTAAATGCGTGTCTCGTTGCTAGCGACTGTACTGTGCTTGTCAAACAAAATCCTGCACATGCTTGCATCCGAAGCAGCAGACCCGAGCCACAAAATTCGAGCGGAAAGAAAGGCAGATCGAAGGGGCCAGGAGATTCCTAGGTATCTCAGAATTAAGTATGGGCACCGAACACTTCTAGAGTCATCTTGATGATGCTTCTCATCATTTTCCATGCATGATGGACGCGTGCACGCTCAAGCCGACAGGTTGCGACATGGAAGTGTTCAGTTCCTACGTTGCCACGCTCTGCAAGACTGTCACATCACGAGGAAACTAAATTCACTGACTACAGCCTCGTGTCAGAACCGTTACTGGGGACAACCTAGATGTATTCATGAGCCCTTGTGGAGACACAGATAGCCTGACACTTATTCTCTAACTCAACGGAAAACTCACCGGGCCACCGCATAGGACGAGGCAATCTGCGCAACCGGTCACTCACATCCCCCACCGAAGCCATACACAAACTTTACACATGCCTGGGCGTGAAGTTTCAGAAATTGAAAAAAATAAAAATGTTCATTCTGTTCACAGCAACCTGGAATCAATATACCCGCCTAGCATGATTTGGCTTCTCGCGAAGTTGTGGGCTGTGAATGCACTGTCCCGCATTCCTAAAGCTTCTGCCACCAATCCCAACTCCTCGCCTGCAAGGTACACAGGAATCGGCATTCTAGACATGAGTGGCCTTTGTTGACAATTGCACGGAAAATAAAAGCCTCAAGATGGTGAAGCCCCCAAACTGTGGCTAGACTGTGCAGGAAACGCTCAGCATCAAGCTCCCTATTATGGGGCGCATTCCTGATAACCAGAGCAACATGGCAAGGCAAAAGCGAGTTTTATCTCGTGTCGACGATCTCTAGCACATGCTGCTTCTCGATCGTTATTTTCTCTCCGCGATATCCGGCGATCCCTTCCCTTCTCTTCCTCAGTATCTCTAGTTTGTGTTCCATCGAACTGCAGTTTTTTGCTTCCCGTCTGAATTGTTCATACTCACCCTGCACACACTTCCTTTCAGACGGAGTGTTGATGTTCCACTATGAGGATTTCAACGCAGCATTTAGTCCTCACCCTAGCCATTTGGCTACCTAGTGCCTTGGCCAGCCCCTCAGCTTCGTCGCCTGCCGAAAAGCAAGACGGTAGCTATCGATCTGTGGCCTACTATGTAGACTGGGTGAGTAGTAAATATGCAGATCCTTGAATACACAGCGTTCACTTTCTAATCCAATTAGGCAATCTATGGACGCAACTTTCAGCCCTCCAACTTGACGGACATGCTTCCATCTTTGACCCATGTACTATACGCCTTTGCCAACTTCTACGCAGACACCGGTGAGGTCTTCCTCGCCGACACATATGCAGATATCGAAAAGCACTACCCAGACGACTCCTGGAGTGATACCGGCAACAACGTATACGGCTGTGTCAAGCAATTATACTTGTTGAAAAAGGCCAACCGCAATCTGAAAGTGTTGCTGTCCATTGGAGGGTGGACTTATTCTCCCAACTTCCCTGCTGCGGTTGGCACTGCGGCTAACCGTGCTGCCTTTGTGAATTCGTCAATTGGCTTTGTGCGAGATCTTGGCTTCGATGGGCTTGATATTGACTGGGAGGTAAGCACTCATCTTCTATCGCTTTTTATAAGCAGTGCATGACTGAATCGTTCAGTATCCGAATGACAGCACGGACGCGGCCAACTACGTGGCGTTACTGCAGGAGCTTCGGGAGGTGAGATCAATTCCATAAACGAGCATGTAAGATCTTCGATACTGATAAGAGGGTTTACCTATTCCAGGGCCTCGACAATTATGCCGCTGAATACACACCTGGGTATCATTACCTGCTCAGTGCAGCAGTGCCCGCTGGTCCTACCCACTATGAGCAGCTGGACATCTCTGGCATGAACGACTACCTCGACATGTGGAATCTCATGGCGTACGACTACAGTGGCTCGGTATGTCATCAGCCACTATCCCCTCTTCTGTTGAAAAGTTGTGACACGTCTAACATCCATTGCAGTGGGATACTATTGCCGGCATGAACGCCAACATCTACAACTCTACCGAATACCCCAACTCCACCCCGTTCAACACCGAGCAAGCTGTCGAATACTACCTGTCAAACGGCGCCACACCCAGCAAAATCAACGTCGGAATCCCGCTGTACGGACGCTCATTCACAAACACCCAAGGCCCCGGCACCAATTTCTCAGGCGTCGGCAGCGGGTCATGGGAGGATGGCGTCTGGGACTACAAAGTGCTCCCGCAGGCCGGCGCGACGGTATACTATGACGACTCATCGGTCGCGTCATGGAGCTACGACAGCTCGCAGCAGCTGATGATCAGCTATGACACGCCTAGCGTTGTCCAGGTCAAGGGCGAATATATCAAGTCGAAAGGCCTTGGGGGCGGCATGTACTGGGATAGTAGTAGCGATAAGACTGGGTCAGAGAGTCTGGTCAGCACGGTAGGTTTTTCTCTCTCCCTTTCTGCTCGACTAAACTGACACATTCGTAGCTCGTTAATACCCTGGGCGGCGCTGGCGTGCTGGAGCAAGTAGACAACGAGCTCAGTTATCCTGCATCTGTGTACGATAATATGAAGAATGGAATGGCCTAGAGGACGTGGTGGTATTGCTGGAATAGGACGTTAGTAATTTGACCGTTTCTTCGACAAGCATGGTGGGCGCGATTCTGTTACATACCCATTTTCTATGTAACTTCTATTTGGATACATTCTTTAATCCGAAAAGTCTTTTCATATCCAACATATCCTTTAAGAAATCTGCCGATCCGGACTGCTGGGCCACTGGAATGTCAGAGAAAATTCCATAATTCCCTTTTAGGATAAGGGCTGTCCTGGCATTGTCCCAGCTAGGCCTATAATAAGACTACAGAAGTGTCTCTTCCTTTTGATTGACTGACTGTGCTCGGAAACATTACCCTCACTCCTGGTTACGTATTTCCTTCATTCACTCGTTTTTTTCAGGGTGCTTCACTTTGGGGCTTACTTTCTCTGTTCGTTGACTATTTCGGGCTGGGCTTTTGTTTATGCCACTTTCAATTGAATACATTCTTTAATCCGAAAAGTCTCTTAAATACAACATAGAAAATCTCCGAATCGGACCGCTGACACAACAGTCATCAGGCTAATCGAATTGTAATGGGACCCTCCCAGGACATCCCTGCCCAGTCAGGATTTCCATTGGGAAGAAGAGGATAGACGTTTCTCATTAACGTCCGATAAGACTCCTCCATCTTGTGGAAACGCTGAGCAAACGAAAACAAGTTTCCAGCTAGACAAGCGGCATGGAGATCCAACGGGCTCACTCTAGGCAAAAGCCTCTTGTAGATCTCCAGTAATATGCATCTCTCTTCAAAAGTTGGGCAATGGACGAAGCCGTGATCCGCTTGTACTGCTGGGACAGGCTCGAATTCAATTGGACCATTGGTCTCCACAAACTGTATCAATTTCCAGATTGATTCCCTTGGTGCAGATGGCTTTCTGTTCAGGAAGTTCTCCAGGTAGGGGAAGCATAGTCGATGGTCTCGATAGCCCAGTGCATCCATTAGCGGGATGAGCCGTCCGTTTTCATACGCCTTCCAGAAGTCAGGAAACGTTGCACGTGGACGCCTCTTCAGGTTGGGCATCCTGTCTCGCAGAATATCCTCATACGGACCATATCCAGCAAGTAGTCTTGTGAACAGAGTACAAAGCATTTCTCCCCACTCTCACCACCACAGGTGCAGAATCCAAATTTCAACCATTAATTCTGCCTAGGGTGAGGACTAGCACCATGGAGTACAAGCACGAGCAACTGGTATGCTTCCAGCTTTGCCTCTGGCTGCAAGTCTTTAGGCTCCTTAATCTGGTCTTCTGGGTCGAAATAGAGTCGCGCTTTTTCGAACCACTTTGGCAGGTCCACGTACGATGCCTGATCCTTCGTTTTTGGACGATCAAGAATCTTGGTATGATTCAAGAACCATTCGAGGTAACCTACACGATGGGTTTCTGGCATTTGGAAGAAGACTCCCTTGATATTCGCAACGAGAGACCCCTCGACCTGCCACCGATTGATTTCTTCGACGGGTACCTCTCGGAACAACAACAAGTCTTTATAGAGTCCAAGTAGTAGACTTCTATCTGCGGGCGATGTTAGCCGACTGAAGCCAAATTTCGTTAGAACATCCTCATCTGTAGGCATCGTATCCTTGATAAGGTTACTGTAGAGGTAGTCTGCTGGCGTTAAGGGTCGCTTGCCGCACAAAAATAGATGATGGCCGTCCCCTTTTCTTCACATGCTTGACTGCAGAAATATTCCAATTGACATTTGCTACATGTTCGTAACTGGTCTGGATCTGAGTCAAAGCTTGTAAGAAATGCCAGCACATGGTGCAGCTCTTCTTACTGCAACCAAAATAAGGAAGAACAACGCAGAGTTGATTTTTGCCCAGGAGGTTCAGAGCCATTTGGACTTCTGCGTGAACCCTGGGCTTTTCTTTCTGCAAGGCTGTAAACCTTCCCTGCGTCCTCCTTACAGACCATTTTGATCCAAGTACGTCTTTGACAGTAGCAGTGCTGAGTGTTGCACCCAGTAACTTGATGGTCTCTCCGAGTGATAGAGGATTTGATTGGGAGGTCTCTCGGTTCGCATTGCTGCTTCCAATAAACACGACAGTAGCGCCGGCAAAAGTAGGAAAGGTTGACACTGCTTCCTTTACAACTTCAAATATCATGCGTAGTCCACCGAGAAAATAGAGATTCCCCCATAATATTTTAGTTTTCCTAGTGGTGTACTTTGAATCCCATAGCAGTTTTCGCACAGCTCTAATCATTTCTACTTCATAAGCCTTGGTGACGAGAATATGGTATCGCTGGGTGGTTGTCAAGTCCGCGTTTCCTTCGTCAAATGTCAGCACAAAAAGTTTTTTGAGCTTCTGGAGCGCTGAGGTAAATTCGCCCTCTTCGATAGTGGAAAGCATCAGTTCCCGACATTCTTTGAGACTCCTTCTTATCCCCGGAATGTAAGAATTCTCCAGTCGACTTGTGTAATATATCAGCATATTCCCCCATAGCTCTTCAGCTTGGACAGGATCTATCTTCATATTAATACCCGCAGCTATTCTAGCTGGTTTGCTAGAAGCATATGAAAACGTACTGGCAGGGTCTGATGCCATGCTCCTCAACAGCGAACTGAGCCTCTCCTACCTAACCCTATCCGAGTCATGAAATCCATTATTGCGAGTCACCCAGATGGTCAGATCTTCCTCGCCCTCTCTCATACTGGTGCATGCAACTGACTTACCCCCTTTTTCATTCGCAAATAGCTCTGCCAGGCTATCTAAAAGTTTTCTTTTCAGGTGACTTTGATCCAATTTTGCGATCTGATCCTGTCGGCTTGTATCAACGCTTTCAGTTTCCCACTGTTGGTGAGCTTGATTGTCTTCTTCTTCCGAAGTAGGCTCATATTCCAGAAACTGTTCCACTTGACCACTTGCTCACCACATTCGAGCTTTGCCACATCATTCAATGCTTACGCCCATTCCTAGTGTATAATCAAGCCAATGATCTAGCAAGCCATTAGAAGCAAACAACTTTATCGCGGATTTTCCGTGGATGATTGCATACAGGAGGGAACTCGCGATGTTCATGTTGGAACTACCGGTATGGAGCCCCCGCTTTTGTAGGGAGCATCATCAGGCTGGGCCAACTAAAATATAGTGAAGGATCCATGATTGAAGAGAATCATTCTTCATGCTCAGAAGCTGTCAAATCATAGTTTAATTAAACAGATGTATTCTTCCACTAGATCAAAAAGGACAGGAAAATACCTATCAGTGTGACACTATTGCAGTGGGAAAATCTGAGTCCTTGTGCTGCTATTGTTCGATCTTTCAATGAACCACAAATAACATCTGTACTTTTTAGACTAACTGCAGCGCCAAAAAATAGCCTCTGAAATCGCTAGTCCATAAACGTGCAGTCAAATGTAGAACCGTTGGTTACTTTGATATCTAGAGGCACTTGGCCAAAAGCAATTATCTATATCTTTGATGGATGCCATAATAGGCACGAAGAGGCCCATTCGCCGGAGGCTAATCAGTGTCTATAGGACGATCGATATATTACATGAACTATTACACAGCAGTGATGTGTCAATGGCCTGATCCAGCAATCATCCGCCAATGTGGTCATTCACTAGCCATTAGGTGCATATCTAACCACAAGCCACGTCCAAATTCCCCGCCAAAACACACGCTTTGAATTTTTGCACATCCCGGTAATGTCCTGGCAACTTTGCTTAGAACCAATCATCGAAAATTAGATTCATGGCCTTGAAAATGTCTGACCATGCCGCCAATAAGTCGGGATGAGATTGACGTTGCTATTATTTGCGCGCTCCCGCTAGAAGTTGACGCCGTGGACGCACTATTTGACGAATGCTACGATAATTTGGAAGAGACAAAACAGGATGAACTACGAAACTACAATATCTCCACATTAGGGAGAATCGAGCGTCATTACGTAGCGTTGGTGCAACTGCCAGGGATTGGCAAGAGCAGCGCAGCCGGCGTCACTTCCACCTTGCTGGTGAATTTCATAGGTATTCGGCTTGTTCTCGTAGTCGGAATCTGTGGAGGAGTCCCTTTCCCATCAAAAGGAACGGAATTGTTACTTGGAGATGTCGTTATCGGTGACAGCGTAGTCGAGTATGATTTCGGCAGACGATATTCGGCTGGGTTCGAGAGAAAGGGCGGAGAGAAATGCAGCAATGACAGGAACTTGAAACATTTCATTGCCAACTTAAAAACCAGAAAGCTTCGGAATAAGCTACAAGAGGACATTTCTTGCCATCTGAGCTACCTACATGGTATGGAAAGCGCGTGGTCGTATCCAGGTACTTCGCAAGATATACTGTTTAAGGGGACCTACAAACACAGTCCTCGCATAGGTAATGACACCTCAAACCCCTATGACACGTGTAATTCAGACGACTAATTATCAATTTGTCTAGATGCTTCAGTTGCAGATTGCAATCAACTAGGATGTGATGGCGAGTTAGTCCAACGTGAAAGACTGAGAGAGAGAGGAACGGCGCCATTTGTCCATTTTGGCAAAGTTGCTTCTGCCGATACTGTAATGAAGTCTGGGCAAGACCGTGACAAACTAGCACACGATGAGGGCATAATTGCATTCGACATGGAAGCAGCGGCTGTGTGGGATAATCTAGATGGATTACCCTGCCTCGTTGTCAAAGGCGTCTCTGATTACGCAGACGATCACAAAACCAAGCAATGGCAAAACTACGCAGCGGCAACGGCCGCATCATGTGTAAAGGCTCTTCTCAAATTATGGAGACCTGGTGACAAAAGGGGTAAGTAAAAGATCATTTTTAGTCAAGTCGTCGCTGTAAGATCAAACTAATGTATGAACGTAGGGTTAAGGAAACACCATTCCTCCATGGGAAAAGACAACGGCATCCTACAAGCGTTTTTTAGCGTTCCTGTTTTGCGGAATCATCAATTCTACGGAAGAGAATATCAACTCAAACAGCTTGAGGATATAGTTGACTTGCGAGCGCATAATTCACAAGACGGGCACTCCTACCCAATCTCAGCGGTGTACGGTGTAGGTGGTATAGGGTGAGTTACCAATTTCCAGTAGATAAGAATATATTCGCTCACGATGTTACCTATTCAGAAAGACCCAATTAGCCACAGAATTCGTATTTCGATATCATAAAAAGAACCCTAATACTTCAATACTCTGGGTGTCAGCGGCTAGCCTAGATGCGATGAATACTGACTTCATCTCGATTGGCACTAAGTTGAAGAATATTCTTATGGAAAATGAGAATCCAAAAACCACTCACACTCGACGTTCTACCCTGTCAACCCTATCTGGCATCGAACTTGTGAAAGAATGGATGTCTATTCCAAGCAACAACTGGATACTCGTTCTAGATAATTACGATGATATTAGTGTCAATGTTCAACAGCATCTACCAGCACATTTGCCTAACCAAACCTTATCCGGGGCGGTTATAATAACTACACGGGACAAACGAGTCGTTGGACAATTCGCTACATCAGGCTTCGAGCTGCTACAGATGGGGTCTGAAACAAGTGTCCAACTCTTCCTGAGACTACTTCAGGATGATACCGCTCATGAAGGCAAGGATTATTGGAGTCATCAAGAATACGATACTATTCAACGCATTGTTCAGGAATTACATGGGTTTCCGTTAGCGATCGATCAAGCCGCAGCTTTTATTCGCGAGAATTCATCTAGTTTTTCTGAGTATCTCCGATATCTCAGCCATTCAGCTGATCGAGAACTGCTATTCAGATTCAAACAGGTGAATCCGACCTACCCAGAGTCTATAATGACGACTTGGGAGATATCGTTCAATCATCTTGCAAAAAAACACCCGAGAGCATCAGAGCTACTCCAGATCCTGGGATTCTTCCATCATAGTAGAATATCAGAGAAGCTTCTTCTAAATGCAATGGTCCAGCGCCAGTGGGAATTTACCTTTCTACCACAAAGTCTCTCCCTAGAATCTGAAAGGCTACCCGAAATGCGCTGCCTAAACCCTGACGCGGGTTTCAGAGTTGCCGTTGGAGTTTTATGTGCATTTTCGTTGGTCAAACGGGGCTTCACTGAACACGAACTCATCATTCATCCCTTAGTGCATGAATGGATCAGGCTCCGACTGAATGGGAACCGGTCCATGCAAGCAAGATTATCTCTCTGTGCAGCTTTGACTATCCACCAAACATTTCCCTTTGAGCTGGCGTTCGATAATTTAAATGGGAGCCGCTCGGGAGCATTGGGGGTTGCCTTGCAGAACATCACCTTGATATCTCCTCATACCGAATTCATTGCTCTAAATCTTCAGGAGTACTCAGACGAGGGACTCTCTCGCTCGGAATGCATTGCTCTATTCTTGTCTTTGCCACTGATTAGACGAGCTCATCCCAGCGCATTCCATTCTTTCATGCGCAAGCGGGCCTTTAATAAGGTTAATGATTGGCTGCCATCTTACCTGAGTCGAGCTCCGTCTCAATATCACCTCGTCTTCTCACTGATATGGATCATTAACAAGTGGAATGAGCAAGAGCATGACAGTGACATATGGTCACAAAGAGCAGCAAGCATACTTCGCGTACTCCAAGCGTCGCAGGAGAAGTTGAAAGCTCCACCTCTGATAATGCTGATCTTAGTACAGGTATTCGTCAATTTCTTCCGCTTCAAGTCATCATGGAGTCGAGAAACGATTGCGGATTTGAGCTCTTCCGATAGCCTCGAGATAGAGTCGTCGCTGGTGGATATTGCCTTGAGCAATGTCGGAGAAGAGACACGCGACTGTACAGTCCAGCTGATCCATAGCTTTCGGGGTATTCTCGGCTTCGAAACAGATGATCCAGTGTTTAAAGATGCGATTAGCCTCTATGCTGAGATGAGATGTGTGTCTTATCTGTCAATTACTGAGTTCTGGGAACGAGGAGACGGTCCTTTGATCAATGATCCGCTGTCAATAAGCCTAATGCATCTCAGTCAAAAGGACAGGTCGCTTTTGATTTCAGTCTTCTGTATGTTACAATGGGAGAAACCTAGGCTCAGAAGTTTTGAGGATGTACGGCGAGTCTATGAATTTGGCATATCTCAAGCGACAAACCAGGCAAAACTGAGAGCAAAAGATCTCCGACGGCAGGCAAAACTCTCTTGGGTTCCGATGAGAACCTATATCAGCAACAGTTGGGGTAGGTACAGTTCTGAGTTCCTGGCGAGTGCATCTAAAAGTACCAGAATGGACGATATGATATCTCCTTATTTAGAGAGAACTGTGCTTGGTGTCATTGAGTCCTTTTCTGATCCTCGAAGCTACTGGGTTTCAGCAACGGGGCCCA